>BMAU01006888.1:0-31280 GCA_019973935.1 Trichonephila clavipes
CTTTGTTTTCAATTTTACCGGTATTTATATATACCTTTTGTAGTGTAATATTGCGTTGTTTTTTCATACAGTATTGGATATTTAAATATGGTAAGTTTATTATTAGTCGAAGTTTGTGTTTTTGTTTCAGTAATACACATTATTTGCCTTTCTCTCTGGTTTTATTCATATCTTAATTTTTCTTTAGTAATTCTATTCTGCGTCAAATGATTTTGAAAGAAAGAACTTTTCGGACTTTTTAATTTCCATGCTTTATACGCTAGTAGGTATTCTACAATAATAAAATAAAATTGTGTTTGTAGAATGTTGTGTTTGGACTGTAATATTGCTACTTGTTGAATTGACAAGACAAATTTAAAATGCCTACTATGGAAATCGGCACCTGTTGGTTCATAAAATTTGGAGTGAATCTGTTCTCGCTAAATTTTCATTAAATAATTTTACGTGGATTTTTTTTTCAAAAATTTTGATTGAAAAAGGCAAGAAAGGAATTATCGATTAGTGTATGAATGAAGGGTTGATAACATCTAGATATAAAAGTCCGAAACTTTGGAAATATATACCTGTGCTTGAGACGGAGATCCTTACTGGAAACAACCTAAAGCGTTTCCTATGTTTATCTCGCTGTGCTATTTATAATCCTCGTTTTTATTTAGGTTTGCCTTTCTAGAAATTATTTTGGAAACCACTTTTTTTCGACGTCTTTCTTGTTAGCCGGGGTGTTTCGTTTGGCGCAAAAAAAAAAACGCTGTTTAGCTAGGATTTTCCCTAGGCAGTATCACTGAGGAATTTAAAATGTATTTTTATTTTGTAAGAAATAATTTTTAAATTTAAAAAGGAAGTGTTTTTATAGACTTGTCTTAAGGGAATAATGCTGGTTTTAAAATCTTCAATTTTTTTCATCTCATTGAAACAGTAAAACAAGTGTTCCTACAATCGTAATATATATCTATTAAATGTAAAAAGCAAGCATATATTAGTTTTTTGTTTATTATTTGAATAATTTAAGTAACTTATCCTCCTTTCATAAATTACATTCATGTATAGAGGACTGACTCACGTTAAATCTATCGTGTCTCAAAATCGTCATGTTGGTGGTCTGTGGAAGTTTGGAGAGCAAGATTTTTCTTGGGTGTTGTTCTCATTGCTTGGCTGAGGCTCAGAATTATGAAATCCATCAACAATTGCTCTTGCTTTAGAGTACAACATTGGTAAAATATCATCTCCCAAATTGCTACAAAAATCTGAAAAGATGCTTTTCCCCTCTCTATAGCTCCGATTCCATATGTTATTTAAGTACTGAAATCAGTCACACATATTTTTCAAAGGTGATACAGGAGGAAATGTTTCGGGTAGATAGATAGGATTGCTAATAATAAAAATTATATGGTTGTAAGATTACTAAAGGTGTTAGATTTGTCACTGAAATTATTTGTGTTCTTTAGTTTTGTATAAAAACAAATAATATTTAAGAAACGATATTTCCTGTAACAGAGTATTAATCAAACCTGAATGCAATTTAAAAAATAAATATTTACCGTTGAATGAATTTATTCAAGTTTAATTTTCTGTCAAAGCAAGTTACAACATTTGAGGAAAAAAGTGTTTTCTATACTTCTGTTTACTTTTTTGAAACTAATGAAAAAAAACCTTGAAAATTATAATAGGAAAGAGAAACAAGTTTAAACAATATTAATTGTAATAAATTATTAATTATAGAAAAAAATATGTTGCTTAGAGCAATCTGAGAACTAATTTTAATGTTAGATAACTTTTGTTTTTATTAACATTATGTTGATTTTTCTGTGATTTCCATGTTGATTTTTTGAATATGTTTGTAAATTTAAAATAGATAAATGAATATTTTTAGAAGTATAGTGGTTATATTTTGTAATTGAATGACAAAACACTCAATTTCAGTATATAGGTAATTGTATGTAACTCGTGTATTTCCTTTGCTCTGTTTCGATTTAAAGAATTTTTATTTGAATTTTTGGTTCTTTCATATTATTGCAACAATCGTCAACGTTCAAGATAACATGCCAAATTGGCAACAGCAATTTCGCATATGTCATATTTGCTGTATTGGCAATCATGTACTTCGTTTCATACAATGTCACCAATATATTCTGATAATACATAAGTACCGAATTTTTTTAATTCAGTTTATAAAATTGTAAGATTTATATTCTTAGATTATTTTTCCATGTACGTATTATTTTATTAACTTATATTATACTTCATTAAGTTATAATGTAAATTTTTTTCTATTTTTTAGCCTGTTAGTAGCAAAAATAATGTACTTCAGCTGTTTAAATGCAAGATGTGTATCATTCTCAGCGACTGTCAAACTTTTGCGCAAACTTTTTAGCTACAGTTTATTTATAGAAATTCTTATATTTAGGTACTTTTCTATTTTGCTGATGCAATCAATAAAGTTGCCAAAAATGATACAACTCATGCTAAACAGAATATCCCCTCTGGTAACCTTTTTCCACTGCATTTTCAATACAAATCCCAGTCTTTTCGTATCAGTAACGTCTTTTTCACTATACATCAAAAATACATGAAAAACCAATGCGAATTAACATTTTTATGTGTTTATTGTGTTCTGTCACCAATAAAGCATACTTGGCAAGATTTGAACCATCGAAACGGAAAAGTGCCTTTATTTATATTCTTGGATTTCCACTATGCACTATATATATTAACATATATTACTGCAGTTCCATTTTAATTTTTTTTCTTTTTTTAGCCTGTTGGTAGCAATAATAAGATACTTAACCTATTGAAATGCAAAATGAGAGTCATTCTGTGCGATAGTCGGACATTGATCGGAACTTTTTCGGCTTATGATAAGCATATGAACATTGTGCTGACAGACTGTGTTGAGTACAAGAAATATAAGGCCAAAAGGCAGCCTGCTGTTGAAGGCAAGATTACAATTGGAACAGCTGTAATTCGGGGAGAGAACATTGCAAGCATCATTGTGGATGAAGAACCTGTAAGTCATATTCTGTTTGTGTTTAATAAACTTTTTCAAATGTTAAAATTTTAAAAAAATTAATAGCATTAAACTGGAATGTTTCAACAATTGCATAGGTCAAATCAAGGAAACTTATTTGTGCAATAAAAATCTATAAAATTCAAATTTTTTTTAATAAAACAGAAAGGAAATTCTGTCTTAGAATTTATTAAATATTTGATGATTTATGATATATAAATATATTCTGAAAAATGAAATTGTTAATTTAAAAAATAAATGCGTTTGCATTGTATATTTTGGTTTTATTGGATATAAATCCATGTGAAATGTCAAAGATGAATGGATTTTATTTCTTATCTTTGTCTGTTTCAGCCTCATTCTTCATCAAGATATGGAGGTTCGAGTAAGTTAGAATCTTTAAAATTTATAAATTTGACGTAATCACTTTATATTCCTATCAAATAATCAATTTCAAGAATTTTTTTAAAAAATTGTTTTCGTTACGTGAGCCCATAGGTTGAGAAACCTTGTATTAAAAATCTGAACTTGCCATTCAATACTTGATTTTTATTACTGAATACATGTTTTTTAATGTATACATTACTGTATAATATACAAGATATTTAAGAATTTAGTTTAAAAACAAAGTTATATAGATGAAAAATTGCATTTGTTGGCTTTTCTGAAACATATTTTCTAAGAAGCTGTGATAATTCGACAAAGCTGGACATTTTGTTGATTTGTGGTCTATGTCTACTGAAATGCATTGTGTTAAGCAATGCTGAAAAGTTTGAAGTAGTTTTTAATACTTTATGTGATATGTCAAGTCTATCTTTAAAAGTGTAAGTTTTTTTTTTCCTGTTATCTGTATGTACCAAAATAGCATTGTGTTAAACTGATAGACATACTTTTTAAGAGTGGGGTAAAAGAAGAAAGTGCTTAAAAACTACAAAGTATATTTTGAGAATTTCATTATACTAACACATTGAATTTCAGCTAAATGAAAAATTATGGTGTAGTGTTTTTTTTAATAAAAGAAAAAGTTTCAATTTTTGTTACATTCCACACACAAAAAGACCCATGCACTTGAAGATTGGTACTACAAAATCTCAATGATAGCTTTAAAATTGCTTAAGATTTTTTAAAAAAGTTTTTGAAATGATTCTTAATTTTCTAATGAGATGGGATGTTAAGTCTATCTTTAAAAACTGTAAATTATTTTTCCTGGATTATTTTATCACTAACTTGTATCCACCAAAAAGTATTGTGTTGAAGGATGGACACATATTTCTAGAAGTGGGCTAAAACAATAATTTTTGCAGGCCCATTTATTTACCACAAAACGAAAACTAAAAATTTTGAGAATGTCTTAATATTAATGCAACTATTAAAGTTATGACTCTTCTATTTCATATCTTGTCAGTTTTGAAACAAATATTAAAGCCAATAATCATATTTTCATTTTATGCATGTTCATTACAGCAGGTTTTATTTTTTTGCTCGTGAGAAAGTACTTAATACCATTACAAGCTCTTGTAGCTATGCTTTGCAAATGTCATCAGTATTCAAATTCCCATGAGTAATATCCTCATATATATCACGAATAAAGCGTAATTTTAAATGAAGTTTTTGAACCTTGAAATGTGAAAAATTTTACATTTTTTTAATTTGTTCATTGCTGATGTAGATAAATGAATACTGTTGCACTAAATTCTTATTAGCTCTGCGTTTTTCACATTGCAAGAAGTTGAAACTTAAGAAGTAAGATACCACCAACTTATGAGTGTTGACCTTGTTTTTTTATTTCTGTTTAATATTTTTAAAGTAATGTTTTGTCAATTGGAATTGTCTAATAGTTAATTGGGATATTCTAATTTGTTAGTCCAAAACTTCTGTGTACAAATTCTTACCAAATGAAATACATGTGTTGAAGATTGAAAAGAGACTGTAAAATAAGGCCAAAGGTTTTGGGTTAACATGGTAAATTTAAGTATGTTTTAGAAGAGACAATTAATATATTAAGAATTGTAATGCTAGCTGTCTTGTATGCTGTTAAAATTGTTTAATTATTTGTTAAGTTTAACTTGTATTTCTTTTATATATTTGTTTTGCAGGCAGTGGTCGACGCTGAGACAAGTGGTATTTTCACAAGGCTTTCTCATCTATTTCCTTATTATAAAAGATTCAGTATGTAGATGTCTCATTTTTAACTGTTCAAATATCAGCTAATCATATATTCATGATGGCATGATGTAGTTCTTTATGTTAAGATAAATACATTTTCATTTATGTGGGTTTGCATGTATATTATTTCCATATAAAGTTTTTCTTTTTAAATTATAATACATCTATGATACATCTTGTTGACAAATATTTCAATATAAAATAACTCATTTGTAATGCTTTCTAACACAAGTTTTTTTCAAATAAATTGCCTTTAAAGAGAAAATTTGAACTAAGATTGAGCCAGTCAGTTTTATGTTTAAAAAGTAAGAGTTTTTAAAAACATTTATGCCTTAACAGTTGCATTATTTTGAAGAAAACAGTCATAAAAGTATATTTGTATTTTATTGAAGAAAATTATATGAAACTAAATGTATGTTCAATATATGTATTTATTTTTAAATTTGGGAAAAAACATTTAGAATTATTGACTGAATGTTGGTTTTCCAGCTAATATCAAAAAATTTAAAAAAAAGAAATAAGCCTTACAGTAGTCGCATATGTGTAACATCTGACATGTTATTGTGGTAAATACGCAATAGTAACTTAAATTCTGAAAAAAATTAATAAAGTATGATTAAAAAAATTTCTATTGAATAATTATATCTTTAATGAAAATTTTATTTAGCACAAGGAGTAATGCAATTTTTAATCAAAAATATTTATTCTTGTTCAATTTGGGTAAGAGTGGATGCAATAGACTTGAAAATGGACAAACAGGGATTTCGGTGATAATATAAAGGGTGTTTTTTTTAGAGGTATAGAACTTTAAATTGCAATAAAACAACGATGTATTATTCAATTGACATGAATTTTTTTATTCGAAAGATAATCTTGTGGCATTACATTTTAAATATGATTTCTGGCATAGGACTGCTACGGCTGGCTCGGATGTATTCCAATCTGGACGTCCAATTTTCGATGACTTTTTCCAACATTTGTGGCCGTATATCGGCAATAGCACGGCGAATGTTGTCTTCCAAATGGTCAAGCGTTTGTGGCTTATCCGCATAGAACAATGTCTTTACATAGCCCCACAGAAAATAGTCTAGTGGTGTTAAATCACAAGATCTTGAAGGCCAATTCACAGGACCAAAATGTGAAATTAGGCGGTCACCAAACGTGTCTTTCAATAAATCGATTGTGGCACGAGCTGTGTGACATGTTGCGCCGTCTTGTTGGAACCACAGCTCCTGGACATGATTGTTCAATTCAGGAATGAAAAAGTTAGTAATCATGGCTCTATACCAATCACCATTGACTGTAACGTTGTGGCCTTCATCGTTTTTGAAGAAGTACGGACCAATGATTCCACCAGCCCATAAAGCGCACCAAACAGTCAGTTTTTCTGGATGTAACGATGTTTGACATACACTTGTGGATTAGCTTCACTCCAAATGCAGCAGTTTTGTTTGTTGACGTAGCCATTCAACCAGAAATGCGCTTCATCGATAAACAAAATTTGCGTATGAAAATCGACCATTATTTTCAAAATAAAATTGCACAATTCGAAAGCGTTGTTTATCATGAGTCTATTCATGATGAATTGCCAAACCAAACTGAGAATAAATCACTTGACAGCTGTTAAATCGGTCGCCATCTTGGAAAGTAATGCCAACTTTTTAAACTTCTATTCCTGGAAAAAAAACACTGTACATTTCTCCAAATCAAATGGTTCAAAAAATTAAAAGATTTCTCCTAAATTTTGTACTTTTACCATATATACCAAAGATGGTTCTACTCTTTTAAAAACAAACTATCACTCACTTTCCATGGTTTTGAGTGTCATTGAATTGAGTATGCTTGGAAATAATTTCATATCGAATAATTACATTTTTAATGAAAATCTTTTTTAGGAGTAATGAAATTTTTTATCAAAAGTATTTATTGTTCAATTTGGGGATTGATTTGATTTAATATTAACGTCGCACTGTTCAGCTACACGAGGGCTTTTGGCGACGGACCACGTAATTTTGAACCATGGTCAAGTGACGTGGACGACACCTGAGCTGGCACCCCCCTCTCCTAACTACCACACCACACCAACGGGAGGACGTTTCAGCTCTCGACAGATTTAACGTGCATCGCTGCCCTACACGGCGGGTCTTTAGTGGTACTGGGATCGAACTCGTGACCAGGCAAGCCACGATCCGATACCTATACCACTCGGCTACCGCAGCCACGTTCAATTTGGGGAAGAGTATATACAATAGAATTATGATAAGTAAAATGTTATACATATGCTTGTGATTTTAAAGTATTTAAAAACCATTCAAAAACAGTGTCAATAACAGTACCACTGTTAGTTGTCGAAATATTTCGATTTGTATTCGTTTCAAGTTTTAGTTCATCAGTTAAAAAAGCTATTAGTTGCTCAACTTCTGGCAAACTGAAGTTAACATTGCAATCACCACTCAAAATTATGGGAAGTGAGTAATCATGGAAAAGTTCTAGTTTGTTAGATTTTTTTATAAATTTCATGCAAAGCACTGTGTATCCCTATTAAAAAGTCATCTTCAAAAATCATTTTCTTTGAACCATTTTTTATTTGTAGGCCCATAAGGTTAAAAACCTGAATTTTGTAACCAAATATGTGCAATCAGACCCTGATTTTCCAAACCCCTATTTAAAGATTTAACTCATTTTTGTCTATCCCTGATTTAAAATGAAGTCAAAAGCCCCAATTTAACGAATAATAATGAACAAATTATTTCATTTCCTATTTTTTTATAAATAGTTTGTAAAAAAATTCGTAATCTTATTTTTGTACTACAAAGTATATATCACATTTTGTCCGAAAAAAAAGACTTCTTGCTAGCAGCAAATTTTGATTAAAATAGGTGTAGACCATTATCAGACTTTACAGGTCAAGATGAGTCATGAGTGTAACCTATGTCGCGAGTTTTTAATAGGACTTGAAATTCCTTTCTTATATCATCCCACTTCAAACCACAGGGGATGTGTTAAGATTTTAACTATTTTGTTACGTTTGTGATGAGATGGAATGGGAATTTGTGCAGCTGAAGTTGTGGAAATTGTTGATTTGTCTGAGGCAGTGAATAATGACTTTAGAATGATGTGATAATGAAGCTCCTTTCAAAACTGTAACATTTTCTAATGCTTTATATTTGAAAACTGTAAAGATATACTTCATGCAGTAGGATGTAAAGGATGCAGTGTTTTCGGCGTGTATGCTTATTATTGAATTTTCTAAAAGTGCAAAAATGTATTTTCTTTTGACTCTGATATAACAAATAACCCCAAAATACAGAACAAAATCTCCAGTTCTGATGAATTGATTTAATTGGGGTCCAACTGTATTTTTAATAAACACAAAACTAAGGTATTTAATAATCTGGTGTAAAAAAGTTGGAGGAAAAATAGTATTTGCTGTTTTTCTCCAATACATTTTCTTGAGTTTTCTGAAACTATGATAATTTGATTAGGTTAAAAAGATAGATTTATTTATCAAAAAGCATTGTTACACTCACAAACTTTTTTAGAACGGAACTCAAACACTCAAGAAAGTATTTTAATGGAGCAGTATATATATATATATATATATATATATATATATACAGGAATGAGGCGACTCATTTGTCATGTATCATTGACACTATTAGATTTGCGTATTTGAGAGGCATCTTTTTTTTTGTTGAGTTATCTACTGAGTGAGTTTTGCGGAAATTGACTCCAAAGGCCAGAGGAGGCTATGGGGGCACACTGGATCGATATTTCTTTTTTTGAACTTGCGGACTTTAAATTTTGAAACCATGTTTCTTTTCTTGAGTAGAGTATCCATGAAGAATGGGTTTCCTGTTGTCAACCCTCAAGGAATTATGAGGGATGAAAAAGGAAATATATACTTTCATTTTATACATAAATTCTAGTTCTAACCTTATTAGAGCTACAAAAATCTTTTTGAATACATTTACAAGCTTTATGCTAGAACTTGCTTATCACTAACTTTGAAAAATAATGTACAGCCATACAACATCGTGCAATACCCAGTAAAGCTAGTTAATTATGAGACTAAAATATATTTTTGGAGGTTTCTTTAATTCTGTGGCGGCTGCCTCTGTAGCATTTCTTTGTAAATATTTTATATTGTATGTGGCAACCCTACTGGTTCATTTTCGAGCAGACTCCGAGGCTATGAACCACACGTTCTCGAGATTAATAAATGTGCCCGATTACCCGATGGTGTTAACTTAAACACAAAAGACGCTAATAGTTAACAGACCAAGTCACAACCATAATGGGTGGCCGCGGTAGCCGAGTTCTATGGGTATCGGATCGTGGCTTGCCTTGTCACGAGTTCGAACCCAGTACCACTAAAGACCCGCCGTGTAGGGCAGCGATATCGCTAAATCTGTCGAGAGCTGAAACGTCCTCCCATTGTTGTGGTGTGGTAGTTAGGAGAGGGGGGTGCCAGCTCAGGTGTCGTCCACGTCACTTGACCATGGTACAAAATTACGTGGTCCGTCGCCAAAAGCCCTCGTGTAGCTGAACAGTGCAACGTTAAAATTCAATCAATCAATCACATCCATAATGGTGACTGAAGCAGACGTGAGCACCTTCTGCGCATTAATTCATCTCTAAAACTTTCGGATAGCAAAGAAATCACAAGTAAATGCGTTTTTAGTCACTCCTTGTTTCTTTGTGCTAAACTCCTCAATATAATCATTCTAAATATACTTTAGCTATCTATTTCTTTCGCGATAATGTCTTTCAGCTTCTTATATACCTTTCACATTTAATGATTGTATTATTTACATGTAATGCGCATTTATGTTTCATTTCTGTATGATATATTGCCTCACAATTCGCGAGCACTCCTTCGTAGGCAAGTAGTTTCGGTTCATTTTTTTTATCCCGTTCTGTCTCCCTGACCCTTCTCGCTCGCTGTTGTATTTACAAACATGACGTCACCTACGGGGAATTGATTGATTGAATATTAACGTCGCACTGTTCAGCTACACGAGGGCTTTTGGCGACGGACCACGTAATTTTGAACCATGGTCAAGTGACGTGGACGACACCTGAGCTGGCACCCCCCTCTCCTAACTACCACACCCACGGGAGGACGTTTCAGCTCTCGACAGATTTTTCGTGCATCGCTGCCCTACACGGAGGGTCTTTATTGGTACTGGGCTCGAACCCGTAACAAAGCAAGCCATGGTCCGATACCTATACCACTCGGCTACCGCGGCCACCACCTACGGGGGAAGATTCTTCTTATGTTTGAAGGATCGCGTTACGCCTTCCAGTGTTTTGGCGAAATAATGTCGCGCTTTGGATTCGGCTGTGTGACAGTGCTTTCGTTTTGAGTCGAATTACTCAAGATGAAACAAAATATGCAGCGCTCGTTTCTATGTTGGATCCGGAAACACTTTCCCATGTTTTCGATATTATTCTTTCACCTCCGGCTGAAAATAAATACATAACGCTATCCGATCGCTTAATTAGAGAATTCGCGGATTCGGAACACCAAAAAAAAACATTTTAACCGAATTACAATTAGGCGATGATAAACCAAGCCACTTGCTACGAAAGATGAAAGAACTGTCCAGTGGTCAATTGCAAAATGAATTTCTACAAAATCTATGGTTACAGCGTCTCCCATCCCAAATTCAAGCTGTACTTTCAGTTTCCTCGGAAACTTAAGATAAATTAGCCGAGATCGCAGACGTTGCTTTGCCCGCCTCGGTTTATTCCACCACGTCTGCACCTGAACCCAACACATCCGCTGAAATTCAAGAATTAACCAAACAAATTGCAGAATTAAAACTTCAAATATCTCGTATGTCATGGTCCCGAAATAGACAATTCTTTCGTCGGAAGTCATCCTCGCGAAATAGGAATAGAACAACAAACCGTGAGGCTATTTGTTTTTATCACAAACGTTTTCGTGAGAACGCCCATAACTGTATTCCACCTTGCGACTTCTTACATCGCCAATTTCGTGATAGACCTAGCTCTCAGTCGGAAAACTAGGAAACATGACTACAGCGGCGTCTTGTAGTCATGTAAATGCGCTCGCTAAAAAATGTCGCCTATTTGTTTTCGACAAACATACCAATCAACGTTATTTAATTGATTCAGGCGCAGACGTCAGCATTATTCCGAAACCAAACAAAAATATGCAACCAAATAAATTTGAACTTTTTGCAGCCAATGATACTAAAATCAAAACTTACGGCCAAAAATTACTTAAACTAGACTTAAATTTATTGCGATCATTTCCATGGAATTTCATAATAGCAGATGTTAACACAGCGATTATCGGTTCCGATTCTTTAAATAAATACGGATTAATAATCGACATCAAAAACAAGCGTCTTATCGATCCTTTGACAAAATTATCAACAAAAGGAGAACGTTTTACGGGCTATACACCTCAGATAAGGACCTTAGCCGCATTACTTGATTCGGAATATGCTGCCATCCTACGAGATTTTCCCGATCTTACGAAACCTCGACCATTTAATGAAAAAATTAAGCACAATACTTTTCATTACATTGAAACATTTGGTCCTCCAGTGCATGCTCGAGCGCGAAAGTTAAATCCACAACAATCTGAAGCTGCAAAAGAAGAATTTCAATATATGCTAGATCAGGGTATTATTATCCCTTCTAAATCAAACTGGTGTTCTCCATTGCACATGGTTTCCAAAAAAGACACGATCTCGTGGCGTCCTTGCAGTGATTATCGTGCTCTAAACAAACAAACTAGACGCGACCGATACTCTATTTCAAATTTAACAAGTATTGACGAAAATCTCAGAGGTAAAACAATTTTCACAAAGTTGGATATTCAAAGAGCTTACCATCATATTCCTATTCATCCTGCCGACAGGCATAAAACGGCAATAATTACAAACTTCGGAACTTTCGAATTTGTATTTATGCCATTCGGATTGTGTAACGCCGCTCAAACGTGGATGTGATTCATCCACAAGGTGTTGAGGAGCTTAGACTATTGTTTCGTCTACTTGGACGACATATTAAATGCATTGACAGACGCCAACTCTCATAAGAAACACGTGAGAGAAGTTTTACAAAGGCTTGATGATTATGTTTTGACCATCAACGCCAGTAAATGCATGTTCGGATGCTCTGAAGTCCCCTTTGTTGGTTACCTTGTAAATAAAAATGGTATCTTACCCCTTCCTGAAAAAATAGAACTCATCGCTAATTATAAGCAACCTGCCACCGTTCGCGACCTCAGAAAATTTTGAATTTTTATCGAAAATTCTCACCTAAGGCAGCACACATAAAGGGTGTTTTTTAAGAGGTATAGAACTTTAAATTGCAATAAAACAACGATGTATTATTCGATTGACATACATTTTTTTTATTCGAAAATAATCTTGTGGCATTACATTTTAAATATGATCAAGCAAGGCGTAGATTCGTCGAATGGGCCCAAAACGAGATTGCCGTTGTTCCCGATTTTCATAAGCGGATTTTGTTTAGCGATGAAACGAACTTCCGGTTGAATGGCTACGTCAACAAACAAAACTGCCGCATTTGGAGTGAAGCTAATCCACAAGTGTATGTCGAAACACCGTTACATCCAGAAAAACTGACTGGTGCGCTTTATGGGCTGGTGGAATCATTGGTCCGTACTTCTTCAAAAACAATGAAGGCCACAACGTTACAGTCAATGGTGATCGGTATAGAGCCATGATTACTAACTTTTCCATTCCTGAATTGAACAATCATGATGTCCAGGAGCTGTGGTTCCAACAAGACGGCGCAACATGTCACACAGCTCGCGCGACAATCGATTTATTGAAAGACACGTTTGGTGATCGCCTAATTTCACGTTTTGGACCTGTGAATTGGCCTCCAAGTTGTTGTGATTTAACACCGCTAGACTATTTCTGTGGGGCTATGTAAAGTCATTGGTCTATGCGGATAAGCCACAAACGCTTGACCATTTGGAAGACAACATTCGCCGTGTTATTGCCGATATACGGCCACAAATGTTGGAAAAAGTCATCAAAAATTGGACGTCCAGATTGGACTACATCCGAGCCAGCCGTGGCAGTCCTATGCCAGAAATCATATTTAAAATGTGATGCCACAAGATTATCTTTCGAATAAAAAAAAATCATGTCAATCGAATAATACATCGTTGTTTTATTGCAATTTAAAGTTCTATACCTCCAAAAAAACACCCTTTACAAGCTCCTTTACATGAATTTCTCAAAAACTCAAAAGAAAAATTATAGGCGGGAAATACAATGGAATGCGGAAGCTATCAATACATGTAAACATTGTAAGAATCAACTAGCTAACGTTACTCTTTTAACTCATCCTTCACAGGATGTTGATCTCGCATTGATGACTGATGCTAGTGACTTTGGTCTTGGTGCCTCTTTAAATGAGATCACCAGCGATGGTTTTAAACCTTTAGGATTTTTCTCTGAAAAATTAACACCAGCTCAAACTAAGTACAGTGCTTTTGACCGTGAACTTCTGGCAGCTATTTCCGATATATGATGGAGGGTTATGTACTAATATTATACACCGACCACAAACCTTGAACATTCGCCTTTAATCAAAAACTAGATAAGGCTAGCCCACGCCAACTGCGCCACTTAGATTTCATTTCGCAATTCACCACTGATATTAGATACGTCCCAAGCATTGATAATGTGCCAGTGGATGCATTTTCTCGGATATCAGCAATTGTACCACCCAGTACCATATATTATGAGGAATTTGCACAAATACAACAAGGTGATGAATTAAAAGCACTACTTTCTGCCACGAACCAAACTCTTCAGCTTTAACAGTTACGAATGCCTCTGGATCAACTACCGAAATATATTGAGATATTTCCACGGGTACAATACGCCCTTACGTGCCTCATGCTCTCCGACGAAACGTCTTTCTTGCAGTGCACAATCTTTCCCATCCTGGAATTCGTGCTACTACAAAGCTAATCTCCAAAATATTCGTATGGACCTCCATGAAGAAAGATATCCACAGTTGGACCCGTAGTTGCATTCCCTGTCAACGAGTTAAAATTCAACGGCATACAAACAGTGAACTTGGTCATTTCAAAGTTCCAGATGCTCGATTTCTCCACCTCCATTTGGATATTATTGGACCCCTTCCTCCATCCCAGGGCATTTCTTATTGCCGTACAGCCATCGATCGTTTTTCTCGTTGGTCAGAGGCATATCCTATTTCCGATATGACAGTAGAGATTGTGGCAGCAACAGTAATCCATGAGTGGATTCCACGATTTAGAGTTCCTGGTCTGATTACAACAGGTGGCCGCGGTAGCCGAGTGGTATAGGCATCGGATCGTGGCTGGCTTTTTCACGAGTTCGAGCCCAGTACCACTGAAGACCCGCCGTGTAGGGCAGCGATGCACGCTAAATCTGTCGAGAGCTGAAATGTCCTTCCGGTGGTGTGGTGTGGTAGTTAGGAGAGGGGGGGTGCCAGCTCAGATGTCGTCCACGTCACTTGACCATGGTTCAAAATTACGTGGTCCGTCGCCAAAAGCCCTCGTGCAGCTGAACAGTGCGACGTTAATCTTCACTCACTCACTCACTGATTACAACAGACCGGTACCGTCAATTTGAATCCCACCTCAATAGAGAATTATGTGCAAGCTAAGGAATTAGCAAGATAAGAACCACGCCGTACCACCCTTCATCCAATGGACTCGTGGAGCGTACACACCGGTCTCTCAAAGCTGCTCTCATGGCTCACGCCACTCCACGTTGGTCACAAGTCCTTCCTTTTGTTCTCCTAGGCTTACGCTCTGTCATTAAAGAGGACATTAATGCTACTGCTGCTGAACTGGTGTACGGAACAACAATTCAGTCCAGTTCAGTGAAAACACTGAAAAAGTGGAGACTTGGCTAACGCCTTATGCTCCGATAAAATTTTGATCAGTTTCTAATCCAAGTTATAACACACAGTTCGTGATTGCAGTCTATCAGTAATTTGAATTATCGCGTTGTGCTTCAATTGAGATTGATGAAAGTAGAGTATAGGGTAACTGGAAATTTAGAATCTATTGGATGCTGTCAGAAATTTTTCAACTTTTTGAACATGCTCTATTTTACATTTCACTATTGAGGAATAAGACCATTCTCCGTGGTTGGAGATAAAATTTTTCAAAATTTCCCGCTGTGATTTGTATTTGATACAGTTTAATATAAAATGTTCACTAGTTTCTGGTACTTTACAATCTGCACACAAAGGAGAATCTGTTTGTTTTAGAAGGAAATATATATCATTTAATGGTAATTTTTTAGCTCGCACCTTATTGATTAAAACTTCTGTATTTCTATTTTTTGCTGCCTGTCTGTTCCATTTTTGAAGATGAGAAACATAAAAAAATTTTTTGTCTCTTGCTCTTTTTCCGTATTTCTTCACTTTTGATTTTGTGTTGTTTTTTAAAATATGTATGTAGTTCTTCATAAGTTATCTAGTGGCCGCGGTAGCCGAGTGGTATAGGTATCGGACTGTGGCTTGCTTTGTCACAGGTTCGAGCCCAGTACCACTAAAGACCCGCCGTGTAGGGCAGCGATGCACGTTAAATCTGTCGAAGCTGAAACGTCCTCCCGTTGGTGTGGTGTGGTAGTTAGGAGAGGGGTGCCAGCTCAGGTGTCGTCCACGTCACTTGACCATGGTTCAAAATTACGTGGTCCGTCGCCAAAAGCCCTCGTGTAGCTGAACAGTGCGACGTTAATATTCAATCAATCAATCAATCATAAGTTATCTAAGAAATAATATTCCACGGCTCTGGAGAGGCTTTAGCTAATTTATCAACTTCTTCATTAATCCCTATTCCCTTGTGAGCTGGTACCCAAATGAATGTAATTGATTGAGCTATTTGGAGGCACTGATGTAAAGTTGAACTTAAATTTAATATTATCGTATTGCATTTTCTATTAATATTTTGGATGCTTTTTAGGACTGATAAGCTGTCCCTCAAGATGATATAGTTTTCTGTTTCAGAAACCCAATTTTTTAACGCAGTCCATATGGCTGTAGCTTCAGTTGTGAATATTGAAATCATTTCTTTCAGTATAAAATTTTGTCGAATTTTTTTCTTAGGGATCAAAATTCCTATTGATGTTTGATTAGTATTTTTTGAACCATCGGTTGCTATTATGATATTGTTATTAAATTTTGGCTGAATGTAATCATTAACATATTTTGTACTATGTCATCTGGAAGATCCTTGTTTTGAAATGGTAGTTCATGAGTATAGATGTTTATTTTGCGATTATCGTAGATTGGAGGAGGAGGAATCCATTGAAGAATATCTACTTTAGAGATGCATAATTCTTCGAGCAGGTTGATCGTCTTTTGAAAAATACTGATCTCTTTTTCTCTATATTTATAAAAAAATACTATTCCAAAATAACCTTGCGTTCGGTGACCAGTCATTTAATGCTATTTGCTTGGTTATAAATTTTTGGCAAAGAAAATTATGGCGAGTATTAATACTTCCATTCATAGACTCTGCTCTTAATAAATCCAACGGGGTATTTCTTGGGAGACCTAGGGCTAAACGTAAGGCAGCATTGTAAATCGGTTCTAGTTTCTGCCTGTTACTATTGCTAGAAAAGGAAAATAGTTGACTTCCATAGTCAAAGATAGAACGGATTTTGGCATTAATAATATTTAAAAGATGATTAGATCTTGTTCCTATTTTCGGAGAAGATAAGGCTTTAATGGCATTTAAATATTTAAATCCTTTTTGACGTAGGTAATTATTGATATTTTTCCAGGTGATATTGGGGTCGAAGATGATACCTAGGATTTTCAGACTCTTCACTTCGGGAATAGGTTTGTCGCATATTTTAAGTAATGGAGGTATTGTGCTTCTTTTTCTGGAAAAGTTTATTAGACTGCTTTTTTCCGGAGAGGTGGATAATTTCCATTTTTTACACCAGACTGAAATTTTATTTAAAGATTCTTGCATTTCGCCTATTGTTTTATTCCAATTTGTACCACTATTATATAGAAATATGTCGTCAGCATAAACCAGAAGATGGCTGTCGTGTTGAATTTCAAAAATATCTGACATATAAATCAAAAAAAGGAAAGGACTTAAAATACAACCCTGGGGTACACCATAATTGTTTGTAACGGTTTTTGAAAAAATGTTTCTCCATTTGATTTGAATTGTTCTCTGATGTAAGAAGTTTTGAATCCATCGTAGTAATCTACCAGAGTATCCAACTTTGTTTAGTTTAGAAATAAGGCCATTTGGCCACACTGAGTCATATGCTGTTTTAATATCCAACGCTACCAAAATAAAATATTCTTTGCGTTCTCTAGCCAGTATGATGTCATGTTGTAATTGAAGTAATGTATTAATGCTGCTTCTATGAGGGTAAAAACCATGATGATTAACATGAAAAATTTTGTTTTGAAAACTGAAATCTAACATTCTGTGTAGAATCATTCTTTCTAATAATTTGGCAATTACTGAGGTAAAAAAAATAGGACGGTATGACGAAACTTCCTTGGGATTTTTGTGAGGTTTTATGAAAGGTAGGATAATTGCGTGATTGATTGATTGAATATTAACGTCGCACTATTCAGCTACACGAGGGCTTTTGGCGACGGACCACGTAATTTTGAACCATGGTCAAGTGACGTGGACGACACCTGAGCTGACACCCCCCTCTCCTAACTACCACACCAACGGGAGGACGTTTCAGCTCTCGACAGATTTAACGTGCATCGCTGCCCTACACGGCGGGTCTTTAGTGGTACAGGGCTCGAACCCGTGACAAAGCAAGCCACGGTCCGATACCTCGGCCAGGATAATTGCGTGAGTCGTCTTTAGGAATTTGACTTGAAGACCAACTGTCATTAAATGATTTCAGAAGGAGATTTATTGCTTTGATGGGGAGATGGTTTATTGATTGGAGAGAAATTTTATCATGCCCTGGACTGCTGTTCTTTTGATGAGATATTGCTATTTCTAATTCTTTTAAAGAAAAAGTTTTATTAATATCCTGGCTATTGTCCGGAATAGAAATATTTGGAATATTATCGTTGTTTTGTTTTGCGTAATATTGTAAAAAACAGTTTGCTTGGGATTGTTCGTTTGTTAATATGGTTCCGTTATTTTCAATAATATTAAAGGAAGAATAGTTAGGATTTGTTCTATTTTTGTTTATTCGGATTATTTTAAAAATAACTTTAGGAGAAGATATTTTTTCGCATGTCTTGTGCCAAAAATTTTCTTTACAGGCTTTGATTGTTCACTTAGGTTTTGCGATTACTTCCTTATATTTTATCCAGTCTTTTTCATTAAAGTTTTTCCTTGCTTTATAAAGGAGTTTTCTTTTTTTGGCTCTTAAATGCCCGCATGCTGCTGTCCACCATGGAGCTCTTGAACTGATCTGGTTTTTTTTTCGGTTTCTTGAGATAAGATTTGAGCTTTTTTAATTTCTTTTATAATATCTATATTTATGTTTTCATTTAAATTTACATTTTGTTGAATAATATTGATAAATTTGTTCCAATTTGTTTTTTGTTTACAATTATTAGTTACTGAGCTGTTTGCTCTTTTGTAATTAATAATTATAGGGAAGTGGTCACTTCCAAAATTATCGGTATTTGTGGACCAGGATATATCAATTTAAATCTATAGATGCTAAAGAAAGATCTATAGATGTAAAAATTCCCGATGAATGGAGATAAGTTGGATATTTATCGTTTAATAATATTAAGTCACACACACATTTTCAATGATCCAGTCAAAAATCTTTTTTTCAGAAGCACTGGAATTTTTTGATCCCCATATCTCATGAGATGCGTTGAAATCTCCCAATATCAAACTGTGATTATCAATATATGATGCTATTTTAGATAAATTGATGTCTTTAAAGTTACCCGGTGGGATGTATATATTAAAAATTGTGATAGGAACTAAATCTATTTGAACTCTGACTATTAAAATTTCTAAGTCTTCACTGATTTCTGAGAATACTTTTATTGCGCTAATATCTTTATTTAAAACTATCATTAACCCTCCTCCTCTTTTTATTTCTGTATCAATTCTGAATATATTCTTATTGGGAATTGTGAAAATATCATTTGGATGTAACCAGGTTTCTTGAATTATTAAAATACTTGCTTTTTGAAAAATTGGAGCGAAAAGAATATCAGAGGCCTCTTGTTTTTATTTCTACGTGCATTCCATTGGATTGTGTTCATGATTTAAATCGGAAAAAAAGGTGCAATACTACGAATTAGTTTAAAAATTCGCGAAAAAAGAAAGTAGATTAATATTGAGTTTTTAGCGAGAAAAAAAAATGTAAGAAAATTTGATTATTTATTTAAATTCCTTTATTTTTTTTCTACTACACTATCTAATGTGTTTCCTCTCTGTTCTGATATTTTCTTGAATCTTTTTGCTTTTTCATTCTGTTTTCTATTTATTAGACAATCATCATCTTTTTGAATTGTTATATTGGATGCAACTTTTTTTAGGGTGGATTCCATGGTATTCATTAGGGAAGAAAATCTTAAATTTATTTGTGCGACCACGGTATTCAGTTCTGACGTGAAGCGTTGTACTATTTGTTCTAATTTCTTTTCGAATATGTTATTGTTTTCTTCAAATTTCATCTCTAATTTCGCAAACTTTTTTTCAAGATTTTCTAACTTCTCAGTTTGATCATTATATGTTTTGGCCGAGTATGTTTTTTTTCCCTTTGGAATTTTTCAACTGCTTCGTTTCTCGAGATTTGTTGTTGTACTTTAATTTTTAAGATTTCAATTTCTTCTTGATATCTTTTGCAATCTTTATCATTAGCTTCATGCCCCTCTCCACAAGAGCTGCATTTTTTTTATTTCTTTGCGTTCGTTTTCAGAGTGGTTCAGTGAACAAATTCGGCATTTTATTGTGCTTTTACAAAATTTTTGAATGTTTCCAAATTTCCAGCAGTTTGTGCATTGCCTAGGTTTTTCATAGTAGAGAGTAGTTTTAATCATTTCAAATCCAATTGGAACTCTTTCGGGAATACTGCATCCAATTTGGGTAACTTTAACTGTTTTGATCGGTTTAAATCCAGATTCTGTTTTTTTGGTAAAGCGTTGGATATCAAAAATTGTGT
Source organism: Trichonephila clavipes (assembly GCA_019973935.1). Taxonomy (NCBI): domain Eukaryota; kingdom Metazoa; phylum Arthropoda; class Arachnida; order Araneae; family Nephilidae; genus Trichonephila; species Trichonephila clavipes. The sequence goes on from BMAU01006888.1 coordinate 20,329, forward strand.
AATTGTAATTTTCTAATTCCGATTTTATTTCGTCAATTGTATATTCTGTGTCTATTCGCTGCAATATATAACTGGTGGTTAGGCCAGTATAGGACAATCTTGTACTTATTTTTACTCCATTCATTTCTTTAATTTTTAAAGCTTCTTTGGCAGTCTCGTAATTATTTGTTTTAATTATGATCTCACCGTTTCTTGTTTTGCTGATATTTAGAATATTTTTTTTAATTGTGAACTCTTTCATTTTTTTTTCTTTTAGTTTAAGTGGATTACCATTCTGAGCCATTTTCTGATTTTAAAAAGATTGTAATATTTGGACTCGTGTTTAAATTTTGTCTTTCCGCAAAAACTTGGTCAATAATTCTATATATGTGAGATTACACCTATATTTATTGAAAGAAAAGTTAGTATTTTCTATCTCCATACTATTATCTGGGTGAGGATAGTCACCCATTTTGTCTTCCCTACTCCAACACTCAAAATTGTATAAATACACTATCTTGTGTAAATAATTAAATTAAAATCTCTTATCCGAACATAGAATAAAAATTATATGAGCTAAATATCAATACAAAATAAAAATTCAAAACGATCTCACCCGCTCAAAACCACTTGAAAAGTCAAAACTATTCAATATTTTTAGCACTCTCATGCAACTTCTTCAAACAACAATTTGTCTACCCAGTGATTTTTCCAAGATACGGGTACGAACAACGCTTCTGAGTTTGTGCAATAACTAAAACAAACCATGCATAATCTCAAACCCATTCCTACGTCTTCACACGGACGTAAAACTGTTTTTGTACGCCCAGAACTCTCCCAATGTACTCACGTATTTTTACGACATGATGCTATCAGAAAACCCTTACAACCCCCCTACGATAGATCTTTCGCTGTAGTTAAACGTTCTGAAAAACTCATCACTCTGCAGCAAGAAGGAAAAGAAATTTGTGTCTCCATCGATAGAGTCAAGCCAGCATTCCTGTTGTCTGACACATTAGAGTCTAACCAACCTTCCTTTATTCCTAAATCAAAAGAGGTTCCTGCTACCCAAACCACCCGCTCCGATCGCCGAGTGCTTTTTCCACAAAGATACGTGTCAACCTGATTGTTGTAAGACCTCCTGTACCAGTTTGGACACTGGGTTGATTGATTGATTGAATATTAACGTCGCACTGTTCAGCTACACGAGGGCTTTTGGCGACGGACCACGTAATTTTGAACCATGGTCAAGTGACGTGGACGACACCTGAGCTGGCACCACCTCTCCTAACTACCACACCACACCAACGGGAGGACGTTTCAGCTCTCGACAGATTTAACGTGCATCGCTGCCCTACACGGCGGGTCTTTAGTGGTACTGGGCTCGAACCCGTGACAAAGCAAGCCACAGTCCGATACCTATACCACTCGACTACCGCGGCCACTTTGGACACTGGGAGGGGGTACTGTGGCGGCTGGCTCTGTAGCATTTCTTTGTAAATATTTTATATTGTATGTGGCAACCCTACTGGTTCAGTTTCGAGCAGACTCCGAGGCTATGAACCACAGATGGTATTGCCGTTCTCGAGATTAATAAATGTGTCCGATTATCCGATGGTGTTAACTTAAACACAAAAGACACTAATAATTAACACACCAAGTCACAACCATAATTTTAATACAATAATTAACTTTATGATTCCTCTTTTTTTAAGTGTTAACAAGGAAAAAATTGGTGTGTATATATATATAATTTTTTGTAATAAAAGAAGTTTATGTGTGTGGCAATACGAAATTGGAAAGACCCAGATGCATGTAGTTTGGTACACTAAAGCTATGAGTAATGATGAAGAAAAAAAGAGATTTTTCAAAAATATTTCAATGTTGAGTCACCTTTAACTCCGGTGCAGTGGTCAGCTGTGCTAGATTACGTGAGTGAGGATCCATAGCACGAACAACCACATTGAGATGGTCCAACAGATTTTCAATTGGATTTATGTCTGCTCCCCCCATCCACCCACCGTATGCCTCACAACGCATCCTCTCTCATTCCCAGCTTCTAAAACGAAGCGAAACCCTACTACAATGATTCATCATCGTTACGTCAGCAACCTCCAATTCGCTACGTCATCAATCGAGTTCCTCTCTTTCCCTTTGCCTGTTTCACCGCGCGTGGAACTTCCCCGATCCACACTCCCCTTCTGACAGACAGCTGATGCGTCAGTTGTCGTTTCTTCAACCGGCTCGCTGAGCCGGTTCCACCCCTCACTCTATGACAGTAGAAGAAGCCTAAACTTATAGGCTGGATCTTAGGCGAAATATTTATGCCAGGTGGTGAGTGCTGGCCAAAGGAGAACGGTAAACTCATCCTGGTTGCACTTCGAACCACACATGCACACTGCCAGCTGTATTACACTTCACATTGTCCTGCTCGAAGACGCCATTTTGAGGAAAAACAATAACCATATTGAGGTGGACATGGTCCAAGAGGTCAGATGCGTACTTGTATTGATCCATCGTAGCTTCTACAATGATGAGTGAACGCAGAGAATGAAAGGAAAATATTCCCCAGACCAAAAATTCTCCAGCATATACCATTCCGGCAACGGTTGCTGGGTGTTTGCTTTCAGAGGTTACATGTTGTATAAGCCAACGTCCATCAGCCCGATGGAGCATAAAGCGTGATTCATTGGAAAACACTAACTGTCGCCACTCAGTGGACATCTAGTTGCAAGGCTGGCATGCGAATTCCAGCCATTGTGGATAAACAGTGGTTAGCATAGGTGCATGAACAAGGCGTCTACTTCGGAGGCCCAGACCCACAACGTTTGCTGAACTGTAATTTGGGAGACACTGTTGGTAGCCGCTTGTTTTTTCTTGGCGGTCATTTGCTTAACACTAGCACGTCTATTCGTCCAAACGTTTCTCCGCAGTCGTCATTCACCTCTGTCATCTATGGCCATTGGTGCACCACATTTGCCATGTTGTTGATTTAGGGCAGTCTCATTTTGTCGTGCGCGGTATACTTTTACCACAGCAGCTCACAAAACTTAGCAGTTTCAGAAATGCTTCCACCCTTGGCCCAAAAGCGAATGCTCATGCCCTTTTGGATGTCAGATAAATTGCTCTGTTTCTGCTTTACACCAGTGATTGCAATGTTTTCTGTGAAGCCCTTGCATACCATTTAGACATGCTCAACAGCACTGTACTGTTATCTGCTTTCTGTAAAGGGTTATTTAATGTCGTCGTTAAAAGTACGTGGGGGTCACATTAATGTAACTGGACTGTGTATATAGCTTTATCACTTAAATTATTTTTATTTCAGTACAAGGTTGCATTATATATATTTATGTGTGTGTTTATGTGAATATTTTATAAACAATTTTCCTTATATATTAGTTGGGTATTTTGATAGTGTATGATTTCTTTTTCAATTTGACTTTCTTGAAATATACATACATTTTATGTGCTCAGAACTGTTTTATGGGTCAGTTTTGACAAATATATGCCTGTTTTATCCGATTTAGATAGCTTTTTTTTATTTAAGTTAATGCCATGGGGCTTTCTTACATTATTGTTTATGAATATTTCATTATTATTAATGTGATTTACATTAATGCATGTTGATTGCTATGTATTTATACTTGCTCTTGAAACGTTTTGCTGGTTTAAGCTATTGAATTTAGGGAATCATGCATTCCCTTGCCAAGTTGTTTCAGTTGATAATAACTTCTGCCTTTTTTTCCATTTCTTACCTGGTTCATGGAAACATACAATACAGCTATTTTATGTTCAGCAGGTGGTCATCAAAGAATGGGGACAGGTTTGAGGGATTCCTTTAAGATGATAAATGGAAGAACTACCCATCTTTCAGTGCCTACTGTTTTTAACCCAAAAGAGACAATCTATTATTTAAATATGTCTTAAATATCCTGGTGAATGGGGACATTTTTCTTTTAGAATTCAAAGTTGATGTCTCAATGATCTTTCTTAAAAAACTAGAATCATTTTCAGTGTGTAGCATAACCAATCTATCTATTCGTTTTATCCAATAATACTAGGTTGATAGACCAAATGTTATTAAAGCAACTATTGTGACAGGCCAAGCCACTGTTAAATATATTTTCATCCCAAAGGCATTCTGCCAAATGTTCCATTCTTGTTCAATTCCCAATTCATCTTGGCTTTGCTATGGCCATCAAGAAAGCTAAAGAACATTCTATTACAACTATGGAGCTGGTTCAGGAAGATCCTTTTTAATAAAAAGACGGTTAGCAACGATAGTCAAGAAGCTTTTGGTCGAAACTGTGAATGGTGGGCTGTACTTCGAAGCAATTTTTTTCAAAATTCCTTTATTTCTTTGAAATTGAATGTTAAAGCTTGTTCCCTGGTATTGTGGTCTTACCTTGCTTCTGAGAATTTTTTACGTAGTTTTTTGGAGAGATCATTACTATATTCATTTACCTTTGTATTTATTTACTTATATATTTTTAGCTCCCTAAAAATTATTTAAAAAGATGACCCTCATTAAAAATATATCCTTTTTTTAAATTTTTAGATATACAGCCTTTACAATAGATTTAATACTTTTTAATGAAATATTGCATTTACCGAGTTATAGTTAAAAATTTAATCCATATAGAAAAACCGGCTCTCTAACTAGTTTATATTAGAACTCAAAAGTTTAAATATGTACATGTATAAGATTTCTTTAACTTCTTCTAATTAAGTATTAATTCAAAACTTTTAAGTCATATTCTCAACCAATGAAACGCTTGTATTTAATATTAAAAAAGGATTTCATATTGAAGCCCAACATTGTTTAGGTTTAACAGAAGAATCTTTATACCTTTTAGAAAAAGCAATTTAATATTTTTTTAATTTACATATATTGTTAAAATAATTAAATCGTTATATATTTGTATTTTAGGGGCAGAAGTTATTGATGCTGAAACAAGTGTTCTGATCATGCGCATTTCCATCTATTTCTCCATTAAAAAAATAAACTTTCATTTCACATATATTTGAGCATTTATTTAGTGATCTAATCATCTATTCATGTACACTTGATTTTTTTTTGGAGTTAACATAAATATATTTTTCACTTATGCATATATTTGGAAATTGTATAGTACAATATATATATTAGGTTAGTAAATACTACTTTGTTTATGTAAAAGAATCTTCATTATGAGTTTTTTTCAATCAAATGATTTAATCAGTCATATGTCCCAGTAATTTTTAGTTTATAAGATAAAAAGGTTTTTTATAAATATATCTTGATTATTTTTGTGAACTAAAATGCATTATTGAGTGTTCAGCATCAATATCTTATTATTTTCAAATACTATTATTGCCAGAGGCAATACATTTGTAAGAATTTTAAAATAAAACAATTTTTAAGCTGAATTTTTTTATATCTAGACTGCGTAATTTATACTAGTAGTCCTGTGGCCATTTCTTGATTTTTGTCTGTCATATTTATGAATTTTATTTTCTTAAAGTATTTTTATATCTTTCCATTCATTTTGGTGGGATTTAAAAAATTGTTTTAATTATTGGAAAAACTATGTTAAACAGAAATATATAAGTGTATTTTTTTTTTCAATATAGACTCAGTATTGTTTGGTTGATCTGTTCAATTCCTACTATATTAACTCACACTCTCTATAAATCTATTTATTTATCTTGATGGAATTTTCAATCGTTAATAAAATACATTTTAAAAGCGCTCGGTTGAGCTGAAATGTAATGTACATGATTATTTTGGATGACAATACAATAATTTAATTATAATTAATAAAAATTAATTGATTAAAACTAATTATTTAAAAAATTACAAATGCTGCCACGTTGGCGACTTATGTCAAAATTTGAAAAGGTTTTTTTCTCACGTGTTTAAGCATTCAGTTGAAAGGAAATTTTATAAACACGATTGTTTTGGATAACAATACAATACTTTAATGATAATTAATAAAAATTAATTACCACTTAATGTTGTGATTCTGGCATATGTATATACACATTTATATTAATTGCAACTATTTAATAAAAAATAGCTAAAATAAATTTTTTCTTGGTTGATCTAAGTACGAATTGATTAAAATTTTTTTATATTACTTGTTTATAAAAATAGCGTTGTTACAACAATGCAGGTGAATGTTGAGTTGTATTTTTTTAATGTTTTTAATTAATATCTTTTAACTAATTGCAATATCGGACCGAATTGTGAATCTAAACCATTCTCGAATTTACCTGAACCCACACAAAAAATTTCATCGAAATCGGTCCAGCCGTTTAGGAGGAGTTTAGTGACAAACACACGCACAGAAGATTTTTATATATAAAGATATATATATTTGGATAATCTTTTGTTTTCGACTTTTCGATATGCTCGCACCCCCAACTAGGGTTATGACAGATGAGAAACCTGGCTTACTGAATATTGATTATTCCATTTTGCTTTGTCTTTCAATATGTTGAAAGCCTAATTATTCATTCGCTGCTGGTAAAGCGTTATTTTTGACGTCAAACTTAAAATTTGCATACTCCATTGTTTAAAATAAGAAAAATTAGCATTTGTTATCTCTTCTTCCATTTTCTAAACACACACAAATAAATTCGTTTATAGTATTATTTTATGTAAGATTTACAATATCTTTCAATTGCTTTGAGCAGTGTATTTATGGACATTTTAAAAATAAAATTTAAACTTATACACTCAGGAACCTTGAAAATAGCGACCCAAGAAGAAAGCATTGGATTGAAATGAAATTTAATACACATAATAACACAGATGAGAGATTCACTTGATCTCAAAAACAAGACAATTAAACGAATAGAGGGTGTGCAACGACACAAATACTGGGCAACTTCAATGGCGTGTTAGACCACCTCCAGCTGCAATACATGCCACCACACGGTCCGGCATTGAGTTGATTAGACACCTTATGTTGTACTGAGGAAGATGGGCCCACAAATCTTGAACAGCCAACTCTAAATCATGTACAAAGTGACACGATGGCATCTGCCGTTTTAGCTGATCCCACACGTGCACTACAGGTGACAAATCGGGGGAGCGGGCTGGCCGAGAAAGAGTCTGAAAATGACGTAGGAAGTCTTGAGCAACTCTTGCTGTATGCGGACGAGCATTATCTTGCTGGAAAATTGCCCCTGGGAGACCATTTAGGAAAGACCCTACATGGGGTCGAAGAATATCATCAACGTAACGTTGGCCTGTTAAGGTTCCACGCATCACAAAGTGGACTGGCTATAATAGGCTATGGCCCCCCAGATCATTACACGAGCTGTGCGGGCAGTGTGACGTAGAACAATGTGGGGGGGAATTGTACCGCTCACCAGGGCGCCTCGACACCCGTACACGTTTATCATTTGTCCCCAAAACAAACCTGGATTCATCACTAAACACAACTTTTTGCCAATCTGTGACATTCCACAGTGATCTGGCTTGGCACCACTGTACACGCAGTTGCCAATGTTGCGGTGTTAAAGGGAGTGCACGGAAAGGTTGCTTGGATTTAAGATTTGCTTCTCGAAGGTGTCTGGAAATTGTTTGTGGAACGATTGCTACGCCTACGTCTGCTCTTATCGTTGAACGAGTCACTGTGGGGTTCACAAGTGCTTACCGCACGATCCTTCAATCCTCTCTCCTCGTAGTCTTCCTGGTCATTCCAGACCTGGTTTTTTACGCTTGGATACCTTCTCGTGTCCACTGCGCTCAACAATTTCTAACGGCACGCTCCAAACGATCCACTTGGCCAGCAACACGGCGCGTCGACCAGCCTGAAGTTTTCTTCCCGATGATCAGGCCTCTCTCAAACTCGCTTAACTGAGAGAATGTCTTCTAGCACGTTTATCTGGCATGTTTCGCTTACCAAAGTTTTCCTACAATCAGCGGGTAATCGTCACGTTTATGAATCTTCGAATTTGCGCTGGCTTACATAGCACCCTTTTCCTGATTGTAGCGCCACCTCGCCGTGTATGAGCAAGCGTACTTGCACAAAACTTGGATCATTTGCATATCATTTTACGCAGTACTTATTTGCAAAGTTTCGCGATTGTACTTGGCTTCCTTCTTGGGTCGCTATTTTCAATGTTCCTGAGTGTACATCCAACCGAATTTTTACATACAACTTTTATTTAATAACATGCAATATTACTTTTGTTACGTAATTAGACGATTTATTTTTTATGTGTGTGCATGCTTTATTTATTCACATTTTTATGTATTTCGTCTATTTTCTTTTAATATTAGAGTTATATCCAGTCGGACCTCATTTAACGAAGTCGCTAAATCCCGAAAAAAGTTCGCTATATATAAATTTCGTTATATAAAGGTTTATTTTTCAATATACTCTCTCTATAAACTACATAAAACTAATTTTAAATTCATAAATACTATATATTTTTAAAAAAAGTAATTATTCAAACCTTTTTATAAATTAATATATATTTAATTTATATATATCTTACACAAGAAAAAAAGAATGCCAAACAACACTGTATTTTCAACATTAAGAAAATAATTTTATATTAAAATTAATGTAGAATTTAAAGTATTAGGAATATAAATATATTCTCCGATCAGTGAGGTTACAACCTCATCCATAGTTGGCGCTACCAGCGAATATATGTATTCTCCCCCCCCCCTCAGAATGGTGGGTTTTAGGGGAGAAACGATTACGACGGGGAACCAGAGAGACCGGAAAGGGTCAGACTCCGGTTTACAGGCCATAGGTTACGTTTTCTGTCAACGTGGAGGTCGATAGGCTTAGCTATAATTGAGAGTATGCTCCATGAAATAACTCATAAAGTTTTTTAATTGTAAATAATCCAATGTTTCATTAAACAGTAATTTTATTCTAATCAGCTTATTTCTGTGAATATCAAGATCCTGGACATAATGACTTACCCCTACAGAACAAAAGGAAGTCACTTGTATAAATAAAATACACCGCTACATATTTTATGGGGGTTCGGCCGGGATAATTTTTTTAAAAATTAAAAAAAAAAACAGAATTAGTAAATAGTCATTGACTTCACACCCGACGTTTCACCTGTAGAAAAATTATCTACCAGATAATATGAGAGAACTCTTTGGTTTGAAGACTAGTGTGTCAGCCTGACACGAATTGATTCCGGACTGCCAAGGATTACCCTCTTCATCGCGAATTAATGTGCCATCCTGCCACGAATAACATTTTTTTTTTACTTCCGATTTCCACCCTGGTAATAGAATTCCTTCAGTGCATGCCGCCCGGGTATTAAAATTTCTTCAGTGAGTGCCGTCCTGGTGAAATAGTTCCTTCAGTGCCTGCCGTCCTAGTAATAAAGTTTCTTCAGTGAGTGCTGTCCTGGTGAAATAGTTTCTTCATTGCATGCCATCCTGGTAATGGAATTTCTTCAGTGAATGCCGTCCTGGCCAAGCGGAAATTGCAGTCCCTGCATTTTGAAATTGTAAGGATTTGTGTGTGCGTGAAAGTGAAAAAACCTTTAAGATTGTGTAAAGGCCGCGTATCCGCCATTTTGCAAGGGAGCAATAAATATTCACAAGGACAGTTCAGGTTGATGGAGTAACCGACTTTTGTGACATAGGAAAAAAGGGAGAGAGTGTTAGTTTCTCCTTCCCTCTCTCCTGTCAAGCCCTCAGCTCGAAGTCAAGACCAGACTTATTTATGTTTACTTATCTGTTATGCTTTTTTGACAATCCGTATATTGATGTGTGTGTGTGTGATTTCCCTTTTTTGAAACTATTTTTTTTTTAATCTGAGCAAATATTTGAAACGAAATTGATTTTTGTTATTTCTATCATCTCTATAATTTTGTATGAACATATTATTTACCTAATTTTGCCATTATATACTTTCATTTTTTTCTTTCTTTTTGAAATTGCATTTAATAACTATTAATTTTGAATTATATATCCCAATTTAAATTATTACATGATATATTTTAAATTATTGATGCATGATATATTTTTATTTGAATTTTACATTGGTTTTGGAAATTTTTAATTGAAAATTTTATTTGTATAACTTTTATACATTTAGTAGAAGTGTGGGTAAAATTTAGCAGAGCTAGTACCCTACCTTTCACAGCATTGAGTATTGAGTACTATACCTGTTATTCTCCAGTACAATAATTCTTGTATAAAATATTAACTCCTTAATTAAAAAGGGGGACAATGTTTTTCTTGTTAAAAGGGAAAAAGGAGGATTTGTTTGAGTTAGCTACAGAGTTAGGTTTAGAGGCGACCGTCGACATGACTAAGTCAATGTTAAAAATTTAATAATCAAAATTGTAGGGTACGATGAGGAAGACACCAAATTCAAGTACGAAGGTATCGTTGAAGAGAGAAAGAAGAGAGAATTATTAGAAGAAAGGAAACGACGAGATAATTTAGAGTTAGAGAAACTTAGAATCGAAGCTCAGATCGTATTAAATCAGGAAATATTGAGTAGGAATAATCGTACACCTAGTAATGAATTGAGCAAACTGCTACATAAATTTGATATGAAGGAGGATATCAGCTTATATTTAATATTCACACAGTTGATTGCTAGAGAACCAGAACAACAGACGAGGGATTATGACCACGTGAGGTATTTGCTTTTGAAAAGGTTTAAATTGATCCCAGAGAAGTTCAGGCAGCTATTTGTTACACATCAGAAAAGTTCGGATAAAACATGGCGGGATTTCTACCAAGAAGTTCAAACATTCTTTAATCGACGGATTGAAGGATTGGACGTAAAAACATTTGACAAACTACGGGATCTGATGATAGCTGACCAGATGAAGAAAAGAGCCCCTGTCGAATTCAAAGAACGTGACCTAGACGAATGGCCAAGTATCAACAGAACAGTTGAATTAGCCGAGAGACTTGAAAAATTTGAGGATGTCCGTAGAACGTTGACACAGAAAACACATACTTTAACTCTTGTTCAATGACCTGA
>BMAU01006889.1:0-11264 GCA_019973935.1 Trichonephila clavipes
CACGTTTAAGGGTCTAATGCAGTATTTCTCAAACTGTGGGGCGCGCGCAAACCTCCACGAGGGGGCGCGAGCATTAGTGAGAAAATAAAAGATTTAAAAAATAATTAATTTACTGGAATGATATATATATATATATATTCTTAAAAATATATAACCATTTCTTTTTGCACATGTGTTTGGCGCAGCTTGGCCATAGTTGGCCCTTGCGCCATTACATTTACAGTCACTCACTGACTCATTCAAACATAGAAAGCATAGCAATTGTTTTTAGCAGCAACATGCATATTATCATAATGAATACACGTTTTACCCGGAAGTAGTCGCGCGGGACCACAGATCACGAAATTGTTGGATTCTGGCAAAACTGTTTATTTGTCACCAAAGAAAAATTGAAAAGTCCCTGAAAGTGGTAGGTAACTTTCTCTTAGTTAAATTATTCACTGGAATAACGATTTGTATCGTGTACAATAAAATAATTATAAAAATGAATTGGGGCGACTTAATAACCCCGCTAGATCGTATCGAGTGCGTGCCTGTTCCCAGGTTAAAACATGTTGAAGTCTTTTGCTTTAAATATTAAAAATAATTACAATTATTCTTCATCGGAATTTTATATTGTTGTCTGCATTATTTAACATCAACTATAAATGCTAATTCTAGTGAGGCTTAAAATTAAAATTCGCTTAAAACTAATTATAATTTGAGCAATAATTTAAAAAAACATTTTACATTTTTGTAAACATTGGCGCGCACTTGGCTTTACTCACCTTACAATACAGCTATTATATTGCCGCACGCATAATTTGCTACAAGTCCCGATAGCCGAGTTGGCAGAGCGTTGGACTGAACTTCCCAGGTCTCGGGTTCGAATCCCGGCCCCGGCAGATTTATCCAAAGACTGGAATTTTGTTCTCGTTTTTAATGTATTGTTTCTCTAGGTTCTAGATGAATCCAGATCATTCTTTAGAGTGCATACTGGGTATTTCTCGAATATTCCGAAGTGTATAAAAGCAGAGTTCATCGCCAGTTGGGGATGTTCTCAGTCCAGTGTTGTATCGAGCTCCCAGCGTTAGAATAAATCTAATTGTTTGTTTAATTGAACTGTGTACTTCTTTCGAACTCCGTGACAAGTTTGGTGGAGGCGCGGGGTACAATTACGTCAAACGTGGATAATAGCGGCAACCTTCGCAGGAGCCTCCGGTTAAGAGGATTATCCCCCGAATTCGGACTGTTAAAAGAAAATAGTAGGAAGAGGACAAAAATGCCGACCGAGCAAGAAGCCAAGCCCGCTGTAGTAACACCTTCGTTACAGCAATGGAGGAGCCCATCGACCTTCCGAGGAGCGCCTGGGGAAGACCCTCTCAAATGGCTTAAAGAGTACGATCGAGTAGCCAACTTTAACAAGTGGGATGACATGATGTGCCTGGCTAACGTTTATTTCTTTCTTGACGGTACTGCGAGACAGTGGTATGTCAACAACGAAGACGCCTTAGATTCCTGGGAAGCGTTTAAAAATGGACTAAGTGGACTTTTCGGTGACCGTCAAAAATATACCAGAGAAGGGCAGAAGAACAACTAAAATGCCGAGCCCAGCGTTCAGGCGAGAGTACACAGTCCTACATACAAGGTGTATTAGGACTTTGCCAAGAAGGTAAATCCTCTGATGAAAGAAGACGAAAAAGTGTCACACCTAATGAAAGGTGTTGCTGAGGATATTTATCAGGCCCTGTTGACGAGAGAAATCAACGACACAGCAAGGTTTATCAAATGGTGCAACTATATCGAATATATGAAGCAGAAGAGAGTTGGTCGACCGAAATTAGAAAGGCTTCCAAACGTCGTACCGGTTGCATCCCTGACGGATGAGACTGATTTGGTCTCTCTTATTCGCACAATCGTACGAGAAGAAGTCCATCGACTAGTTAACCAGACGCAAGAATCTTTGGACTCCGATCCCCAATCCTTAGAAGAGATCGTTCAAGACGAAGTTGAAAGGGTTTGGCCCCAGTGTCAACAAAACCTGCAGAAACTAGACCACGACCAACATACGTCGCTGTAACCAGGAAATACAGAACTCCTGTTCAGAAATCTCCACCTGAACCAAGAAAAACAGATGTGGAGAACGGCGACAACAGACCTGTTTGTTTCCCACTGCCGGACGTCCTGGACATGTAATGCACTTTACTGCCGAGAGAAAGGCTGTCTTTGACAACTCCGAAACCGCCGACGGAACTTCGACGACGTTGGCACTGAAGAAGAAAATACGCCGACCAAACTCTTCTCGCCGTTTTACGCCAAGTCCCACGAGAGGCCGATCCCCAATACGTCGTTACAGATCCTCGTCGCCATATCGCCGATCCAGTCGCCAGGCCGTAGGAGCGAGGAAAACTAAAGAGAGCGACCTTCCAAGGAGGTGAGGCCTCGTGTACTGAAATCCTCCTTCGACCTCAAGATGACTGGTAACCAACTAGACGTAATAATAGATAGGAAGCCGATACGTGCTCTAGTAGATTCTGGGGCATCGTTTTCTGTCATATCCGATAAGTATCGCCGATTTTTAAAGAAAGTTCTGTTTTTGCTGATGCCAAGAGCGTTATGCTGAAAGTTGCGGATGGAAATTTTATTCGGCCGATAGGGAAATGTGTTTTTACGTGTCCGTAAAAACAATCGAGAACTGCCTTTGAATTTATTGTTTTATCACATTGTAGCCATGACGTCATCTAGGATGGGACTTTTTAGAGGCGTCTCAAGCCGTTATAGACTGTGGACAAAATGAACTTGTTCTAGAAGACATCTGTCGAGACTCCACAGCGAATGACGCCTGGAATTTGTATGCCACCAGAGACTATACACTTAAGCCGCATTCTTTAACTCTAGAATAACAGTATCAGGCTATCAAACCCGAGGAGACATAAATGTAGTTCTAGACGGCAGCAAACATTTGCTCTTCGAGAAAACACCGTCCATGGTATCCACATATATCGTAACGGAAAAGTGATGTCTGGGTTACCAACCTGCAGTTCCGAAACCAAATCATCCCTAGAGGAATGTGCATAGGCCAAGCTGAACCAATAAATGAAGGGCATCTATGTGTTATTTCCGACATCGGGTTGCTTGATGACCAGCAAGAAACTTCGGAGTCACAGATGATTTGTTCGTTAATGATGTCACGCGAGTTAAGTGACGAACAGAGAAACAAGCTATCCGAACTACTCCGAAATTTCGGGCTTTTCACGAAGACCGACAAGTCGACAGCCGCGAAGACGAATGTGAAACACAGGATTTTTTACTGGTGATCATGCTCAATCAACCAACGAGCCTACAGAGTCTCACTGACTGAAAGACGCATCATTCATGAAAAGGTTCAGAAAATGCTTGATGAAGGTATCGTCCAACCCTCTGAAAGTCCTTGGTCGTCACCCGTTGTGCTCGTAAGAAAAAAGACGGTAGTTGGCGTTTTTGCGTCGATTATCGCAAGCTGAATAGCGTCACGAAAAAAAGACGTTTATCCTCTGCCTCGTATGGACGATACGCTCGACTGTCTGAAAGGTGCCAAGTTCTTTTTCTTCCATGGATCTCCGATCTGGTTATTGGCAAATAGAAATAGACGAAGCGGATCGTGAAAAGACGGCATTTATTACCCCGAAGGCTTATACGGGGAGTTTAAAGTCATGCCGTTTTTGGTCTCTGTAATTCACCTGCGACCTTCGAGAGAATGATGGACAATTTGCTACGCCATTTTAAATGGACTATGTGTCTTTGTTACCTAGATGACATAATAGTGTTCTCAGAAACTTTTGAAGACCATCTTATACGATTAAGACTTGTTCTAAAATGTCTTCAGGAAGCTGGTCTTAAATTAAATTCAAAAGAAGTGTCTTTTTGCTGCCCAAGAAGTAAAGATTCTAGGCCATCTTGTATCTAGTAATGGCGTTCGTCCCAATCCCAACAAAATAAAAGCCGTAAAGAAATTTTCCCACTCCAAAGAATATACATGACATACGAAGTTTTCTTGGCCTTTGTTCATACTTTAGAAGATTTATTAAAGGTTTCTGTTATCTCGCCGAACCTTGCAGTCGTTGCTGAAAAGTGGCGTGGGGTTTCATTGGGGTCCTGAAGAGGTGGAAGCATTTAACAGTCTTAAGAAAGCACTTACTTCGGATCCAGTATTGGGGATGTACGACGAAAGAGCTTCTACAGA
Source organism: Trichonephila clavipes (assembly GCA_019973935.1). Classification (NCBI taxonomy): domain Eukaryota; kingdom Metazoa; phylum Arthropoda; class Arachnida; order Araneae; family Nephilidae; genus Trichonephila; species Trichonephila clavipes. Next base: position 4,202 of record BMAU01006889.1, read on the forward strand.
AATCCATACTGATGCAAGCGGGTACGGTATCGGAGCTGTCATAGTACAAATTCAGAATAATGTCGAGAAAGTTATAGCATACGCTTCTAGAACTCTGACAAAGCCGAAAAGAATTATTCCACCACAGAAAGGGGAATGTCTTGCCATCGTATGGGCTACCAACAAATTCCGGCCGTACATATTCGGGAAAACACTTTACTGTTGTAACTGACCATCATTCCTTGTGCTGGCGCATGAATTTAAAAAGATCCTTCAGGAAGGCTTGCCAGATGGGCCCTCCGACTTCAAGAGCATGATTTTGACGTAAAATATAAAACCGGTAAGAAGCATTGTGACGCCGACGCTCTTTCGAGAAATCCAGTGGAAGAGGAAACGGAAACACCAGACAAATTTTTAGCAGTCACGACGAGTATGAACCTTGCGATGGAACAGAAAAAGATCAAGACCTTGCGAAATTAAAACTTTTGAGCAACTCATCCAAAACGAAGAATTCAGATTCATCGACGGTATCCTTTGCAGGAAGAATTTTGATCCAGATGGAAAGTTGTGGTTACCAGTCATTCTAAACATCTACGAGCAGACATACTAAGGCACTTTCATGACGCCCCCCACCGCAGGACATTCACCTTGGTTTCGCGAAAACTTATGACAGGATTCGCAAGAGATTTTACTGGTCGGGAATGTACCGAAATGTCGTTCGGTATGTCATGCATTGTCGGGAGTGCCAAAGGATATAATCCGTTCCTCAACGACCACCTGGACGTTTAGTTCCCATCCCTCCAGCTATAGCTCCTTTCCATCGCATTGGAATTGATCTCCTTGGGAGATTTCAAAGTCTGCTCATGGAAATAAATGGATAATAGTCTGCCGGATTACTCAACGCGATATGCAATAACAAAAGCCTTTCCGACAGCCGAAGTCGCCGAAATAGCGGAGTTCTTACTTGAAGAAATTGTCCTCAGGCATGGAGCTCCTCGAGTAATTATCACAGATCGTGGAGCCGTCTTTCGATCCAGACTTGTTTCTCTCTCGTCGACTTGTGTAACATTGATCATCGTTTCACAACGGCGTATCATCCCCAAACAAATGGACTGACGGAGCGCTTCAATAAGACCTTGGCCGACATGTTGTCAATGTATGTGGATGTAGATCAGAAAAATTTGGATGGAATTCTACCATTTGTAACCTTCGCTTATAATACCGCTAAACAAGAGACCACAGGTTTTACGCCGTTCTATTTACTTCATGGTCGTGAAGCGGAAACGACACTAGATACAATGCTACCATTCTGTCCTAACGATTTTGATGACAGTAACATCACCAAGATAGCAGCCAGAGCCGAAGAATCACGATAGCTAGCCCGAGTGCACACTCTGAGAGCTCAAGACAAAGATCGTCGACGTTACGATTCCAAACACCAAATGGTGTCCTACGCTGCCGGAGATCTCGTATGGGTTTATACTCCAGTGAGAAAGTCGGTCTCTCCGAAAAACTTTTAAGAAGGTATTTCGGACCGTATCAGGTGCTACGCCGTTTATCAGCCGTGACTTACGCAGTACAAGATTTTGATCCTGCTTCACGAAAAGAAACTAAGAGAAGTTGCCCATGTACGCGTATGAAACCGTACCATGATCCCGCCGAGCAAATCGAAACCGAGGATATTCCTCCCAAATAATCATACAAAGGACCCATCACTCGTTCCAGAATAAAGACCCTTGAACAAAATGACAGCGGGGCGCTGTCTTCTTTTCGAGGGGAGCAATGCCGCACGCATAATTTGCTACAAGTCCCGATAGCCGAGTTGGCAGAGCGTTGACTGAACTTCCTCAGGTCTCGGGTTCGAATCCCGGCCCCGGCAGATTTATCCAAAGACTGGAATTTTGTTCTCGTTTTTAATGTTTTGTTTCTCTAGGTTCTAGATGAATCCAGATCATTCTTTAGAGTGCATACTGGGTATTTCTTGAATATTCCGAAGTGTATAAAAGCAGAGTTCATCGCCAGTTGGGGATGTTCTCAGTCCAGTGTTGTATCGAGCTCCCAGCGTTAGTCAAATCTAATTGTTTGTTACACTGAGCTGTAAAATTTCTTTTCAACTCAGAATATATCAAGAATATTTTATTTTTAAATGAACTCTGCAAAGAGTACCCGGCCGGTATACTTTTTAATGTATCAATAGTGCTGAATAGAGTATTTTATAACTAATTACTTAATACTAAATTAAGAAGTTTAATAAGTATTAACGACTTCCATGAGTCTGGCTTGTCTTGCAAAGCAAATTTTTTATAAGTAATGCTTATGATTAGAAATTGACCATCTGAGTTATTTTTTTCTATATTTATAGCATATATCCATATTTTGTCTTTAGCAGTCACCGCATTTTGCACATTTGTTCAATTTAAAACTTAGAGAAAGGGAAAATAACGTACACTATCCTATTGCTTAAAGTTACTAATTTTTTTTTGCCAGCATGTGTATTCCAGCAAATTAATACTGGCGTTATATTGACTTCCAGGCGGCTTATAAATTGGGCATCCCCCGTATTGTAGCTTTAGCGTCAGCGCATTATTATTGCATTTAGTGCATTATTATCGCGTAGTTATGGCGCGATAAAAATTGTAGACAGTGGCAAGCAGTATTGAAAGTTTGAGAAGCACTATGTTTCAAAAACGAAATATTTATCTATAATATATATCTTAAGCTCTTAGCAATGCTCCCCGGTTTTTAGTTTTGAAAAATCCATTTTTAGTGGAGCTCATTCCATGTGGAAAAAGAAGCATTATCACCTGAATTTCAAGTGTCTAGCTCTGTGACGGGGGCTTTATCGCGCCATCTTATTAACTCCTCTTTGGGAATCTTGGATCCAGAATGGCATTATTTCTTGTCCTACCTCCTCTCAAGAAGAAATGTGGATGTGCAGATTATTAGAATAGATATATAAGAGAGCTTTAGCAGTCACGAGTGGTAGGACAGAAGTCAGATAGTAGAATAGAATTAGGATAGTGTAATGGAATGGAAGCTAATATTAGTAGAAGAATATAGAGCATGTACACAAGATAGAGTGGAGCTAAAACTGAAAAAGCTGCTTAATGCAAATATTGGTAAGATATTAATTATAGAACTAACTTTTTAGATTATAAAGAATCTACAGTAGATAAAGATTATGAGGTTAATTTCCCATAAAGATAGTGAGTAGGATTTCAGGCACTATTTATTTTTAGAATTGATAATTACATAGTATCACTCCTGGATCATATTCCTCAAGTGCAAGACTTGTGTTGCTTCATCAATATATATTTAGACAGTATAAAAATAGATTTATTATGGCAATTTTGAGTGATCAATTATTTATTCCTACAAATCTAGGTCGCAAGGATGATACCCCCGGGCCGCGGAGTATCACAGGTATAAAAAAGTAACGAACTTTTACGTCTGACTTCGTAAGGTGCTCGCAGATCACGTATATTTTGGTGTCTGCGTGCTTGGCATCTCAGTCGGCGTCGAACCATCACAATGGGAGCATTTCCATGCTGCCCGTTTTTCGGATATTTAAATTTAAAATGGGTGCTGCAGTTGAAAATCCCGCCATTAGTAAGGTGGTTACTGTGATACTGTTTTTGCTGCCAAAAAACCTAAAATATATGGACGTTTATCGGTAAGACTGTGAAGTGTATGGAAACAACTTAATGAATGAATGTTTAATCCAGAAATGGTGATTCAGTTCACTTTCTGGTCTTTTAGTTCTCTTTTCTTTCTAGTCTTGTTGACCGTGGTGAAGGAAAACCGCCTCTGTTTCCTGGTCACCTCTTACTGTGTTTATTTATGTTGTTGATTATGAAGCCCTACTAAAGATTCCTTCAAACCCCTGCTTCTTTTGAGCTTATTCACATTTTGCTATCATGCACCACCTTGATTCCCAATAAGACTAGTCTTTTCCCTCTGCTCTCCCCGTCGTTCACCAGACTCACTACTCCTAAAGTCTTGTGACTGATCTAATCTAGGACTTTTTAATCCAAACTTCTCGATTGATAATCAGATCCACTGCTAATTGAAATTTCAACCTCTATCACTCCCTCGTCACTATTTCTCTGATGGTAAATTAGCACTTGATCTATATTAACTGTTTTGTTCTTCTACTTGACTTCCAAATTACCACATTATTATTTTGAACACTCAAGACTCTGTAGGGACCATCAAACTTTGGTTTGAATTTTGCAACCACTTTTTATGTTTCCGAGCTTATGGGATGCGTTTCGACTAGCACCCAATCATTTACATTTACGTCAACATCGCAGCTCCTTTTATTGTAATACTTCACCTATTTTTCTTGTTTAACTCTAGTATTTTGTTTAGCCTCCGTAAGCCACTTTTCAATATTTCCCACCACAAATTCTGCTGCACCCGACACCATCACCAGTTTTTGGACCGGAATAATAAACTTTCTATCTAAAATTAACACATCTGGGGTCTTCCCGGGGGTCTCATTAAAGGCCTTTCGCTACGCATACGCAATCTCTCGAAATAACTGGCCTCAAGTCTCGTGATTATCCATTATAAAACTTGCAATCATTTGCAATATATCACGATATTCTATCTTTCCGTTCTATTAGATTGCGGTCTATATACAACTGTTTTGGCATGCTTTAAGACTAATCTTTTACTTAAACGCTCAAAAACTTCGAATATGAATTGCGGAAAGTTGTCACTAATCATTTTTACAGGAACTCCATAACGCGATATGTAATTTCCAAACAGGGTATCTGCAATTATTTTCGCGGAAGCTTTTCTGAAGGTTAAACTCTCGATCCTTTTCATAAAGTGATCAGTAATTACTAAGATATATCGATATCTTTTGGTTCACGAGAAGCAAAGGTATATCGGTTGGTGTGCGAAATCTCGTAATAAATCATTGGAAACATATGAATTCAGTTCGCTGTATAGGATAAATTTTGAAATTAAATTTCTACTATTTTTAAGATCATTGAGACAGGTTCAAGAAAACAAATAGTGTTGAAAACAAGCCAAAAATTCAGGGCGTCCAAAGATATTTAATGAACGTTAAGAGAAGTGGATTGTGAGACAAGTACACTTTTAATTCAAGAACTAGCATAAAAATGGGACATTTATACCAAAAGTAGCTTGAAAATCAGCAAGTCCTAAAACTGTCAGAAAATATTTTTAAGAAAATAAGTTTCAGGGCGGAGTACCTCAAGAAAGCCCTAATTAAAAAATCAAATGGACAAGCGGGTTGGTATTTGCTGAAATATATGTGGGCAGGCAGCCTTAGAATAGCTAGAAATTGTCATTTGTGTTGGATGGCAAAACACATACTACAACACATTTTCAGATCGTATGACAAGCAAAAAGATGGGTGGAAACCCAATACAATAATGCAAGTGACAAAATTTTTATGGCCTACTTCTTGGAATATGGAGGAGGTAACAAAATTGTCTGGGGCTGCATGGCGCTCTGGTGAAGTTGGGAACTTACATTTTATTTGATGGTATAAATGAATAAACAAGTCCATATCTTGACATTCCTCTCATGTGAAGTCGCCAAAAAAAGGGAACAAGTTTTTTGAATCCTCAGGACATTTTAAATTGTACCAGGATAATGACCCCAAGTATACTGCAGATATTTTCAAAATTATGGGTCCTGCACTTACTGTCCTAGTGTAGTTAAGACTCCTGCTCATAGTCCATACCTTAATCCCATTGAACATGTGCTCGATTATTTGCAGCAAAAACTAGATATGAACACCAAATTTTAATAAGCAGGATTTAAGAAATATTTGGCCGAAGAGATTTCACCCAAAATCGATAAATTGTTTTGCAAAAAATTGATCCAATGCATGCCAAATAGACTTCGAGAGGCCATAAAAAGGAAGGGTGGCCCAACAAGATATAAATTTCTAAGCGTGAATTATTTTTCTTAATTTATTGGGAAGTGTCCCAATACTTTTTAAGCACGTTTTTTAACTCAATTTCTTTTATTTGTAATCTTAACCATAATTGCATTAATGTATGAGTTTTGTTCAAATAATTATTATTTACATTTACTAAAATAACATTTACCTCCTTTCTTTGGTTTCATTTGTATGTTTAAGTAAACTATCACAATAAAATCTGTGAACTGGTAGCGTGTCCTAATACTTTTTTGACAGACTGTATAAATATGACCTAACTCAGGGTCCCTTCTTTGCTCCTCAATTAATTGCTCCTTGGACGAAAGAGTACCAACAATTCTCTCATCATTGCACACGCAAAAATATCCCCAAATATACTTTCAATCGAATTTCTGGATGATACATCTGTCACCCCATTTAATTTCGTGGTTGAGAGAGATGAGTTCCTAAATTCCTCAGCTATTGGAATTTCTTTAATCGGCGCGAATCCGAAATCGCTAATGACTTTTTCATCAAATTCAGAATAATTTTTGATCTCATTATAAATTTGACCCCTAAATACAAGGATATTCCAATCCCCAATAAAGTGTAAGATAGTTCATCCTAAATTCCTATTCTGATTTGTAATTCAATATTCCTATATTTTTGCTAACGCCAGTAAATTTTTGCCGTCCTTACCGGCTCGTAACTTCTAACCGGTTTATGTGCCAATTTTTATAAATATCCTTCTGAAATAAATGACTTCTACCCAGGCTTTTGTAAATGTTTATTCAAAAGAATAGGTACGTAAGAAACATGTATGGAACAGAAATCATAATAGAGGATTCTTCTTTTTAATTTGGTGGGTGACATTTCGGCTTCATCAACCTGAATCCTCACCATGTCTCTTTAGTCCCCTGATTAAAAGTCTCACTCAGACCTTTGTTTCGAATAATACCTTCCGCCAAGACTCTGGAATCTACGGTCATCCCTGTTAATCCGGTTCCTGTTCTCGAACTCCTTGGTTCACCTTTTTCCTCTGTAGTGTATCTTCGTAAGTATTCCTATAATTATCTCACCTATCATTTTGCCGATCCAAACCTTCTACATCCCTCCAATTTCTATTTCTACGATCGTAGGAAGACTTCCGACGCACATCCCAATATCGTCTTTTCCTATTAT
>BMAU01006890.1:0-12107 GCA_019973935.1 Trichonephila clavipes
AATTTACGGAGTTCCTGTCCCGGAAACGGGACGTACCCTCATCAGAATTAATAAAAAAATAGAGCTGAATTAAATGAAAAAGTGACATAAGAGTAAATTAAATAGAAACAAAAGATGGGCAGGACAAATCCTGCTGGAAAAAACAGTAGTGGACGAAGTCCGCTCACTGATGAAAGAATTGCCCTGCAAGCTGCAATATGATTGGTCGAGACCGATCAACGCAGAAAGTGGGGGTGGAAACAGATTGGGTCGATCCGGAAATAAACGACCCGGAACAAGGAGATCTTGAGATTAAAATAAAATCCAGATTCCATAAAAATAAAAGGGAACTAACAAATTTTGAAAAATTTAAATGAACCTACTTGCACATTGCCATAAAATGAATAAAAGGGGGGGAAGGGACCAAAAAATAAGAGAATATAGGACTAGACGCGGTATAAGGATTTATATAACGCAATGAAGTCATATATGTGATACAATCATGATAAATAATTGATAGCATAGATGTGGAATGTCCAGTTCTCAAAAATATTGGCGGTCGTTCGAAGGAACGATTTAATTAATGATTGCCGGACGTGAAGCAAAATTTAAAAAGAGTTCTAGATAGCATAGAATCGTGCCTCCATCTGGTGGCCGAAAAAAGGAAAAAAAGATGAAGCGCGACACCGCACAATTGAATCCGAGGAGGTCACCCTCCCGGATTCTGACCGCGGTGATCGCTGCTTCGAAAAAGACATTAAGTCCGCGGCTCTCGGCGCGGAGCTAGAATTACTAGTTAATAGAGAGTAAAAAACTTTAAAATAGGAAGCTTAAGTTTAAAAATAATAATAATTTAAATTTAAAATAAGTTCCCAATGAACAAAAGTTAAATTTGCACCCTAAGCCTTTTGGCTTGGGAAGTTAATAAATTCGTGCTCGAGAAGCGCTCTGGGGCGCTTTTGAGACGATGGCACTGCGGGATCATATGCAGGCTGGTTGGTAATTAGTTCATTGGGAACGGAAGGAAGTTTATCGAAGAACCTTTTAGAAAGGTCCTTTATGTGAGGTAAAAACGGCTTAATTGGGTGGATCCTAGACAAGCACACTGCTTGGCGACAAAATTTGGCGCCAAATTTTTGGCGATAAAGTTTACAATATGGCAACCCTGCCGGTTGTCCAGTCCGGTGGCTAAAATATGGTAACCCTAAAACCGGTCAACCAAAAAAATCGGGTGAAAAGTGGACATCGTTCATTTTCGCCCTTGACCCTGCTGCGACAAGTCGAGTTCGGCCCTGCTCATATTTTTTCTACCCCACGTGTTCCAATTTTAGGCTTGATTGATTTTGCACCGGTTGTTAGAATGGCGTGTGAAAGAAAATTCAATGAAAGCGAGGCAACCACAGGATTTTTCTTTGCTTGGACAACAAGGAAATAAGGCTGTGCTAGATTGGGTAATGAAAGAAGGATTAATTCCCTCCAGATATGAGTGTCCGAAGTGTAAGAAGGATATGCGTTTGGTTGAACGAAAGGGTACGATTGATGGATTTGAAAAAATTCGATCAAACGAACACAAAATGATCGACGCAAACTTCAAGGATTACTTGAAAGCAATTGCACGTGTGTATCCTCCACATGAATCGGATGACCAAAAAAAGTGACGTAAGTGATTTTTTACAATTTTTAAAATGCTTGTTTTTCTTAATTTTACTGCTTTTATCTCGTAAAAATGCTTTTTTTGCCCTTTTCTTTATTTTATGCTTTTGTGTGAATACAAGCGTTTTCAGCGTCCCTGACGCCATTACGGAAACCCCGTTTTATTTTATGCTTTTGTGTGAATACAAGTGTTTTCAGCGTCCCTGACGCCATTACGGAAACCCCGTTTTATTTTATGCTTTTGTGTGAATACAAGTGTTTTCAGCGTCCCTGACGCCATTACGGAAACCCCGTTTTATTTTATGCTTTTGTGTGAATACAAGTGTTTTCAGCGTCCCTGACGCCATTACGGAAACCCCGTTCTTTAGGATTTTTAAAGAGGAGCTTAGGTTTTTGATCACCAGCTAAGACCGATTTTTCTTCGTTTTCGTCCATGGCGTCATTTTTTGAAACATGGCTTTTTGGCGCCATTAGGTTTTTGATCACCAGCTAAGACCGATTTTTCTTCGTTTTCGTCCATGGCGTCATTTTTTGAAACATGGCTTTTTGGCGCCATTTGGCGAAAAAAAATGGCGCCAAAAACAGCAGTGTGCCAGACTAGATTTTACCGAGTTAGTCAGCGTGTGTAATTTCTTAAGATGACACATGCCGGCGGATCCAAAAAATTTGTGATCCGTAGCACATGACCGGTCGGATGATGGATTTGTAGAGCAAAACTTTGTGCCGGATCGCAAGTTTGCCACTTCTGGAGATAAGCCTTTTAAGCATGGCGTGAACAGCGAGCGCTTTTTTGCGCGTCTGTTCGATATGATACGCAAAAGTTAATTTAGCGTCTAAAAACAACCCTAGGTATTTTGCAACATTTACCCAGGGGACGGGCTGGCCAAAAATAGTTACGGGGGTAAGTCCGACGGGAAGTCGGGATCTCCTCGTAAACATGAGGCAGGCACTTTTAGATGCGTTTACTTTTATTTTCCAGTCGTTTAACCAGAGCTCTAGCGAAGAAACGTAGTGTTGCAGATTAGAGATTACCACGGAAAATCTCTTATTCTGCGAAATAACGGCAGTATCATCAGCAAACATTGCTAAATGCGATGAATCAGTTTGCGGGATGTCATTTACGTACAGAGTGAAAAGCAGAGGCGAACTTAAACTTCCTTGCGGAAGGCCGCTTCTGATTGGTCGAGGGGAGGAGAGAATCCTGTCAACTCTCACTCTAAATGAACGATGTGAAAGAAAGCTGTGAATGGACTTGATCAGGGGAGCCGGAAAATCAAGTCGTATGAGCTTGATTAATAAGCCATCATGCCAAATTTTATCAAAGGCTTTGGCTATGTCCAGAAAAAGTATACCCGTGGCCTCGTGCTTGGCGAAGCCACTATGAATCAACTCCGTTACTCTGAGCAGTTGATGAACTGTCGAGCACTTGGGTCGAAAACCGCACTGCTGGGGGATAATAAAATTAACAGCAGCGCAGTGTTGATTCAGGCGTTGCATAAGCACAAATTCGTATACTTTGCTCAAACAAGAAAGTAATGAGATTGGACGATAATTTTGCGCTAATTCCGGATTTTTGTCCGGTTTTAGGATGGGGATAACACATGGCAGTTTTCCAGGAATCTGGAAAGTAGTTATTTTTAAATAGCTGATTAATCAGAAAGGTAATAAATAATAGAAATTTAAGGGGAAGATTTTTAAGCATACGATTTGAAATTTGATCAAGTCCGGGGGATTTTTTAGGCTTGATTCTCTGTACGTAAGTTAAGACTTCCGTTGGCGTGGTAGGTTCAATTTCTTGAACGTGGGGAGTAGCTAGGAAGTTTGCAACTTCCTCGTGTATGCGTTGATCGAAAACTTCTCGATCAGCGACGTGATTAGGTTCAAATTGCTCTTGCAAACTGTCAGCGATAACCTCCGCCTTTTCAATAGGGGTTATCGCGGTACTGCCAAGAGCCCCTTTCAAGGGGGAATGGAACGAAAAGGCTTGCGTAGAGAGAGGAATTTCTCCAAAGAGTGTTGTCTTCGGGCGATAAAGCCTCAATGTGTTTTTCCCACTGAGCTTGGGAATGCGATTTTATATCTTTCGCTATTTCACGACTGAGGGTACGGAATTCTGAATAAATGCTAGGGCACCTAGATCTTTGCCAAAATTTCCGTAACCTGTTGCGTTGATAAATTTTGGATTTAATCTCGGGGGAGAGGATTTTTGGAGCATTTTTAAATTTTGGTTTTGAAGCCTCAACGAAAGCTTCGGAGAAATTTTGATTGAGTTCGCTGATAGCTAGCTCAATATTTTCATTGCTGGTGAGGTCGGTAGAGGGGAGGGGTTTTTTACTGAGAACGAATTTAAAATTGCTCCAATTGGTAGAGAGCTGCTCTGGATTTTTAATTAACGAAGTGTTTAAATTAATTTCCAGAATAACGGGGTAGTGATCAGAGCTGAGATCGCTAAGAACTCTGACACTATGATTGTAGGGGATGTGTTTGAACACCGCCAAGTCGATAACGCTTCCGAACCGCTGGCGCGGTTGGAGGTGTGTGGCAGTCTGCGGTGCGACCAGTTTCGCTCCCCTAAGGTTGCTAACTAGGTTACGCAGCGAGATGCCATATCGGGTGTTCTTGACGTTGTGCCAATCCACATGAGAAGCATTAAAATCACCAGCAATGATACAGTTACTTCCAGAATTGAAAATTTTTTTTAAAATCCTCTGAAGGGAATCGGCTTTGTGCACTTTTTCGAATGTACGCCGATATAATATTCAGGGGAGGGGCATTTTTAATTTTAATTTGCACAGCAGTGGCGTCAATTCCCGGCGTTGCAGGAAGAGGAACCCTGTTGTGCACGATCTCGTTTTTACAATAAATGGCCGTGCCGCCTCGCGTTACGGTATGGGGAATTCAATCCTATCGTCTTTGAATAGACGATAGTTTGCGATCTGGGGTCGATACCTGGCTCAAGCCAGGTTTCCTGACCAAGAACAAATCAAAGTTTTGCTCGTTAACAAATTCACGGACTTCGTGGATTTTGTTACGCAAAGAATTTGCATTCCAAAATCCAATCTTAAGAGATTTTTTCACGTGAACTGGGAAAATTAGGCCGGGAGGGAGTAAAGCTTGCAATAAGCTTCGAAGATATAGTAAGATTTATCCACGTCCGCAGATGCCGAGCGGAGCGCGGGAAGGGAGTTTTTAAACGCCCTGCAGAAGATCTGTTTGTCAATACAAGGAGTATCCTCGATAATGACAAGCAGGTCTTTTAAAAGACCGGCGTTTACACTGGCATCTTTTCTAGGGGCCGGTATAGGGAGGGCTGTAGAAGTAGATGGGGGCTAACATGCTCCCTGGGAATTTGGTTTTGGACTACTTTAGAGTAGTCCAAATTAGGCGAGACTTTTCTCGCCTTGGAAATATCAGGGCGTGGGGCCTGAGGTGTAGTTTTTTTTAGGGAGAGCGTTTTTCGGCTTATTAGGGCCGTTTTTATTTTTATTTTTGCTTTGGTTTTTTTCTTAGCGTTGTTTGGGTGTTTAGGGCAGCGACTCAATTTGCCGCATGCGCACCCGAACAATTGGCGCACTTCATTTGGTCGTTAAAATCAAGTGTGCAGTCCTTGGCCGAATGTGGCCCTGCACACTTCACGCATCGGGGCGGGAGGTGGCACACCTCCGAAGAGTGAAACCATCCTTGGCACCGCCAACACTGATTTACTTTGTTGCCTCTTTCGAACGGCTTCACCTCAATTCGGGTCCCGAATAATTCGGTGAAGTCGTAGATCTTAAGTGCTTCCACACCGTTTTCTATCTGAAGGTAAAAAAGAGGCATGGGGGCTTTCGAGCGGTAGTTTTTCATTTGCGAAATTTTCGCAACTTTAAAACCTTCCGCTTCGATTTCATTTTTGATATCTTCGGGCTCCGTGTTGGAGGGAAGACCGCGGATGACGACCTTAATCGGTCGGTCTTGTTTGAGCATGAAGCTCTTAAATTCAACCCCAGACTGTTCGAGCCAGTGGCTGAGGTTCCTGTATTCGAGCTCGTCTCCTACAGTTACCTTCAGGAAACGGCCCGACATCTGGGATTGAAATGAAGGGGCAATTAATTTGGCAAGAGCCACTAGTTGCCTCCAATCTCCCTTTGGAGATACGAAAAACGGTGGGATGGGGGCTTTTTAATCACCTCTGGCACCACGACCTGATCTTGCAACTCGGCTGGTTGCGAAGAATCCATTTCTTCCTCTTCTCCTTCCAAACGCGCGTCTTCAACAGAAGTCGCGGAAGGAGGGGTAGGAGAAGGTGGAGGGGACAAACGGGGAGAGCGAGCTTTCCTAACAAGCTGCTTGGGGGGGAGCGAAGCCTTCCGAATCAACGCTTCGTTTTCCCGCCTTTTACCCTTCCGGGGAGAGGCGGGGGGGGAGGGAGGAACCGCTGCCGTTTTCGACTTCTGGTTCTTCACAACAGGGGGATCGATCGGCTTGTTCTTCAATCTAATCAGAATTTTGTCCAGCTCCTTCTCCGACGCTGGAATTCTGAAGAGAGGGACATCGAGCTGGGAAAGTAGTAAATTTACTCTCTCACCTGCTTTAGTGACTTCTTGGTGGTATTCTTGAAGTTTCGGGTCGTTTGGTCTGGCGTTCGTCAGTTTACGGGCCCAAGCCGCGTAAACGTTCCTGGCGCGGATCGCTTCCCGAAAAAGATCCGATTTCTCTGCTATGAGTTCATCTCCGGTGGTTACTCGAGATGGCGAAGCTCCCAAGCCCGTGGTGGTGGTTAATGTATCGGTAGAATCTGTCCTTTCGGACCAGTTCGTAATGGACGTCATGTCTCCACGACGGTCGAAACGAGAATCTGAAAAACCCACTTAAGTTCCCATCTCTAATTTCTTAATTACATTCTCGACACCAGGCGCAGTGAATAGAGTTCTCGCTCACCGACTCCTGATGACCAATAGCAGACGAGCTTCTCGTCTGCTTGCACGAATTTGGACTTGATTTTTCTGAGACCGCCGAAATCGCCAGTTCGCCCCGCCCACTGTCTCCTTCCATGTCCACCAATAAGGAAACACCATCTCGAAAGCAGGCCAACCAACATTAAGCGTCCAATACATTAAGTATGGGACGGAGGAACGCTTCGCGTTCCAGTGCCCAAAGATGTCAAGCGACCATTTTGAAAAATAAACATTGAAAAGAAACGAATATGCAACTCTTCTGTTCAGATCGCGAAAAAAAAATCAGTCGAATTCATGGGGTTTACTTCGACCAATGGGAATCGACCAGTAACCCCAGGTTAAGAAACCCAGAGTCATGTAACTGGAGGTCGAAAAAGAACTGTGAATTGAAGTTCTAACCTGGGGTTGACTACCGGTTACTTAACTCCAGGTTTCATCGCTAGGTCAGGTTAGCGGTGAATATGAGCGTTAGACATTTTAGTTTATTACGCCCATATTCACCGCTAACCTGACCGCCGGTTAGAGGAAGGAAATCTGGGTTTCACCGAAAACGTTATTCACCATCACAAGTTAATAGCTTAACTCCGGTTCAAGTTAAAAAATCCTGACCCAGTGCCACAGCCGGGTCAGGTGTAACCGCACATGCGCAGTAAGCGATTTTTCGAGTGTTTACGTTTTTGTGCAAGTTTTTTGAGTTTGGATAGATTTTTATTTTACGAGGAATACGATTCAGAAAGTTTCCACTGTTACTGAATTAGAGTTTTTAGAATATCAGAAAATCAGAGAAGTCAGAAAATTAATTGAAAGGAGTAATGTGTTCGAGGAATTGGACGATTACGAGTTTCAGAGAAGATTCCGACTGAGACAAAACAAAGTGTCGCAGAATTGACTCTGCTAATTGAAGAAAAATTAGAGAACAAAACCCCGTGCAATAATGCCCTAAATCCAGTGGAGCAAGTTCTGATTGCTCTGCGATTTTACGCTGTTTCATGTATGCAATTAGCAATTGCTGACTTGTTCCATGTCAGCCAGCCGACTGTATGTCGAATAGTGCACCGAGTCAGTGAAGCCATAGCATCCCTCTTGCCTGATTTCATTCACCTGCCAGTCAACAGAGAAGAGTGCAAAACGGTATGTAAATCTCATAATTATTTATTTTTCCTATCATTAATTGTTTCAAATTTGTAGAAATTTTTTTTGAAGTTATGAATTGTTATTCACAAAAGAATACATAGTTAGCTTTATTTTGGCTCGTCAATAAAATAAGCTTGTTACAAAATGAGATTTTGAATTTGTTAGTAGCTGACATTCCAATAGCAAGAATACATTGACTGAACGAGATTTAAATGTGTAGGATGTTTTTCCTAATTTTAATTAAGTGTCCCAGACATGTGTGCTTGTATGCTTTTTTTGTAGGTCTATCTAGAGACATTTCCTTGATGTACATATGATGCTAAGTTTGGTTTCTAAATTTCTCATAATTAATAATTATAAGGCAGCATTATCTGAAGTAATATATGATTACTTATATACAAATAATGATTTGATGATACATGTTCCACATTTGTTATTTATTTAATGCTTATATTCTATCTTGGATGTTCTGATCTTTATTTGTTAAAAGCATAAACAGTTACTTCATTCTATGTATTATATATTCTGTAATTTTACTCGTTTATAATCATAAAAATCAAAACTAGTTGGCCATTCAAATTGCCAAAATTTTTTTATTCAGGTGTCAAGGAAATTCTTCAGTATCACTGGATTTCCAAAAGTTATTGGAGCTTTGGATGGCACCTTTGTACGTATCGTGTCACCAGGTTGTGAAGATGCAGAAAGGTTTCGCTGTCGAAAGAACTACTTTGCACTGAATGTCCAAACAATTGTGGATTCTGATCTTGTGATCAGGAACGTTGTTGCAAGATGGCCAGGAAGTGCTCATGACAGCACTGTTTTCAACAACAGTGCAGCCTGTCTTTCATTAAAAACAAATGCATTATATAAAGATTTTCATTTGCTAGGAGATACAGGCTATGCATGTGAAAAATATTTATTAACTCCTTTTGGGAATCCAAGATCTCTATCTGAAGCTAGGAATGTAAAAGGTATTTTGGTTAATTAATAAATGTTTCTAAAGCCTTATTCGATAAATAGAATTATCGAACATATTGTACCAAGCAACCAGAAAATATTTTAAAAGCAAAATTGACCTTAATTGTCATATACTAAAAAAAGTAATCTTTTCCTTGGATTGTGTGAATAATAAATATATGTAAAAAGATATTTAGATAAAGAACAGAAATAATTGAAGGAAATTGAAGCTGTTTTCACCATGAATTATATGAATGGTCACAGAAAAATTAATTTGTTTTCACTGAAAAATTAGTTTATAATCTGAAGAACTAGCTAAATGACACAATATTCACATCTCTTTCAATGACAGTACAAAACCTTAGCAGAGCTAATATTTTATTTAAAAATAACTTTAAATGCTTAGGCTTTGATAATATCTGCATAAAATGTAGACAACATATGTTGTCATTTTTGTTTTCACCTCAACATATAACTTGCTAATATAGTTTGACAAAAACACAAACTACATGTTACTGACATTTCTTGACAGTTCATCAAGTTTTATTTTGTTTCAGGTATATTAACTGATTAGAATTTTTTTTACAAAAATGTTGAATACTCAAAATTTTTGAGAATATACTGCAGAAAAATTATATTCCTTTCAAAAGAATTTGTATTTTACAAAGAACACGCATGAAACAGATTGAGAAGAAAATACATCTGTATTCTTGTTATACTGTTGTCTGGACGAAAATTTTGTTTGATTCACAAAACATGAAATTTCGGAGGGAAATACTTTGAATTGATTTGTAAAAAAATGCGTTTAAGCACTTTGTTTATGACTGTTAAATTATCATAGCTAATACATCTATGATATCTGCAAAGTGTCCTATTTTTAGGACCAAAATCAAAACATTCTAAGGTCCAAGTTCTTATAACATTGTATTACATTTTTTATGTATATATATATATATATACTGTATTTTCCTGTATGTAATCCGCGAATTATCTGAGAAAAAAATATTCTCCTCCATCAGAAAAGTGAACAATAAAGTTTTGAAAGAAATATCATTATGTTTTATAAAATAAACAATAGATGGCGCATTCATGACTTGGATGATGCATATCAGCCATAACTAGTTTTTGTCCAATTACATTCAAAAACGAATTTGATTCCTCGGAAGGAAAAAACAGTTACGAGTCGCTGGCGCCATTTCCAATTTTCTCTTGACTAGAGCTATTACGACCTTCGAAAGTTTTCATCATGTTGAAACAAAAGTGTTAAGTTACACTGCAAACTTCAAGGTAAAAGTCATAGAGAAGGCTACCAAAATCGGGAAGCTGCAAGGTTTTTCAACGTTGACAAATTGAATTTTCGTTTGTGGAGAAAAAACTAGACAAACTTCGAAAATTGTGATCGACGTTAAAGTGCCGATCATCGTGGTATACCTCACTGGCCAGAATTAGAGGAAGAGATAAATTAAAGAATTTTAAAAGAAAGAGTTACAGTGGGAAAGCAGTCTCGATCTTAATTTTTTTGCTGTTAACTTGCTAAATTAAAAAAAGAAAGATTTTTTCCGCATGGAATGTTTTGTTTGACAACTCAAAATATAGATGGCAGTAGCAAAGAATTTTTTTGTGTTATTGAGATTATCGTAAAAAATATTATCATACATATTTAAAAAGACGTTTCATAATAAATTTTTTTTCCTGTACAAATTCTTACTTCTATTTTCAATTATATTGTGTATTTTTTATCTTATATGACACTCATTATCCGCAGTTTATATTTTGTATTATTCGGCCTAAAAACTGCAGCGGATTATACAATTTTTTTTTACTCGAAAAAAGGCTTTGTGGATAATACACTGCTGCGGATTATATACAGAAAAATACGGTATATATATCAAATTATAATAAATTTATCTAAATAAAATTCAAAATTGTGAGATTCATAAAAAATGTTAGATATATATTTAGGAAAAAATTCATTAGCTCGTACACCGAAAAGTGAAATTTTAAAATGCATATTTATAGTTACGTGCCGAAAAGTCATGATTTGACAATTATTTGTTTTGGTAAAATAGTAAGAACCATGTTGATATTTATAAGAATACATAGTTTCAACTTTTATTTCCAGTTATAATAATTGTTGCAACATGAAGTGAAATATAAGTGCCGCTAGGGCGGCGTTGTTTTTGTGACGTCAGTCTGCGAGCTGACGAATATTTTCAGAGTACTGGTTGGACGCTCGGCGGTTGCCGAACGTTTATTTTTATGTTTTTAATGTGCCGTCCTCAGTAGAATAAAAGAATTATCTTGAAAGACGTCTAGTCTTATTTTGACCAAAGTTACTCAGCATCTGGTAGATGCACCTGCAACTGAATTTCTAGGACTCGAGTACTTTGGATTTGAATATTTTAGTTGAACTCTGAATTTTTATATCGAAAATGAATTTAAATGCTTTAAAAGCACAACGAAAAGGACTGAGGACGGCTTTTTCTAATTGTTTGAAGAAAATCGAATCTGAATTAGCACAGGAACTCTGCAATTTTGAGACACTTTCGGTTTTGAAAATTCAATTCAACGATAAATTTGCGAGAATGGACTCTTGCCAGAAAGCGATTTCAGAAACATTGTTGTTGTCTGATGATGGTGAGCATTTATTCGCTGAAGATTTGGAAGATGCTGAAATCTACCGAGAAAAGTTCTGGGAGCTTACTACGAAAATAGAACTGAAGTCGCAACAGTGTACTGTTCCGAGCGATAAAGAATCAAGGAAATTTAAACTCCCAAAAAATCGAACTAAAAAAGTTCAATGGAGAGGCGAAAGAGTATTTGACCTTTTGGAGCCAATTTCAAAAAGATACACGAAGATAGAGGAATTGCGGTAGAGGATAAAATGCAGTATTTGTTACAATCGATGGAGCCAGGGTCCAAAGCAGAGAGATTAGTGCTAAGTTTCCCTGCTACTGCTGCAAATTACCCAAAGGCGATAGATCAACTGAAAGAAAGATTTGGACGAGAAGACTTATTAGTACAAATCTACGTTCGAGACCTGTTAATTTTGGTTATGAAAAATGCTGCTACCGGAAGAGCGAAGGCAGATTTACCCTTACTTTATGATGAACTTGAAAGTAAATTGAGATCCTTGAGAGCTTGGGGGAAGACTCAAGATAAATACGGAGATTTTCTGACGCCCTTAGTGGAGAGCTGCCTACCTGAGGAAGTGTTGGTCGCCTGGGAAAGAAGCAGAAATCATCAAACAGAATCCGAGGGATCCCGTTCTTTAGAACAGTTGATGAACTTGCTTCGGCAAGAAGTGAAAGGAGAGGAGATGGTTCTTTTGGCACGGACCGGCCTCACCCCCCACCAGAATCCACGAAAAAGGATTATCATGCAACACAGGCAAATAAGGTAGAAACGACGACAGCAGCAGCTTTAGTAAATATGGACAACCCAGGT
>BMAU01006891.1:0-18207 GCA_019973935.1 Trichonephila clavipes
CTGAATGAATTTAAAAGTATGCACGGTACTTGTATCAAAAATAAATTTTTTTAAAAAAAAATTTCTGTCTATCTGTCTGTTTGTTCTGGCTAATTTTTGAAAAGCGGCTGGACTGATTTTGAATGGACTTTCACTAGCCGATAGCTGATGTAATAAGGAGTAATTTAGACTACTTTTATTTTAGAAAAAAATTAAGTTTCCGTGAAAACAAAATTAATAACAATGAAATAGTGATCCATATCCAATTCAAATAGGGAATTATGTATTATTATATGTATATATATAAAAATATGGATGTCTGTATACGCCACCATTCAACACCATTCAATCGATCATTATGAAAATCGGCATGTATATGTATTTTTTGGTGGAGAAGAATTTCGTGCTATTATCTTTGCTGTAACTCTCCACCAGGTGACTCTAAAACATATCAACTACTGCACCATTTAATCAATTGCCAAGTTGCGAACATGGTCGCCAAAAATGATGCCAACTTAACTCCATCACCCCACATTACGCTGCTTCCATTGAATCGTCATTATAATGTAAGGAACGGCATTGCTTGCGAATATTGCAATTTTAACATAAAATAAATACAACAAAAAATGATATTAACGTTTTACACATACAGATATAAATTATTTACTCCATTTTAAGCATTCATTGCACAAAATTTGAAAGAATATGTTACTTTTACTGAGTAGAGATCAGCTTGCGACGGTGTTTTCAAAATTAAACCCACGAGGAAGTTACGGGGGTGTTATAAATAAAAAAATCACTTTATCAGCTATTAGACTTAAAGAAAGAGACTTAAAATTTAACAAACATGATTTTTTTGTTCCGCTGATGCATGAAAAGCCTTTTTTTTGTTTAATTTGCAACTCACGTAAAATCAAATTATTAAAAATCTATTTATAATTTAATCTGTATTGTTTAATTTTTCATGTCACCCGTTCGATTAACGGGTATACCAGCTAGTTGTGAACATATAAATAATCAACAAAAGTTTACAAAACATGCTCGAGCTTTGCTGATAAATGTTCAAGAGTATATGTTTAGGAATGTCCAGGCAAATTTTTAAATAATAAAAAGTTCATTTCAAATTATTATTAAAACAAATCATGCAAGTGATTTCGTTGTAAAATTAAACTAAAAATTACTCTCAGTGTAAATAGTATTTTTCCTGTACAACGCCAATCTCGATAAACAAAAATATGAAATATAAGTATTGAAGATTTATGTCTCAACATAATACTAGGGCATATGTTATTGCACCCTTCTGTAAACTATATGCATATAATTACTGAAACACCGAAAAGAATAGTCGAGTGTTTTAAGAAAGGTTTAGTAACAAATTACATTAATGAAAGACAAAAATATCTATTTTTACCAGTGATATGCCTTATAAAATATTTCTCGGGAGATAAAATACGATATATTACTTTTATCATTAACGATCATATGTCACTTGTGATTGTGGTACCTATCTCGTCATGCTAATGGCATGCATACAATAACACAGATAGAAAAAAAAGATAAAATTCGAACACTCATTAGGATAGAACGATGCAAGAAACAAGTAATTGATTAAAATCTGATACTTCCTGCATTTCTCCATGATGGATGAGGATTACTACTGTTCTACAATGACTAATTAATGATGAGATGAAAGCGATTTTTGATGAACTATGATTTATTAGTTCTAATGACTACTGGATGAAAGTTGTACATTTTTACGTTCGTTTTCAATATAAAAAGAACTCGCACAACCCCAATCATCCATCAAATGCACCACAAAAATAAATAAATGATAGACTCGTTCCCTGTAATACAGCGTTTCTCAAACAATGAGGTGCGTCCCCGTTGGAGAGCGTGTCGACTCTACGAGGGGGCGCTTGCATATTGAAAAGTCAAAAACAATACATTATTTAAAAATTATTAATTTACAGAAAGTGTAAACAAACAAAAAATATTCATGCATAATAAAAAATAAAATACACATTTACACTGATATATTACACATATAAATGTATCAGTGCTACATAATGTATTTTATAATTAATTTATTAATACTAAGTTAAGAACGAGTTTAATAATTACCCAATAGGATTGTCATATATAACATTATATACAAAAATTAACACTTACATTTATGATTTTTACGGCTTATAATTAACCCCTTAAATGCTGATTAAAATTTACGAGATTCGTTTTCCTCGTAGGAACACGTATGTGGTGTATGGGGAGGGGGGAGGATTGAAGAATAAAGATGAGCAAATAATCTGAAATAAATAAATCTTTCGTAAATATTGTCAAGGTCTTTTTATAGCATTCAAAAGCTTTCGGAATAATTATATGGATAGCAGTGCAAAGAAAAATTCGTACTTTGGAAAGACGAAGTTATACGTCCAGAGAAATTAACGCTTTGACTGAGTGAGACGTTTATATACGCCAGTGGAACTTAAGAGGTTAAGGTTACGAGATTCGTTTTCCTCGTAGGAACACGTATGTGGTGTATGGGGGGGGGAGGATTGAAGAATAAAGATGAGCAAATAATCTGAAATAAATAAATCCTTCGTAAATATTGTCAAGGTCTTTTTATAGCATTCAAAAGCTTTCGGAATAATTATATGGATAGCAGTGCAAAGAAAAATTCGTACTTTGGAAAGACGAATTTATACGTCCAGAGAAATTAACGCTTTGACTGAGTGAGACGTTTATATACGCCAGTGGAACTTAAGAGGTTAAGGTCGTATCGTAGCTTTAGCGTTGAAGTATAGTATTATTGATTTCAATACATTGTTATTTTAAGAGGGGGACGCGATGAAAATTATGATTGAATATTGGGTCACGAATATTGATACTTTGAGAAGCACTGCTGTAATACATTTATAACATCTTTTTAATATTAATCTCGAGATATATGGAAAATCTCACAAAGTTTTAAGTTGCAAGACTCTTTCTGAAATCTCTAAAGACAACGTCCTTTCTCTTTGGGATTTTATTTAGGATCATTCATTTTCATTAGCAAAACATTCGCTGATGTTACCTTGTCTTAAAATCTACTTCGTATATCAAATACATCATTTATAAGGAGAAAAATAAGCACACTTTATGTGTAACATAATTTATTTAAAAAAATATTTTATGAATCCCTAATTCAGATTTTATCATAAGAGGAACAAATAAAATTTCCTTATTTTTATTTTACTTTCACTTCTCTCTTTTGTAGTCATTTATCACTTACCGAGGCTCACTTTGCCTTATTTATTTCATTTTTTCTCCACATCTCTTGAGTACATTCCTCCCCAATCAATACCAACGCACTCATTGAAGCCTATTTTAAGCATTCCCCGATGATTTCTCAAACAAATATAAAGAAAAGAGCGCCATCCCCACATATTTAGAGAACTTTATTACACACACACTGCATTCATGAAACGAATGCTTTCTATTACATTCATAAAAAAAAAAGATGTAAAAAAATGGAGACAAATAAGAGCAGGAGAACAAGTGAAATTTATCAAAATGACAATGTTACTCACGAAGCACAGTTCCTTCTCTTAAATATCGTTATGATTCTCCCCTTGCTTTTTCTTTCCTTTCACGGCAGTCCCGACGCGATCATTAATTTTGCGTGGACACATCTGGTGTGGGAAAAAAAGAAAGGAGTTCTGAGGGCTTTCGTGTAAATAATGATTGTCGTCGAGGAAGGGCGACACCTCACGTGATCGGCCAGGTGATGAATGGTCAACCCCACTCGCCAGCGGTCAAGCGTCGTAGACGCAAAGCGATTGGAATTGTTGTGAGAAAATAGTACGAGGTAGATGCAGTGGTCAGAGCAAAGGTCAAGGAGAAGGCCGTCTAGACATCTCTTCCTAGAAATTTTCAAAAATATTCCATCATTATATTTTGATTGATGTTTGTTTTCTGCGAAATTCGATAAACTTTGCGTAAGTCATTATTATTTTTGTATCATTTAGTAGAATTTTTTATTCTATTATTTCAATTAAGTTTCCATCAGGTATCCCATATTCATTGGTTCGCACAAAAGAAAACATTTTGTTATCCGTTTTTGAATTCTGATTATAAAATAAAATGTATTTCCTTTGAGTGAGAGCTATATGGGTGTCACAATATAGAGCTTCCCAAGGGCTATTTGTGATGGACCTCGTAACTTTGATCCCAGGTCAAGTGATGAGGACGATACCTGAGCGGGCACACCCCTCTCCTTACTTGCACACTGAAGGTCGTTTGGGCCACGACATATTTAACGCGCATCGGCCTCCTCTGCATGACGAATTTTCAGCAGTACTAGTTTCGAACTCATGACTTGCCTGCTACAAACTCGAACTACAGGGTATTACACCCCCATTTTTATTTTGACAGAGGAAATGAATTAAATTTCTTTGTATGAATACATAAAAAATAATCTCTAAGGCAATGGGTGGTACAAAGTACAATTTGAGTTTCAGTCATGTTTCAGATTTATATACGAGTTGACCCATAAATAGTGGTCAAGCATTGCCCATCCAGATTTCTCTTGAGGAGTGTTTAAAAAGGTCCTAAAAACTGTACTCGAAAGAACCATTGTTGACGAGAAAAATACGGTACTTGATTATGTATGAATGAAGATGCAAGATTGTATATGATGGGAAACTGGTGCATTTCTGTGCCCCTGTACGAGATTAGCTTGATATTGCATATCCCTAACACTAGTTTGGAGATGCAGACGTGGCTCTATGGCCACCATGATCACCAGATCTCACACTGTTTTATTTTTTTTCTATATGGGGCCATTTCAAGGAATGTTGCATCGAAATGTAGTGACTACACAAACGGTCTTAGTTACTCGTCTGCACATTGCTTGTACTTCGGTGGACACCGAGCTGCTGCAACGCGTGCCCCCATCCATTTCACAACATTCTTAAACCTACCTCAATATACAGATTAGACACTTTAAACATCTGTCTTTTTAAATATTTGCAAAATCTGCGGTTGATGTGCCCAATACGGTGTTGTTTCCTTGCACCGGCTGTGATATCATACTTTGTTTTTAGTAATTTTCTCCGTAACTATGGATCGTACAGGTACAGTATTTTGTGCAATCTTTATGTACTCCCAAAGAGGAATCTGGTTTTGTACAATTTGGCGGTTACTTATGGATCGCTTTGTATTACGTCATTTCATTTCCTAGCTAAAATCGAGAAGGAAATTTAAACATTGTTTAAGTGGTGAGACTTTCTTTCATTTTCGCAACGATGCGAGTATTTGATTCAACTCTATTTTTATCTAAGGGGAGCTCATTATATGAATATCATTATACATAAAAATTGTTAAAAATAATGACGAAAGAAAGCAAATATTTATCTATCTTTATATATGTGAGTCCGATTTGATATCTGGAGTCTAGGATTATATAAACAAAGAAACTTCCTCACAAACACCAGAACTTTTCGATTTGAAAGATACACACTGAGTTGAATACAATGTAAAGAAATAATTTATTTGGGGGATAGATTTTTAGGTAATAAAATGTTGTTATACTTCCAGACATGTCAATACGAAGAATAAAGTAATTCTCTTTGAGTTGTTTTTCTAATCATTTACAAAGTTGATATATATGATAATAAAAAAAAGGAATATGATATTTAATTAGTTATTATTGAAGAGACAAAAATACCCAAACATTTATTTTTCTTTTTCTTCCAAAAACTCAACTGATGGCTATCATTTGAGAATAAAATTTTATTAAAAATATTACATTTAATGTTGTCTTCGTAGGATGCCATAGTCTTGTACAAACATGGAACACACTTTCAGACAGAAAACTATTACAATTTTCTTAGAAAATGTGTGACTCTGTTTTACTTTAAGATGATTACTACCCCTACTACTTAGAAATATCCTAAAACAGGTATTTTTTCATTTGGTCTCAAATTCAAACCCTATTTAGCATTATACAAACGAAATATTTTTTTTTAATCTTATGACTGTCTCCAACCGTTCAATCATAAGTTTACAAGCAACCCAATACAGTATAGAACAATAAAAAAAGTCATCAAACTCGTAGTCTATAGCAGAGACAGACGAATTATGGAATATATTACTCACTTGAAAAAAAGGACTGAGAGATACACAAATAAGTAATATTATAAAATGTGATGTACTCTCTAAAAAAATAGCGAATTTATTACTAATGTTAAAAAGTCTATCGGCCAAAACATTCTGCTTTTGTATCCACATTAATAGCCATAAAAAATTTCAAACAATCTGTTTGCTCTGTTCACAGCACTGATTCCACTGACTTTACCTAATCATTTCTAAATAAAACGTTTTATAAAAATGATAAAATAAATTATACAACCATTATTGATGCATATCACATCATTAAAAGTGCAATAATTATGCTTAGAATTTCTATAAGTAGAATAAATATTAAAAGTTACAAATCTTCACTATTGAAATGTGCTGTAGGGTTATCACGTGGAGCTTCCAGAAAAATCATACTGGAGTTTATTCTACATATAAAGTTTACTGGAGATATTTTAATGACGTGTTTTTCTTATAAAGATAGTTGAAAGTAACCAAAAGGATGCAAATATTAAAATCCAGATGTTTGAAATGAGTAGGGAAATTAAAATTATTTGCATGTGCTCCAGAATCTTGGAACTATTTATTCAAGTTAATGAGTTACGCTCCCTAACAAATAGACTTAACTGCCGCGCTAACTGCTTTCTCACGTCTCGCCTCAAAGAAAGCGAATCTCTCGAAATGTCAGCAGTATTCTAACTCGTCCTCTCTCACCCACCGAAGTGTTAGAGTGGTAAAGGGGTGAAGGAAGCTTTAATTATGTAAATATCGGATCCAGGCACTGCAATGGCCATCCCCGTCTCTCACGCACATCTGTTCGTTTTCCGATGAAAGGGAGACAGCGCTCGTCCACCCCCAACACCTTGTCCCGCTGTTGCTAGGTCATTAAATGGAAGCAGTTGTAATGAGTTAGCATAGCAGTTTTAATTCACGATTGGCTGGTTGAACTTGGTTTGAAATACAGTTTTCTTGAAAACAATACTTTTTTTTATAAAAGATTTAAAGGAAATAAAACAACTTGAACTGTTATGAGTATTAGTATAAGCTTTATTTGTTATTAATCAAATTTCATGAAAAACATTTCTCATTTGAATGTGATACTGATAAATAATAACATATTTATTTTAATGATTTTCATCTTGTAATACTTTTTCCCACATAGAAGTACAGTTCATAAAAAATACTCTGTCGTAATAAAACAAAAAAGGACAGTAAGGCTTTCACCACAAAATAACATTGCACAATACAAGGTGATTATAAGTAATGTTCCGCTTTCTAAATGCTATAAGTAAATGACCACTGATCAGAATGATTTCAAACTCAAACTGGATTTTGAAGAAAAGGAAAAGCGCATGACATGAGAAAAATATGTTTCAAAGCGTATCAATAAATGGTTTATAAATGGCATGCTATGCAAATTAAAAGATATTCTTAGAGAAACACACGTTACAAAGACGCGGGAACCTGGCGTTCATCTCATATTTCATCTGAGCAGCGTGTCGAGAGTCTTTCATTGAAGGATCACGTTCTGTCTTTACAGCTCTTTTACAAGAATAGTGACTGTGAGTCAATAAATTTAAAGCAATTTTGGTCAATAATACACATTCAAAATGTCGTAGTTGAATCCACTTTCGTAATACTGTTTACGACGCTAGCTATTGATACACTTTGGAATTTTGTTTACCCAATCTTCAAGTATATTTAGATCAAATTTTAAGTCATTCGAGAAAAGCTGATTTATTACAGTATTTCGAAAGAGATGTAATAATTAAACTCACTCTGTGTATAAAAGACTTATTCATTGTATATAACAAGCTACATTTTCTTTAGTACTAGCCGAGAGATCAAGTTCCAAAGCAGCAACTTTCAACTAATACACGCTTTAGAGAAACTAATCCAGGTTAGAACTGTAGGTGTAAAATTATCAAAAATCCCGATTTCGGTATGAGTAAATATGAGAGAATGTGCCCATTCTGATGTTAACGTCACTTGACGGTGGTAAAAAATTACGTAGTCAAGAGAATTATTATCACTTTTATATTGTAATAAAAATAAACAGTGAAATAATCGATTCTTTGGTGTTACCTTAATGGAAAACCGAAAAAAAAATTTATTATTTAAAAAATGGGTTTTGAAATTTGGGCAGTTAACCTGTAACAGGCTCTTTTGAAAGTTTTTTCGTATTTTATAGTTATATTACATGTCCGCATTTTAAATTTACAAGGTGTGGTTGACTGACTGAAGGCATGAATGTACAATCCAAGCCTAAGTTCATGGGTTAGGATCCCCAAGATACAATGATAAGAAAGTGATAATTACATTCATAAAAAGCAGTTGACAAGGTAAAAAGGTTTTATAACAGGATAGTTATTGATCAAATTAAAAACTCATTTTAAATATTGCGTTCATTCAGTCATAACATGTCAGGTTTTCAATTTTTCTTGGTTAAGTTTGAAAGAGTTTTAGCAATTCTAAGTAATAATTTGTTAGAAATACACTGCTCAAAACAATTAAAGGATATTGTAAGTTTTATATAAAATAAAGATACACAAGCGAATTTTTTTGCCGAAAATGGAAGAATAGAATCACAAATGCAATTTTTTCTGATTTTCAAACTGTGGAGTATGCTAATTTTGAGTTCGACGTCAAAAACGTCGCTTCAGCGGCAGCGAATGAAATTTGACTTTCAACTAAAATGAAGACAAGAATGATCGGCATTCAGTGACTGCTTTGTTTCGATGAGTACGATGTCTGAGCGAAGTCATTTAACCGATTCAGAAGCTTGAAGAGTTGTTGGTAGGTTAGAAGGGGGCCAAACTCAAGCCGAAGTAGCGCAAGCCATTGGAGTGTCACAAAGTGTGATTTCCAGGATCTGGAACCGTTTTTTGGAGACTGGAAGTGCATGCCGAAGACCAGGACAAGGTCGTAGATGGGCAACAATGCCCAATGAAGATCGTTATTTAGTGTTAACTGCTCGGAGACACCGAAACATGAACGCTACTCTTCTCCAACAACACCTTCGTTTGGCTACTGGCACTACGGTTTCAACTCAGACTGTCCAAAACCGGCTCCATGGTGTAGGTCTGTATACTCGGCGACCGATGGTATGGCTTAGACTAACATCAAGGCATCGTCGCGACCATAAGGAGTGGGCAACAGAGCATGTGAATTGGAGGAGAAATGAATGGAGCAATGTTCTTTTTTCTGACGAGTCCCGTTTTTCTGATCATCCGGATAATAGGCGTATTTTCATCTGGAGGGACCGTGGCAGTAGGAACAATCCTGCGTTCGTGCACGAAAGTGTTAGATTTGGCGGTGCGGGGGTGTTGGTGTACGGTGGCATCTCCATTGACGGGCGCACAGACCTCTACATCATTCGAGATGGACCTCTGACTGCTCGCCGATATAGGGTTGAGATCCTCAGACCTATTGTAGTCCTTTACGCTGCAGCAATCGGAGATGACTTCATTTTAATGGACGATAACTGCAGGCCACATCGTGCTAACCTGGTGGAGGATTTCCTTTTCGAGGAAGGAATCGTACAAATGAAATGGCCAGCATGTTCTCCAGACATGAATCCAATAGAGCACGTTTGGGACGCTCTTGGAAGACGAGTTGCTGGCCGCCAACCCCCCCCCCCTAACTCTCCAAGAACTGGAAAGAGCTCTTCTGGAAGAGGGGGACAGAATACCCCAACTCGTGATCAATAGCCTCATTGACTTCATGCCTCAAAGTTGCTCAGCGTTTCTGACCGTCCATAGAAAGCATACCCCCTACTGAAAACAATTTCCTTTGAAGAAAACACCTTTTCTTATTCTTTTTTCTCATATGCACAAAAGGTGTTTTTTTTTCTTTTGTACACAAATGCGCAATAAAATGCATTTTTTTCTGCCAAACATGTGTAATTTATTCTCATATAACCTACTACGTCTGTCTACCATGTATCAATCATCTAAAAAGTTTCCCAGCTACAAGATCCACCTAAAACCGTAATATCCTTTAATTATTTTGAGCAGCGTACTTTTAATTGATCAGTTGAATTTTAATGGACCTTTTTTAGTATTTTTATAAATTATCTTACAACCATTCGTGTTTGCTTTAGTCATAAATGCTACGAGCATATATTGGAAACTTCATAAAAAAATTTGTAAATTCAGTTTTTATAATTGATATCGAAGTTCACCGTTTTTTATTCTTTCTAGACTTACAAGTAGCTGGAAATCGAAGTAACATGGGGAAGGAATATGGTTATCTCGTGTGAGCAAACGCTTTATTTACTCAGAAGGAAGTTCAATATCTTGATCATCACTTCGAATATAAAGAGCCATAAAATTAGGACACAGATTCTGGCAAAACGTTTGTCAGAGAAAAGTTTTTAGAATGTGCGTTGCTCCTGATGTAATTCATTTAACAGAAACTCTCAGAAAAACCGACTCTTTATAATTAATTTTCAGTTACTTCGCTAAAATCTTATGTGCGTGTGCATGTGTGTTAAGTACTTAATTTTGCTATCTTACTATTTTCTTTTCTTTAAATCTCAGTGGTACCGGAAAATATAGAGAAAGCTTATCTGCCTTAAGAATACATTTACCCTACAATCTTAAATGCCAAAGGCTAATATTTTTCTAGTTTACTACAAATTCTGTCTAATTTTTTTTACATATAATGTGTGGTTATAATTCTATTTTTACTGCTTGGCTTTAATAAATTAAATTATATAATTATACACACACACATATATTTATTTATTTATTTATTTCTTAGGTTGGAGAAAAAGAAATCCATTATTTTTTCGGTAGATGGCTATAGTGTCGAAGTTCGAAGTAATGGTGTAGTTCGGTAGTGCTGTTTCGTGAAGTATAGATCAAACAATTTCAAATTTATGCTCGTTGTCAAGGTGACATTTCACACTAAACAAATTACTTTGCTGTTTTTTGTTTGGTCAATTCAATTGTGAGTTACAGGGTGTTGAAAATAGAAGTCAACAAAGAGAAGATTCAGTACATTTTACAGTTTTTCTTTGATAAATGCAAAAATGCAAGCCAGGCGGCTGAAATTCTGAATGGTGTTTATGGTACCGATACTGTAACAGCTAATTACTTACAATTTTGTTTTCGTCGATTCCGTTCAGGCATTTTTGATGTTAAAGTTGTCCAGCACCCGTTATCGAAAATGTCGATAAAATCACAGAAATAATCGAGGTTGACCAGCATGTTAGTAGTTGTAGCATCGCTCAGAAGCTAACTATAGATTATAATACAGTTTTAAGCCATTTGAGCAAAGTTGGATTCAAAAAGAAGCTCGATGTGTGGGTGTCACACCAAAAAACATGATGGACCGAATTTCCATCTGCTAAGCCTTGGCCAAACAGAATGAAATAGACCCATTTCTTAAGCGGATGTGGACTGGCGATGAGAATCGGGTCAGATACGACAATATTGTGCGAAAGCTCAAACGGTGGCCAAACCAGAACTAACGGTCAGGAATATTCTACTGCGTATTTGGTGGGACTAGAAAGGAATCATTTATTATGAGTTGCTTCCGTAGGGCCAAACACTAAATTCAGATATCTACTGTCAACAACTGGGCCGTTTGAAGCTAGTGACTGACTAGAAACGGCCACATTTGGCCAATAGAATAGGTGTTGCATTCCATCAGGACAACGCCAGGCCACACATGTCTGTAGTGACTGACCAGAAACTCTGGAAGCTTGGTTGGGAAGTTTTAACGCATCCAACATATATTCCGGACCTGGCACCAAGTGATTACCACCTTTTTCTTGCAATGCAAACCTTCCTGAGTGATAAGAAATTGGGATTATGAGAAGATTGTGAAAATCGATTACTAGAGTTTTTCGCTAATAAAGATCAAGACTTCTATGAGAGAGGCAATATGAAGCTACTTTTAAAATGGCAACAAATTATACAACAAAACGGCTTATATTTGACCCAAATTGAATAATCCGAAACATGTTAAATAAAGTTTTGAAATTGATGCAAAAATAATGGATTTATTTTACCCCAACCTAATATACAATAAATATATATGACAGGCCCCAGGCTTGTTGGTAAAATGAGGAGGGCATCACCTCTTCAAATGCATGAAATCAAACATGGTGGTCCTTTGCCGCGCAACCCAGGTAGAACAATAGACAACATTTCGGTGAGGAGTCACCAACTAATCCTTCTCGAGTATGCGTTCTCCTTCGTCAGCACTCGCTCTACCTTTAAATAGGATTATTTACCCACAAATCTCTACGCGATAGTAAGGAGTTTGCTCTTTTTTTATTTATTACTTACTTAATTTTGAAGCTAAACTTTTCAAACCTGAAATGTGTGTGCGTGTGTTGTTTTTGTGTGTGTGAGTGTGTGTATGTGAGTGTGTAATAAAATAAATAATAAATAATTCAGGTAAATTGTAATTCTTACAAAGCTAAGAAGGAGTGAAAATGGATTTTTAAAACCTATTAAAATCTTCCAAAATATAAGTAGACATTTAAATAGTCAAAAGACCAAAATGTAAAATTATTATGTTTTCTTGAGTTGTCACTGAATTAGGGCAGTGAAATAGGGTTAGGCTTGCTTTACAGATTTCTACCTTTTCCTTCCAGCAAAAAATTTCGACATAATAACGCAATAGCAAGTGAAGAAAAAACTTGCAAAGAATAAGAAAGGCATCCCTAATTATAGCCCGTATAATCGAAAGGACTAATTATAACAAATAAACTGAGTTGAATGTCTATTGCAAAATTGTACAATGTTACATATTAAAATAAACAATAAATCACAACAATAAGTATTTAATATACCAAAATTCTTAAATAATATGTATCTAGAATTTACATTCACTACTTAAATATTGTCAAGTTTGATAAATGTAATGGCCGCGGTAGCCGAGTGATATAGGTATCGGATCGTGGCTTGCCTGGTCACGAGTTCGAGCCCAGTACCACTAAAAGACCCGCCGTTTGATAAATGTAGCGTCCTCCTGTTGGTGTGGTGTGGTAGTTAGGAGAGGGTGCCAGCTCGGGTGTCGTCCATTTGACCATGGTTCAAAATTTTAAATGCTTGGAATCATATGATAAATGTAAGGTAACAACAACATCTGAATTTTTAAATTTAGAACATATGATAAATACTTTGAACTTCAAACATTCGCATATAAAACCACTAAAGCAAGAGAGAACCACAATAAACCTGCGCTTCAATAATTCTCTCAGTATTGTGTCTGCCTCCAGACGAATACGAAATTCTTTAAAATAAGTTTTGTCAATAAATGTATTCTTATCCGCAACAGTAATGTATTTTCAAATCTCATTCTCTTTGAGGAATGTTTGAAAGCATATTTACAGCACTTCTATACTTGCAGTAGTTATTTATCTGCATGGCTGAATCATAAACAATCCAGCTTCGTCTGCATAACTTGTTTTTTAACAGAGATTTTGCATTCTTCTCCATTACAAATCCAGACACATTAAATATTTTAAGTGAGTTCTTAATGATTCTTCCAGTTGCTTTACAATAATGAACAGAACATTCTGATTAAGTTATTCGTGTATGTAGGAAATGTAACTAGAAGTAAAAAGTTTCAAATTCGCAGAACGCGAAAATAAAATTAAAGTTGAATTTCTGTAAGATATCCGGGAATTATTTTGCCGAAAAATTTATGTTTCTCTAATGTAAAAATTAATGAAACTATTTTGATATCAGTTTCCGTTCTTTTTGGAGCCAGATCTAAATGATAAATATCAACTTATCATGAAATACATGTTATTAATAATACTACATTTTGAATTATATAAAGATTGATTCAGAAAGACTCCTTAAAATAACAATGTTTCATTATTCTGTTTTCTATTCTTACTATTAGTACACACTCTCCCTATATATATATTTATTTGTATGCATATATCTCTTGTTCCAATTTTCAGTTGTTGAAAAAAAAACCTGTTTATTCATCCACTCAGGTTCAAATGCATTTTTTTAAACTTGTAGTGGATGGCACTTGATGCGAATACAGTTTTTTTAAAAATATTAACTCATTAATTAAATTAAATTAATGAACAAACAGTAACAAATTTAATTGTCCAATACCACATATAAAAAGGAAAACGTTTCACTGTGTCCATGTAGAGAGTAGTATATAGCGCGTTAGGTTTCTAATCCAAAGGTCGTGGGTTCGAGCCCTACCTGGGATGGCCTAGTTTCTAAGAGTGTAATTTGTGAATGAATAAATAGTAACAAACAAAAAATAATAGTGCGTCCAACACCATATATAGAAAAGTAAGCGGAAAATCGCTTTCTATTTTGCCACTTAATAACGTGATTCTGTCATATGTATATACATATTTATATTAATTGTAGTTATTTAATAAAAAGTAACTAAAATATAAAAAAAATTTTACTTTGTTAACTGTAGGAATCGTTTATTGTTCAACTTACAGATTCCACTTTAAAAAACGCAAAATAAAAGATTAAAGAAGATCATTTTTCTTAGCGTTCTCTTTTTTTTTACGTCCTAAATACACGTGTGACGGTTAAAATCCTTTTTACTATTCAATTTAGATAAGAATATTTTTTTCCATTATATGTATACACATCGTTAGGCTGTCAACAGTCTTGATTACAATGTAGTTCCATTACTTTTTAACATTTGTGTAAGATCTTGTTTGTATAAGAATTTCCTTCTTCATTTAGAACAACGCTCCCACAAAATTTAGATATTTTGCGATAGGGTTTGCAATTCCGCGTTATATTTTAAATCCCAGGAATTCAGGATTGCTTTATTCTGGTCCCGGGATAAGAGTCCAATTATTTATGAAAAATACTTACTCACTATATAGCGTAGTTGAAATGACAAAATAAAACTGAAAATGTAGTTAAAAATTATTTTAACATTATTATTTATTGAAATGAATCAAAGCAAATCCTAATTCATCCAATAAATAAATAAATAAAAAATAGTACGTAATGAAATTTTAATAAAATTCTTCATGTGTTTCTGTATATAAGATTTTGAAATCCACGTCTTGTCCAGTGTTTCTTCTCTTGGCTTCTTATTTTTGTTACAAATTGTCCTGCTGAAGAAAATGTTCATTCAGATTCTACACTAATAGGCTTTATCATCATTAGATAGGAGTATGTTCTTCCCCCAGGGATACACCACGTCTCCTTCCATTTTTAAAAAAATGATATTTCTTTTTGATTTTTTGATGACAGTGTCTCAAATCTAAAAGGTTGAATTCATGTATATTCCTCTTTGATCGCTCTTTATATAGTTCTTTAACTACACTTAATAGCTTTTGTGTATCAATTAATACGTACATATTTCTTTTTTTTGGAAAATTTTTATGAGAAAAAAAAATTTTGAAAATATAATTCAGACAAAAATTAAATTCCGGGATTAGTTATTTTAATCCTGGAGCTGCAAACCCTTTTTTGCAATAACTCCTGTTTTAGTATTAGTTTCTTTGGTTAACTCAAGCTTTATTCAGAATAAAGCACTATTTTCTATCTTGTTTAGTTCAGTTCTGTTAAGCCTTAAACTATTAAAAGTTGTAGATTGTTCAAACAATATAAACGCCTATATTAAGTCAACTAGGATTTAATTTTTGGCGTGCTACCTAAAATCAAAGAATAGAATTTGGTATTTAACGTATCAGTTCAAAAAATCTTACTTTTTCGAGTTTTAAAATGAAATACATGTATTTATAAGACATTTATTCTAGTATATGTTATTTAAATATATATTAATATTAATATTATTAATGAACTATATATTAATAATGCATAGATTTAGTTTCATGCATTAACTAGCTGGTATTCGCTCGAGTGAATTAAATAATAAAGCAATACAGATCGAATTATAAAGTAGTTTTAATCAATTAATTTTAAATGAACTGCAAATTAAACAAAAAAAGCTATTAACATATATTTTGCAAACTGTATTTTCCGAATTTTAAGTCTTTAGGTCTAATAGTTGAAAAAGGGGTTTTTTTATAACGCACCTATAAACCCTCTTGTGAACCGACTTTTGACAAACCTACTTCTAAACTGATTTCTGCTCAGTAAAAGTAACATACTTTCCAAATGTTATATAGTTTTAGTAGTTCAGAAAAGGGAATTCTTTTAATATAAAGCACCCTTGTAGAACCCCTTTGGGGGTTGATTATCGCAAAACCCCTTCTCAGCAGATATCTACTCCATGAAATGAACATGCTTGCTAATTTCAAGATCTGTGTAGATTGTAGGGTTCAGAAATGGAATATATTTATCTATAAACCCTCCAAACACCTCTTGGGATCTAATTTTGCAAAACCTCTTATGTGGTGTAACTCTACTCTGT
Source organism: Trichonephila clavipes (assembly GCA_019973935.1). Lineage (NCBI taxonomy): Eukaryota > Metazoa > Arthropoda > Arachnida > Araneae > Nephilidae > Trichonephila > Trichonephila clavipes. The sequence continues at coordinate 16,438 of BMAU01006891.1, forward strand.
CTGCTGAAATTCAAGTCTATAGGTTTAATAGTTCAAAAATGGAATATTTACCTTTTTTGCCTCCTTAACACCTCACAATTACCATTGGGAGAAAGTCGATTTTCACAAACACCCTAAATAGATCTTTACTCCCTGAAAGGAACATGTCTGCTAAATTTTAAGTCTGTAGTTCTAATAATTCCAAAATATGTGTGCCATAGAAAACGCCACACATTTTTGAGTGCCACACACGAGGGTAAAAAGAGGAAAACGCCACTTTAACCCCTCGCAACCAATTTTCATAGAAAATGTTCTTTTGTAGTAGTTTTTTACTCCATGAAAAGAACATACCTACCAAATTTCAAATTTGTAGGTCTAATAGTAAAAAAAATTGAAATGTTTATTTGCAAAGGCATTTATCCCCTCGCAATACTCCCTTGTGTGTTGAATTAAGTAAAACCCTTTCTTGGTGAATCTCTACTCCATATAAGAAACTTACCTGCTAAATTTAAAAATTTTAGGTCTAATAGTTAGAAAATATAATATTTATCTGTAACACTCTTTTAACATCATGCAACCACCTCTCTTTGGGGGTCTATATTTTCAAAGATTCTTTTGTAGCTCCTCTACGAAAAGACCTACATGCCAAACTTCTGTAAGTCTAAGCTCTGTTAGTCTGCAAGTATAATAGGTCAAAAACGAGGATATTTATCTATAACTTCCCTTTAACTCCTAACAACCCCCTAGGAGGTCAATTTTCATAAAAACACCTTTTGCAGCGTTTCTCTATTTCATGAAAGAAATATACCTACCACAATAGATATAATTTCTCAAAAATGGAATTCTCTTTTATCTATTACGATATTTAAACCCTCAGAATTCGTTTCTGGGGTTCGAATCTCGCAAAACCTTTTCTTACAGGATATCTACTCCATTCAAGGTATAGCCCTGCCAAATTTCAAGTCTGTAGGTCAAGTAATTCAAAGGCAACACTCTTTTGTCTATAACTCCCCTTTATAACTTCTCACAACACTGTTGGAGGTCAATTTTTGTAAACACCCTTTTTGCAGTGGTTTTTTATTCTATTAAAGGAATATACCTGCCAAATTTGATATCTGTAAATCTAATAGGTCAAAAACGGTGATAGTTAGCTATAACGCCCATTAATTCCTACCAACCCTCTTGCGACGGATCTTTACGCATCCTATCACTAATCCTCTTGAGGAATCTTTGGGCTAGCAATCGTGCTTAATTCATAGTCATCCCTCTCAAGAAGAAACCGTGATATACAGATTATATAAAGTCAGAGTTTTGTAATTATAGTAGGAGGTAAGAAGCTGCTATATTAGCTACGAAAGTAGAATTGAATAAAGTTGACTTTCACAAGTAAAGATTAAAAGTGGTGTTTGGCTACTGTGTTGAATTAGTAGAATTAGTAGAGTTTAAGTTATTCGAATCCACTTTGACATTAGAGTGGCCGCGGTGCCGTATAGGTATCGGAAATAGTACCGCTGGGCCGCCGTGTAGGGCAGCGACCATATGTCGAGCCTGGCTGTCTCCCGTTGGTGTGGTGTGGTAGTTAATATCCATTGACCATGGTTCAAAATTGTGGTCCGTCGCCAGCCTCGTGTAGCTTTGCGACGTTAATAATAAATCAAATCAATCATTGACATTCAGTTTGAGAATAAGTTGTTGTTGGTTAGTATGTTTGAGTAAATAAATAATTGTTATTATGGAAGTTTCTGGTTCTCTGCTTTCATTCCTCCTACATCTTTAGGAGCAATACGTAAG
>BMAU01006892.1:0-81448 GCA_019973935.1 Trichonephila clavipes
CAATCATTTCGAACTCCCGAAAACGCAACAATACGTTCTTGTACTGATACTGTGCTACTATACTGCGATATAACTATAGTGTATGCTAATATATTGATATACCATTACTATATTTTGCTGTTCTGCTATATATTAGTCCAATATTTCTATAGTTTGATTTACTATATTGCTATACTTATTACTAATATATACTGAACTGAATTCAGGGGCGCAACAGCCCGTGAGGACCAAGGCCTATTTTGCCTATTTCAGTTTACGTGACCTTAGGCGCTGAGGTGCATGCGCAGTTGTTTCGACCAAGTGGGTAGTCTGACGCGAAACCCTCAGTGTTTAGTTCCCAAGTAAGCTTGGTACTCATTTATCGACCCACTAATGGGATGAAAGATTGAGTCGACCTTGCCACGCCCAAGATTTGAACCCCGAACATGTGGCGGGGAAGGGTGATACAAATACCACTCAGCCACACACCCACACTGGGCTTCTATTACTGATATATACACGGTTTTAATACCGCAACATATTTCTGCACTACAGCTAAGCATTTTTATATTGCTATTACTTGCATTGTTATATTGCTATTATTTGTATTGTTATATTGCTATTATTTGCATTGTTATATTGTTATAATTTGCATTGTTATATTGTTATAATTTGCATTGTTATATTGTTATTATTTGCATTATATATTTTACTATTATTTCATTATATCGATGCAATGAATTATCACTATGACAATATTTTACCACATAATTCCTATTATGTATTGCTATACTATCACTATAGTGTTTTGTTAGCGTTACTATGCATAGCTATAAAAAGCCACTATACATTCTGCTACATAATACTAAAATCGTTCATGTAGAAATATTAAAATTAAAAACATTTCCTATATTTCAAAAAATTCATACTAAGTAATGCTATGTTACATACTAGTAGTATAATACTGATTATAGTATATTAGAGCATTGTACGCAATGCGAAATTACTGTTACTTAATAATATGTTATTTCTATATTAATATCACTTAATATAGGGTGTTTTTTAGAGGTATAGAACTTTAAATTGCAATAAAACAACGATGTATTATTCGATTGACGTGAATTTTTTTTTATCCGCAAGATAATTTTGTGGCATTACATTTTAAATATGATTAAGCAAGGCGTAGATTCGTCGAATGGGCCCAAAACGAGATTGCCGTTGTTCCCGACTTTCATAAGCGAATTTTGTTTAGCGATAAAGCGCACTTCTGGTTGAATGGCTACGTCAACAAACAAAACTGCCCCATTTGGAGTGAAGCTAATCCACAAGTGTATGTCGAAACACCGTTACATCCAGAAAAACTGACTGTTTGGTGCGCTTTATGGGCTGGTGGAATCCTTCTTCAAAAACGATGAAGGCCACAACGTTACAGTCAATGGTGATCGGTATAGTGCCATGATTACTAACTTTTTCATTCCTGAATTGAACAATCATGATGTCCAGGAGCTGTGGTTCCAACAAGACGGCGCAACATGTCACACAGCTCGTGCCACAATCGATTTATTGAAAGACACGTTTGGTGACCGCCTAATTTCACGTTTGGGACCTGTGAATTGGCCTCCAAGATCTTGTGATTTAACACCGCTAGACTATTTTCTGTGGAGCTATGTAAAGTCATTGGTCTATGCGGATAAGCCACAAACGCTTGACCATTTGGAAGACAACATTCGGCGTGTTATTGCCGAAATACGGCCACAAATGTTGGAAAAAGTCATCGAAAATTGGACGTCCAGATTGGACTACATCCGAGCCAGCTGTGGCAGTCCTATGCCAGAAATTATATTTAAAATGTATTGCCACAAGATTATCTTTCGAATAAAAAAATTCATGTAAATTGAATTATACATCGTTGTTTTATTGCAATTTAAAGTTCTATACCTCTAAAAAAACACCCTATATATTGCTATTTCTGCGTTAATATTATTATTTCTATTTCATTTCACTGTTCTCTATTAATATTATTATTCTACTACTGTTAATAGAATTTTTATCCCGAATGTTTTACAATCTTTATTTTTGATATTATTATTCTTACATATCCCTATTATTTCAATACCAGGAATATTGTTGTTATATTTATACATATAAAAATTTCAAATTCGTATTTAAATTTAAGGTCAAAATATGTGTGTGTGATTGGCTGTAAATCCAATTCCAATTTAAAAAAAGACTTATGATAACGTATTTTCAAATATCCAATAAATAACTTTTTTTCTCCCTTTCTATAACATTTCCTTGAGTGTCACACTTCGGCCATTAATTACAAATTAGGACGAATAAGAATGCAACAACTCAAATTGTATTTTTATCCTTTACCTTGTTTCCAATATTATTCAAATTGCTTTTATATTATCATCATAACATAGGCCCTACAGTAGCGCACACAGGAATTTTTCAAGGGGGTGTCCAGGGTCGAAAGTCCACCATTCTTTTAAAGTGCTCTTTTTGATTTTGTCGATTTTTGGGAACAAAAAACAACAAAAAACTAATTATTGATTAAATAATTATCATTAATTAATAAAATTTATCATTAATAACAAATAATTAATTTAATTTTACGTACTATATACTTAAAATTATAATGAATCGGAAAAAATCAAGGTATGGGTTGTTCGGATTCTTAGACACCACCCTTTGTGTGCGCCACTGAGGCCCTACATATAATATAATATTGCTACGTAGATCCGAGACTTCGAGGATTTTATGCAAAAACAATCACAAAGAAAAATAATCAGTTCTTTAAAAGCGATGCGAATTTATTATCGAAAATCCAATCCTTTCAATACAGGATTCATCAGCAATATTCACAGGGTAAATATCCGAAGGTCTTCACACCTTCAACATCAATCAAACACAATAACAGTGTTTAAAAATACACGTAAGTAAAGATTATTCACAAGCACAGCCGAGCACAGTCCTCACTACTCGCTGGCTTAATCAAGACTCCTCCTTGCCGTACTGGTGAGTATCGTTTTTATATATATATAGGCGCGTTAGAAAATTCCAGAAATATAACAGCTCGTGTCATTGAACGTGACACTAGTGGAGAGATCTACTACTTTCTAGAGGATTCCAGAGGGTTCCGAACTCGCCAACATGGTCGCCAATGAAGCCAAAATGGTCGTCAAAGTCGCCAACTTGGCTCTACCGCCAAGATTTCGCCAAGTTCTCATTGAATCGCCATTATAACGTAAGGGATGGCACTGCTTGTGAATAGTATAACTTTAACATGAAATAAATATAACATAGAGTAATATAAATGCATTAAACACTGAAATACAAATTATTTACACTATTTACACAAAACTCGTAACAATATGAATGCTTAGGAATGAATAAATTTTTTTGATATATTGGTTATAGTATTATATACAATTTATCTAAAAGTAACTATTCTGCTCAAGTGAGTGATTTGCGAATTATTGTACCACTGGTAATATTACTGGCGCTTGTTTTGAGAATGACCCAAGAATTGTTATATTGTTGGAACACTGCATATTTCATTTCACTAAAAGAATAGTTATAAAGAAATTATCTATAATCAGAATAATAAAGTCGCACAAAAAAGGAAGCGTTTACAAGTTTTATAATTATTTTTATAGTAATAATTCACAATTTATACAATAGTTTATACTTAAACTATTCCACAGAAAACATTCTTATTGTTTTATGATTGTTTTCTTGCGTGATAAATCTTACAAGATATCAATAAAAGATCATAATAAATTTTGTCAAAAGTTGAATAAAACGTATAAAATCTCAAAAAAAAAAAAAAAAAAACCGAAATGACTTTAATGAAAAAAAAAGTTTTCTTCCTTTAAATGTCCCCAACTTATTTTCAACTTTTCTAAATCCGTACTTCAGCAGTTTTCAAAACTATGGGGTGCACTTTCCTAGGGGGGACGCATCATAATCCTACGTGAGGGGGCGAGCACATCGAAAAGTCTAAAATAAATGATTATTTAAAAAAATTATTAAATTATTGAAAGGAAATAAAACAAAATACGTTCTAGCATAGTAAAAAAAAAATTAATAAAATGTACATTCACACTGATATAATACACCTATAAATGCATCGGAACGGTACAATGCAACTGATAACTATTTTATCAATACTAAACTAAGAACATGTTCAGTAAGTTCTTGAGTTGGAAATGGTAATACACTGCTGGACAATTGCTAAGGACGGATCACAAATTGCTATGTAGCATACCATTAAGCGAGACATGAGGCCTAGTAGGATAAAATATAGTTACCACACTGTTCAGACATTAGAATAAAGAATATTTATTGTTCTGGAAAGTACAAAAGCTGTGAAACATCTGAAAGAAAAAAAAAAAAATGTTCATTTGATCTGCGTACGGAGAAATGGAACAATGCATCTAAAAGTCAGCAGGCACCTTAAAGAAAGGTATCAGTACGGGATATGTCCACCGTGGAGTGTGATGCAACATTCCACACGTCGCCATACTTTTGCACAACATTATCCAGCAGCTGTTGAGGCAATTTATCCCATTCCTCTGTGAGTGCATGGATGAGGGTGTTCTTGTTTGTCGGAGGATAGTTTCGACCAGCAATTTGCCTCCCCAAAGCATCCCACACATTTTCAATGGGGTTTAGATCTGGAGAACGCGCTGGCCATACGAGACGTTGAATACCCTCGCTGTTCAGACAATCCTGAACAGCGAGTGTTCGATGACATGTTGCGTTGTCTTCCATAAAAACAAATTTATCACCGACAGCACCATGGAAAAGACGAACATGAGGAAGTAGAACTTCATCAATGTATCGTTGGCCCGTCATAGTCCCATTCGCAACCACATGTAGGTGCGTGCGGCCATTGATCATGATGCCGGCCCACACCATGATACTGCATGTCGGATATCGGTCCTTTTCCTGGATATTTTCTGAACGATAAGCAGTACCACTCTCGCACCAGATCAGTTGGCGTCTACAATCCGATGACAGACTGAACCTACTCTCATCTGATAAAAGTACGCATGCCCAGTCGTGTTCAATCCAATTGTGATGCTCACGACACCATTGCAAACGGGCAGTACGGTGCTGTCTGGTCAATGGGACACACACAACAGGTCTGCGTGCGTATAGTCCTCCTCCCCTCAAACGTCTGGCAACAGTTTTTCGGGAAATCTGCTTTCCTGAGGCAGCAAGAAACTGATTTGCCACCTGCTGAGCTGTGGTGTGCCTGTTCCTTTTTGCTGATAGGATGATATATCTGTCTTCTGCAGGCGTCGTACTTCTAACACGACTTCCCCGTGCCGTCTACTACACATTCCAGTAGTTTTAAATGACTTCCACAGTCATTGACAAGCGATGTCGAACTCCCTGGCAACATCTGTTATTTTTCGCCCTTCTTCGATCTTTCCAATAATTCGGCCACGCAAAAATCATCTATGTGATGTCTGGAAGACATGCCAAAAATTTTAAGTTCGTCTATTAAATCTTTCCTGTAAAACTTTTACTTGAAACAACAACTGTCCACACGCGTCAAAACCTTTAAAGCTCTTATGAACGCTATCACGTGATGAACAGACGTGGGAAAAAAATTTGCATACTCATACTTCTCTTCTTACTAATATCCCGCACTTATTCTAATTTTCCACATTTTGCTTCCTTTCATTTTGTGATTGCTATGGATGATAGTGTTATCCGTCCTTAGCAATTGTCCAGCAGTGTAGTATACGTAACACTTTTATTTTCAATGCAGAAAACTCTTCATCCATCTCTGCCCCAAATTCAATGAGTGGTTTATTACTAAATTGCATTTTGATTTCGACACTTAGCGTGTAATCTATGAAGATTTCTTCTTCGGCAGTTGAGAGACTTTCTGTTTCAAGAAACCTGTGTACTTGATATAACCTTGGTATCTTCTTGAATTAAAAATTAGTTTGAAATCCGTTCTAATTTAAAAATTAGAAAGGGAAAATAACATACTTATCCTGTTAATTAAAAGTAACTTACTTAAAATATTTATTACCGTAAAATCCAGCATATAACGCGCACCTATACTTTTAAGCTGCATTTTTTAATTTTTAGGTATGTTCGCCATATAATGCGCACCCCCCTCCCCTTTTTTTTTACGAAGTAATCTAAAGGGTATGCGTGTAATGCTCTCTTATGTTTTGAAATCAAACCAGGCTTTTGAAGAAACAATATACATCTTGAACTAAACAATCTTTAAATCGCATATGGCATGTCATTTCTTTTAAATAAACAGTATTTTGAAGTCCATTTTAATAGTATTACTATTAAATAAACAGTATGAAGAAGTCCAGTGGTGTACTCGAGAGTGTTTTAAAGGAGAGGAAGGGGGAGTCCAGGTTTCAAAGTTTACCATTCTCATATCATACCCTAATACGACGGTAAACATATTCTTTTGACTTTGTCGATTGTCTGGAACGAAAAACAGTAATAAATAATGTATTAAATAACTAATTAACATTAGTTAGCAAGTAATATAAAAAAATGTAAGTCAATTCCTACGTAAATCAACAAAGGGAAATTTTATTTTAGCTACTTTTTATTAAAAAGTTACTATTAATATATATATGTATATACATATGACAGAATCACAACATTAATGGTAGTTAACTTTTATTATTTATCATTAAAGTATCGTATTGTCACAGAAAACAATCGTGTTTATAAAATTTCAGTTCAACTGAAAGCTTTAAAACGTAAGAAAAACATTTTCAAGTTTTGATACAAGTCGCCAAAAAGGTCGCTAAGTTGCCAAAAATTCTGCCAACGCGGCTGTATTTGTAATTCTTTAAATAATTAGTTTTAATCAATTAATTTTTATTGATTATAATTAACTTTTTGTATTGTCATCCAAAATAATCATGTATATAAAATTTCAGCTCAATTGAGCGCTTTAAAATGTATTTTATTAACGATTGAAAATTCCACCAAGATAAATAAATATATAGAGAGTGTGAACTAATAGTAGGAATTGAATAAAATGAATTATTAATAGCAAATACTGAATTAAATTGTACGCACTATATGCATAAGATTATAAGCAATCAAAAAAAATCAAGGGTGATGGGGGGTGTCAAGATCCAGGGATCTCCCCCTCCCTTGTGTGCACCATTGTAGAATTCTAATGTTTTTTCTATGCTCATTATTTTTCTTTTTAAAGCTTTCATTTTTATACCCGCGTATGACGCGCACCCGTAAATTTCGATTTTATTTTTTGTGCTCCGGATTTTACGGTACTTAAAAGTAATATATACAAAATTTATTTTATTTATCTTGGAAATTTATACGATTTATAATTAAGGTCACTTTGTACATTTAGAGTCAAAGTACGTAAATTATTATTGAAGGCATTACATGGGGTGGGAGGTGATGAAAACTATTACTGAAAATCGATTCGCACATATTGAAAGTTTGAGAAGCACTGCCGTACTTTATTAACCCACAGAAATAAGATTTTCCCGAGAATCAAGGGGGACGGCAGAGAATTTTTCAAAGCCCCAGCAGGTTTATTCGGGAATCCACCAAAACCAATCCCTAAAAACCCCCATGCAAATTCCAGTAACAATCCCGAATCATCCCACTACCAAAAACACATTCACCGAGTGTGATCCTCTCACACAATGTCATTCCCAAACTCGGCACCGCTGAAGAAAGAGAAGTTTCAGTGCGGTATGATAATGAAGGGGTTTTCCCGAGAGTGAAACTTTTTCCAGATCCGGATTTCGTTACACACGAGAAGAATTTAATTTAGGACCAACTTCCCTTATTTCTTCCTCTTTCTCTGTGGATGGGGGAAAAGAATGACGAGAGGTGGCATCGAAAAGAATACCGAAAAGTCTCGATAACCAGCTGCTGAACCGAATTTCAATAACTGGAGCAAATAAAGCTACGCTATTTGCCTTTATTTCGGATGCGCGCCCTCTCTAGACGGTGTTGTCAGCTGTTTTCAATGGCTTTGTATAGAAATGGAAGAATCAAAAGCGATAGTGAATTACTTCTGTGTTGAAAGACGATATTTTCGGTTATTGGAAATATCTTTCATTAAATTTATGTTTTACTTGTGTGAATCATGATCTACTGTCAATCGATTAAAATGAAAAGCTACTTGCGTAATCTATAGCATAATAATTTCCTTAGCATGCAAAATATTCTAAAAATATAATGTCATCCCTTTATTTTTAGTTCTTTATTTCATGAATTTTATTCTGTTATATCGATTTTTATTTTTTTAACACACACGAAGACATTTTCATCTAAATATCCTAGTTGTTTGTGTAATTATGTTAAAAGTTGAAGTGTGAATCATACTTTTTTTTTTCGACTCCTACTATTATAGTTCACACTTTCCCTATATATATACATATATCTTGTTCAAATTTTCAATCATTAATAAAATATACTTTTCATTCATTCACTCAAGTTCAAATACATTTTTTTAAACTTGTAGTGTATAATACTTGGGGTTGATACTGTTTTTCTCAAATATGAATTCATCATTTTATAATTAATGAATAAATAATGAATTCATTAATTTTTTAATTACTGAATAAATAGAAACAAACAAAAATAATAGTCCAACTCCATACATAAAAAGGCGAATCCCTCGTTGTGTCCCTGCAGCGCAATGGACTTCTAATCGAAAGGTCGTCGGCTCAAATACCATCTGGGATGGCCTAATTTCTGAGAATGTGATTTCTTTTTTTACTATACTATTTAATTTTAATTCATGAATAAATAGTAACAAACAAAAATAATAGTCCAACACCATATTTAGAAAGGAAAATTGCTTTCTATTATGCTACTTAATAGCATGATTCTGTCATATGTATATACATATTTATATTAATTGTAATTATTTAACCTGCGGTCACTCGCGCCTGTTTTTGCTACCGTCGTTACTCGCGGGGTGTAGAGAACATCCCCAAACTCTTAACACGTATATTTAATTATGAAAATAAAATTAAGTCATTGTGATGCATATTTATAAAGTACAAGATGTTTTTTGTATTGTACAAATAAAATTATTAAATTTATTGCATACAAATGAGACTAACATTAATTTAAACTAAACATACAAAATTTTCATTTTAAAACATATAATTTTATATTTTTTCGTAAACCAGTAAAACGTGTATACCAGTAGTAAATATACTTTATAATCAGTGAGCTAATGATAGTAGAAAGTAGAAAAATAATATTTTAATCACTTTCCAAACATTCAGAGCAGACTGTATACATATGCTCAACTTCTCGCGGGAGCTTTCAGCCCCCCCCCTAGATACACTTTTGAAGGTCATTACATTCCAATCGTTCGAGAAAGAGGGATTGCATCAGGCCTGAAGGTTCAATGACCTAAAATGGCGGCTACAGAAAAAATCGTGGTTCTGCGCATTCTTTTTAGAATCCTGGATGGATTTTCTTGTTGCTGGGGTGTACAAAACACCCCGCGCGAGTGATCGCGGGTTAATAAAAAGTAAATGCAATATATAAATTTTTTCTTTCTTGACCTAGGTAGGAATTGACTTAAACTTTTTTGTATTACTTGTTTAGTTTAGTATCCAATAAGATATTTTCATGCACTTCAAGAATGTTATTTATGAAAAATAGCATGGTCGCGGTAGCCTAGAGCAGAATTTCTCAAACTTTTTATCGTCGTGGATTTAATGTTTTAACTGACTAGAACGCTAGATCAATAAAAACCCTGCACAAATATGATAGATTCGCCTCACTTGTTGACAAATAATTCACGAATCCATTCCTTATCACTTCATGATTTTTTTTGTGGTTGGGAAGTTGGGCTCAAACTCCACAATAAATAAAATAGAAATAATTTAATATTCTTTGGTTGACCCGGTACCATTTGATCCACGGAGCGGTACCAGTTCGTGGCTCTGGTGTTGGAGACTACTAGCCTTGTGGTTTTGGTAACGAACTCGTGACAGACTAGGACTCAACTCTAAAGTTTGATCCCTAGTACCACTGAAGACCAGCCCTGTTGAAGAGCCGATGTACGTTAAATCCGTCGAGGCTCAATGTCCTCCCGTTGCCATGGTGTGGAAGTCAGAGAAGGAGGGGTAAGCTCAAGTGTTGTCACTTGGCCTTGGTTCAAAGTTACGAGATCGGTCACCATTAGCCCTTGTATTGTGCTTCACAATGCATCGTAGATTAAAATTAATTCAAATCAAGTTAAAAGATAGTATGATGCAGTAAATTGCATTTCTGAAAGGACTTTTTTTGAAAGAAAAGAAAACTTCCTTAGGTACTCTGCAAAACAGTTGCAGAACTATTCTACACTGCTCAAAACAATTAGGGGAGCACATGATTTTAACAAAAGTAAGCAAAGATGTATACCAATAAGTAACATAAAATGAATCATCCGTAATGTAAAGACTACCAGGAAACGGAAAAAGAAAACTTTATATGCAAATCAAAGTTCATGACGTCAAAAACGAGAAAAAGGAGATAAGGGCAGAAATCGGGATGTTGCAAAAACGTCTGTTTTATTGCCGTAACTGTGAAATTCGATTGCGCAGTATTTTTTTTTTTTTGAGGCAAGGTTACTTGAGAATGTCTGAACAACGTGATTTACCGGAATCCATGGCATGGCGTGTTATAGGCAGACTGGAATCCGGGCAAACACAACGTAGTGTCACGGACACTGTTGGAGTCGCCAGAAGTGTTGTTGCAAGGATGTGGAATCGATTCAAAGAAACAGGAAATGTTAGACGTCGACCAGGGGCAGGTCGGCCACGTGCCACTACATCAAGTTATGACCGGTATATACAGTTAACAGCCCGTCAAAACAGAACAGAGAATGCTACGCAGCTGCAAAGACAGTTGCTCTTGGCAACAGGACGAAGGGTGTCGAGCCAAATAGCACGTAATCGGCTTCATGAGGGAGGGCTCTATGCACGTAGGCCAATGGTCTGCATTCCGTTGACCCCACACCACCGTGCGGCCCGAAGAAGATGGGCTGCTGAACATCGAGATTGGGAGCAACATGATTGGAGCCAAGTGCTGTTTACAGACGAGTCCCAATTCAGTCTACAGAGTGACACCCGACGTGTTCTTGTATGGAGGGACAGGGGCACTCGAAATAACCCCGCATTCATGTGTGAAAGATCACAATACAGAAGAGCTGGTTGGATGGTATGGGGTGGAATCAGCATAGGCGGACGTACGGACCTGCATATCATTCGGAATGGCACTTTGACGGGACGAAGGTATGCAGACGAGATACTTCGACCTTATGTCATCCCTTACACTGTAGCCATTGGAGATTCCTTTGTTTTCCAGGATGATAATGCCCGACCGCATAGAGCTCGTCTGGTGGAGAACATGCTTGAAGCTGAAACAATACAGCGTATGTAATGGCCAGCGTGCTCTCCTGACCTGAATCCAATCGAGCATGTTTGGGACATGCTCGGACGACGCATTGCTGCGCGACCAAGGCCGCCTGCTACTGTTCGAGACTTGGAGATTGCACTTCTTGAGGAGTGGAACAGTATTCCCCAAAGTCTGATCGATAACCTCATCGCATTCATGGCAAACAGGTGTGCAGCAGTCTTAGCTGTTTGAGGAGACCACACGCCCTATTAAAACTCATGCATCATGTATGAACAGTACCTTTTTTTTTATCGTTTACATGTAACCAAATTGTTGCCCTAAATCATCTTTTCATGTTTTTTCCATATTTCCAAAGAATTAAAGCTTAATTCCAAATTTTTTTACACCTTTTTTCTGTATTCCGCATTGATACGCGTGTACTATGCATTGTATGCCAATACGTGGCTGTCTCACACGGTTTTCTTCACTTTTTTGCTTGCTCCCCTAATTGTTTTGAGCAGTGTATTTGGACTAAATATTATACGTACAATTAAAACATAATTTTAACTTTATATATGTATATCAGTGCTTCTCAAAGTTGCAACACTCGCGACCCAATATTCAATCATAATTTTCATCGTCCCACTCCAACCAATAACAATGTACTGAATTCAATACTATACTTTGACGCTAAAACTACGATACGACTTTTACCTCTTAAGCAACTCCCCCTATGTATATAAACGTCTGAAAAACTGATGTATATTCTTTGTTGTTGTCGTGTCCTTCCCGGAAGGAAGGAATGAAAGTTGCCAGAGCCTGAGACAGGTTGGACCTCTTACACGATAGATGGTGACACCACCTATCTCCACCCCCCAATTTAGGCATATTTCCCCAGACGTATATATACGTCTTTTCGAAGTACGATCTTTTCTGTGCACTGCTATCTGTAAAATTATTCCGAAGACTTTGGAATGCCATAAAAGGACCTTGACAATGTTTGCGGATGATTTACTCTTATTCCAGATTATTTTTGCTTCTTTATTCCTTCCTCCTCCCCCAATACATCCCATACGCCTACGTGGAAAACGATAGGCATTTGGAAGCGAATCGCGAAACTTTTGATCGGCAGTCAAGATTTAATTATAAACCGTACAAAAATTATCAAGATAAGTGTTAATTTTTGTTTTAAATTATATATATGACAAGCTCATGGGGTCACTGGTAATTAATAAACTTGTTTCAGTACATTAATATTTTTTAAATAACGTTTTGTTCTCGATTTTTCAATATGCTCGCACCCCCCTTGTAGAGTTGTCATGCCCCCAAGGGGGCACACCCCACAGTTTGAGAAACGCTGATGTATATTCTTGTTGATGTTGTGTCCTGTTACACGATAGATGGTGACACCACCTATCTCCACCCCCACAATTTAGGCATGGAACTGGAGGGGAGTGAAATATTCTCCAGCCCCCTGCACCCGTGGTTTCTGCTGCGACCAACCACAAGACATTCGGACCCACTGATTTAGCGAGCACGTACTTTGTGCGCACTCGGAGGGTATTTGATGGCATCGAGCCCAGGCCTTCTGGTCTGGAGTCCGATGCTCTAACCACTAGGCTGCCCAAGACCCATGCATGTATATTAATACATATTGGTGATTTTTTCTCATAAAACTTGATTTTAATTTAAACTTGAAAAAGTTAATATCTTAAAATATTCTCCAAAAAAAGGATAATATTTTTATCCTGAATAAAAATAAGAGATATAAATTGTGCTTTGTGCGACCAAAACATTGACCCCTTTAATTTCTACAAAGGAAATTCTTAATAAATTAAAACAATAATAGCATTGTTATATACTTCAGTAAACGTAAGTTACATACAAATATTAAAATACCGCCAAACAAATCATTTTTATTTTACTAACCAAAGCCTTCATAACTTTAATTTCTACAAAGGAAATTCATAATAGATTAAAACAATAATAGCATTGTTGTAAAAAATACTAATTTGCTTTTAAAAACTTCTACACTTTACTAAATTATAACGTTTTCTTAACGAGAATGGTGGAAAGTTTCCCTATATATTCGATTGAAAATCTTCAACAAAAATTAAATTCATCCAAAAATGGACCAAGGCCGTGTTTTGTATCTTACAAATCTTACAAGTAAATTTTAATAATAGATCTACATTCTTAGTGTGTGGTCGTTTAACAGTACATTTCCACTCTAGATTAGTTTTATATCGTAATAGTGAAAAGGATTTTCTTAAGCATCAAATTTTATATATTACTGGTTTAATTTTTAATGGAAGAGATTTACTCTTGGATGTATAAACAAAAAGAAATTTGTGATGTGCATTCCTCCAAAACCTAGGGGTGGCCACGGAAGCCAAGAAGTCAAGGTCGCGAACTCGTGGCTAGCGTGTCACGAGTTCGAGCCTAATATTACTGAAGACCCGCCATATAGAGGGGTTCGCTGGATGCTAAATCCACCGAGGTCAGTGTTGTCCCGTTTGTGTGGTGTGGAACAATGGTCCCCAACCTTCGGACAGCGGACCGTTATCGGTCAGTGGAATCAAAAAGTACTGTATCGCACAAGGAACTTTAAAGGATTCTCAATTTATTGATTGTGGGGTATTTCTTTCGGGTTTGGGCGACTTTCTATGGAAATTACTTTGTATTCATTTTTGGTGTAACTGTATTTTATTCTGAACGTATGTTTAAATACAATTAAATTAAAATTATTGAATCAAAAGTACCTGAAATATAAACAATCAACTTCTTTCATCCTCAGCTGACTTCTGTAAAATTATCAAGTGTTGACCAGTCCGCGACGATAAAAAGGTTGAGAAGCACTGGTGTGAAAATTAGGAAGGGGGTGCTATCTCGGGTGTCGTACTCATCACTTGACCATGGTTTAAAATTACGAGGTCCGTCACTAATAGCCTCGTACAGCTTTATAGCGCAACCTTAAGAAACTCTCATTCTCACCCCTTTACCTGGGAGAGCAGATTTTTGATACTGCTGAGAAAGGATGGAAGTGGCAGAACTTAGTACGTTAGAATTGATGCACGATTCTTGGCAGAAGCAGGTTCCCCCGAGACAGTTCTTGACATCTCAGAGAAGTCAATTTTTAGAATGGCAACATGAAATGAATGACGTCTTCCAGATATCATTGTTTGTCAAGGGGCTAATTCAAAGCTTGTCTTCTATTTTGATTTATTTTGCTATAAAAATAAGGAGTGAATTATATTACGCATATCAGTGCCTTAGCTATTGAAGGAAGACATAAAAAAATCGTGTACTTACCTCTTTCAATAAAAAATTAAACTAATAGCATTCTAGCAGATAAATGGCGGGGGGGGGAGTTTCAAAAGTTATTCCTTCGAAATTAAATTTTTTAACCAATATTTTTAGTTTATAAAAAATAATAAACTGTCTTCCACTTTTTCAAATAGCCCTCCTGTGACTCTGAATTGCGACGCAATCAGTAGTGTAACTAGACTATTAGGGCCATCTACAATGACAGACTTTGGGCCCCTAGCCAGATCTTACAAAGGATTGCAAAACCATAACATAGCACAGGCTTTGTGCTCCCTAGAGTCCTGGTGTACCCCGTGATGTGAGGATTTTTAAGGTGTACGTTACACCACTGGGCATAATGATTTGATTGATTAATCAATCCACTCTTTCAATTTTAAAGATTCTACGAAATAATAAAACTACAAAATAATTTCTTAAAGGAAAAAAATACGCATATTTTTAATCCATTATACTTAGAATACCTTACTGAAATGGAAGATTGAACAAAAATTTTTATATTCTATTCAAAAATCTTGTAATACACATGCGTGAACTTAAGAAACGATCCTAAATGAGGCAAATTCATGAAAGTTACATGTAATAAATAAGATCACGGGTTCTCCATTGAATTCAAAATTGGCATTATATTTGACTTGTTGTTCTGCATCAAAATTTAAATAAAAATCCAGATTCGACAATTGGGTAAAGATGTTCAAGTATCAATATCCATCAAAAAGTTTAAAAAAAACCGTTCTAATATTATAGTGTACTTTCAAATCAATTGTATATGGTATCCCTATGCTTGTTCTTATTATTGACAAATATGTAATTTTTAAAGAAAGGTTTCTGCAAAAAGTAAAAGTTGGCAACAGCAAAGGGCAAGAGCTGTTTGGCTGGAAACACGTGATTGCAGTTAACGTGTGACTATGGCGTCACGTGAATTCATTATCTGATTGACTTGAAACACATGATTGCATTTATAAAGTGACTATGGTATCACATGAATTTATGCACTGATTGACTAGAAACACATGATTGCATTTGTATTGTGACTATAGCGTCACATGAATTTATGCACTGATTGGCTTGAAACACATGATTGCATTTGTAATATGACTATGGAGTCACATGAATTTAGCTTATCAAAAAAATTTCACTTATGCTAAGCTCGAACTAAGGACATGTCTGTTACTAGTCCGTGTCCATGACCGCTAAGCTACCATGGTCAAAATTAGCTTGCGATTCCGTGAGGGAGTGAATTTTAACGTCGCACTGATCAGCTACACGCGGGTTTTTGGCGAAGACCTCGTATTTTTGAACCATGGTCAGGTGACGTGGACGACACATGAGCTGGCACCCCCTCTCCTATCTACCACACCGCACCAACAGGAGGATCGTGCCCCTACACGGCGGGTCTTTAGAAGTACTAGGCTCGAATTCATGACATGCCGGCCATGATTCGGTACCTTGACCACTGGGCTACCGAAGCCCTGGTAAATGGAGGAATCTTTACTGGGAGTCACTTTCATGCAGTTCTGATGCCGCTAAAAACTTACCGTGTGGAGGGACTGATGGATGTTAAATCTTTTCAGGCTCAAAATCTTCACGTTGGCCTAGTGTGGCAACAGCTTAAGAGTGTAGCCCTTATTATTCCACCCAATTCAAAATTACGAGATTTGTAGCTACAAGATCTCGTGTATTCTCAAAGTTCTATGTTAATAAACGATCGATTAAAAATCAAAAGTCACTTTTATAAAGGTTGTTTCTTAATGTTGCATCTTAATGGTTATAAAATATGCATGATTGTTGATGGTTACATTATATCTGGATTAAACTAAAATCTTTCAAAACATATGCAATAAAAAAAATGTTTCTCCTCATAATTTAAAGCAGTTTTTCGATTATACATTTAAGTAACTTGTTAACTTTATATATATATATATAATTACTACTCTTGAATTCCGGATATTATCTCTATGATTCATTTAAGAATTTTTAGATTAATCCATAAAAAATAAGCTGGATGAAAATTCTAAAAGAAATTGTATTGGGATTAAATAATAATAATAACTGAAATATATAAAAATTGAATTTAAATTTTTTTAATAAGAATTGAAATATGTATTAAAATTGACTCTTATCAAGGACCGATGACAATACAATAATTTGATAATTTTGTTCCATTATCCTCGTTAGGATAATCAGGGCTAATGATTTCCCATTTCCAGATTTGGCGACTAATTCTAGATCCCATTTCCAGAATTGGCGAGTAAAAGATTAAGTTACAACCCTAAAGCGAAAACGCTCGTGGTTAATACAAATACAACAAATAAAGTAAGTGTCTACAAAACTTTAAAATAAACACACTTATATTGTACATCGAAACAAAAAATGAGAAATAAATTATACCTAAAAAAAACTAAAAAACACGCTTTTACAGTTAATCGAAATGAAAAGTAAAAAAATAATTCTTAATATAAGAATAAAATGATTAACGAGAAAATTAATGTTATAGTGGTAAAAGCTTGGGGTGCTCTATATCAATTGTTATAATTTCTTACTAGTTCTATTCCGAATTGCAGAGTTAGTGTAAAAATGTAGTACTAAGCACCCCACGCTTTTACCACAATCGTATTCATTTTCTCGTTAATTATTTTATTCTTATATTAAAAATTATTTTTTATTTTTCATTTCGATTAACTGTAAAAGTGTGTTTTGTTATTTTTAAACTATAATTTATTTTTAAAAGAATCTTTTTCGGTTAACACATTATTTGAGAAATTAACTCGTAAAATCCCTCACGCAAATACCAATAGCAATGCAATATAACGGTGTTACCGAACGCATGATCCTCACATAAAAAACACGATTCCCGTACTGTACCAAATAAAGAAGTTCCAGGACCATGATGTATACTTTCAGATAAACCAACTTCTTTTCTGTATGATAATGAAGGGGTTTTCCCAGGAGTGTGGAACTTTTTCCAGATCCGGATTTTGTTACTCACGAACAGA
This sequence comes from Trichonephila clavipes, assembly GCA_019973935.1. Lineage (NCBI taxonomy): Eukaryota > Metazoa > Arthropoda > Arachnida > Araneae > Nephilidae > Trichonephila > Trichonephila clavipes. The sequence continues at coordinate 17,688 of BMAU01006892.1, forward strand.
ATTTAATTTAAGAGGAACTCTCGTCCTCTCCTCTCGCCTTTCTTCTTTTCATGTAGATAGGAAGAAAATAAATAGAAAGAGAGGAAGAGCGATATGAATACACACACACAGAAAAATATCGATATAACCAGCTATTGGACTGAATTGCAATAACTGAAACAGCGAAAATCTATATCGCCAGCTTTAATTTTGAAGCATCTCCTTCTTGAGTGTATTGTCAACATTATGTGACATGTACATAAAAATGGAAAATTAAAAATGGTTTTTATTTGTATTTCGAATTGAGAAGTTTTTTCTTTAATTATAAGAATAAGCTATTCAGTGTAGACTTTTTATAAGAATTAATGGTTTTATTTTTTTGCTTAAGCCCTTAAGGGGTCAAATTTTTTGCCCAAAGTTTTTTAAAAAAAGGCACTTGCATATAACCAAGCATAATATTCAACAGATTACGAAAATGGAAGAATTTTATTTTAATTTTCAATTTTAAGGTTTTCACGCTATTTTTTTTATTTGATAATTGTGAAACACAAAAACTCCTAATAGTTTGCTTTTTATAAATACACTCTGCATGTTATAAAGAATGTTTTATATATCTTAAAAGAATTTCTCTCATACTTACAAAATTTCCTGTTCGTACATCTTTTTCAAACGGTTAAGAATTTCTGTGTGTGCATACATATACGCACAGAAGTTTTGAAGCATGGTGTAACACTAAGTTTTCACTGCAGTGGTTACTGAGATAATATCCAGTGCTGGTTTATCCATTGGGCGCCCAGGGGCCCGGAAGGCCCCGGATATGCTGGGATTAACCAGATTCTCTGATTATAAATCTCGATCCTGCCAAGGGGACCTGTAGATCTTCAGCACCTAGGGCCCGAAATGAGCTTAAATCGATACTGATAATATCACCCATTTTGGATTATCTTTCCATTTCTATTTCTTCTCAAGCAACAAATTGTACATGGCCATACCAATCTCTGTTCTTTATCGAATATTTTATCCAATCTAAATTCCTGCTTTCCGTGAAAAATTCACGCCTTAACAACGAAGAAAATCCTGGATGAGAACTATCCCAATACCACAGACACAAATTGCATCTCTTAAAAATACTAGCACTAATAATCTCGCTATAAGAAAAAATATGTACAAATCAAAGATAGAAAGAAGATAACATCAGTGCAATTATAGCGTACGGGCAAACCCCTTGTGCCCAGTTTTCGGTAGCCCGTATGGTGTACAGACAAACCAGTTAAGGTGTTAAAAACTGCCCTTTCTTAACGTCGTAAGCATAACCAAACACGACTCATTTAATAAATAACACTTCAAAAATTTTAACCCCTTCATTATTCTGTAAATACACACCCTACTTTCTGATATTATAAAGATCCCCCCACTAAATCTATCAACTTATTTCTACGAGGGACGTTCCAAAAGTAAGTTTCGTCATCTTTTTTTTTTAAAAAAAATAATATATTCCTACAGGTGAAGCAATCCTCATAAGACACTTCATTCAATGCTGGTTAAACGACGGAAGAGGCATAATTTTCGGAAGAATGACGCATGCGCAGAGAACCGCAGAAGAGAGAGTAACAGAAGAAAGGCGTGCCCGAGGTAATTGGAGTACAAATCAGGTTGGCAAACAGACGTGGTCGCCAATGGAAGTGAGAGCTGTTGCCCGCTATGAATTGACACATGGGACTAGTGTGTTCGCGATCCATGATAGTCAACAGGGCGAGTATGGTGAAAAGATCATATCTCATCAAGTGGTTGGTCACTGGTGTTGCATGCTCAATCGTAATTCCGTCTTGAAACATAGGTTGATGTACAGTTAAGTCTATTGGTGTTTAAATTTCACATTTTTGTGCGGTGAGGGTGTAGACCCGATAACCGAATAGTGGTGCCCTGCGTTATCGAGTCAGGGATTCGAGCCCTGTAGCCATAGTAGACTTACCGTATAGAGTGGCTGATGAATGTTACATCTTTCGTTTCGAAGTCCTCACGTTGATGGGGTGTCAGGTCAGATGTGGTCCTTGTTACTTGATCAAGGCACAAAATTATGAGGTCCGTTGCTAATAATCCAGGCACAGCTTTAAAAGGCAATGTTAATAAAAACAGGTAATATAAACAAAAACTGCTTTTAAATCAGTTCCTACTTAGGTCAACACAGAAATTTTTTATTTCAGTTACTTTTTATTAAATAGTTACAATTAATATAAATATGTATATACATAGGATAGAATCACAATATCACAAGTGTTAAAATAGAAAGCGATTTTCCATTTTCCTTTCTATCTATGGTGTTGGATTATTATTTTTGTTTGTTATTATTTGTTCATTCATAAATCCCATTTTCCAAAAATTAGGCCATCCCAGGTAATACTCGAAACAAAGTGACAAATTAGAAAGCGACTTTCCTCGAAATTTTCTATTTTCCTTCCTGTATATAGACTATTTATTTGTTTGTTACTATTAATTAATTAATTAAATTTAATAAAATAGTACGTAATGATCTTACCCTTGAAGTCGCTTTCTCACCATCTTGTCTACCTAAAGCTGTGGGAGGGAAGGATGAATGACCAAGACTCGATTCATGATAAATCTAATTTATTATTATCAATTATAATATTCCAGAACAAGTAATCTATAAAAGGGAGCCCTAGGAGTGGTATAAAGAAAGCAACTACCTAACGTGAATAAGCGCACGAAATCAGATTAGTTAAGCTTTAATCAATTCTATCCTATTAATTCTGGATTCACTAATTTAGTCTAGTAGCCAAAATCCGTCCTTTAGTCAAGATGCGTAATTCTAAATCTTACCATAGTATCACTGCACTCAGATGTTCCGCTCCTTCTGATCTACGATTATTACACTCTAACTTTATTTGCACTAACTAATTTGCATCTCAGGGTTTCTTCTTGAGAGGGATGGCTGTGAAATAAACGCGAATATTATCCCAAAGATTCCCCAAGAGAGGATTAGTTGGTAATAGTCGCGTAAAACACGTCACAAATATAGTAAAAAAATCACATTTTCAGAAATGAGGCCATCCCAGGTGGGATTCAAACCCATGATCTTTACATTAGAAGCCCAACACTCTATCCATTGCGCAACAGGGATGCAATGAACGATTTTTCTCTCTCTCTATATATATATTTATGCTGTTGAACTATTATTTTTGTTTGTTACTATGGGTATTCATTTTTTAATTTAATTAGTGAATTAATATTTGATCTTGAGAAAGTACTTTATTAATGATTGAAAATTTGAGCAAGATACATATATATATATATATATATATATATATATATATATATATATATATGTATATATATATATATATATATATATCTCTATATATATAAATTTATATAGGGAGAGAGTAAACTAATAGTAGAAATTAAAAAAAAGCTTTAAGTGTGGCGGTGCTTAAATATACTCGCCATTACACATTTCATAATTACGAAGCATGTTGGTTGCGGACATTTAAGCAGGGCAAAGATAGGCATTTGGAAATATTTAACAAACAAACATACTCCTCCTATTAATGATTGTTTTTATATGTTACTTATTAACGTATTTAATTGAAAATGTTTTTTTTGTTCAATAAGCAATTTACCTTCAAAATACACTTGTTAGATTATCAGTTTTTATTTTCCCCTTCTTAAATGTTTGGATAACTGTTTTCGAAATATGCCTATGAACACCAGATGTTTTTCCAATAGCAGGAAAAAAAAAGAAAATATTTTTATGATTTTACAATAAAACGTCTTTATACTCTATTTGTAAGAATTTGCTCCTATTGTTAGGAATTATACATACTTTTTTCCCTCTTAATCACTCTGAAAGGGTATAACCTTATTTAAATTCTTTAATTTAAGAAGAGTGAAAATGAAAAGTAAAACATTTAGCTATGAAGTATATGCATACATTCAGCTATGGAGTTTTCCCCTGCAGGTGAAACTTATCGGATGGTGTAAAAATGACAGTAATGATAAAATCATCTTCATGTTTTATTCAGTTACATCTGTGACTCAAGAAGAATGATATCCGAAGGAAATGTTCTTTATAACATTTACATGAAATTTATGGAAAAATCGGTTATTCTTTAGATTGCTTTTGGTAGTTTTCCCTTTCGTTGAGGAGCTCAGTTACTATTAATGTTAACAAAGAAGCAAAGAAAATGCTTTCTACTTTTTGTTGATACGTGTGTGTACGAATACACAAACACATAAAAATGAAAATGATAATATAGTCGTTAATTTATGTCATATTTTATATACATTGATGGCTTGAATTTTTTAGTCATGACTTAGATTGTGAAGTCCCCGCCCGTGGGGACCACTTTTCAACATTATCCACGCGACCTGTTTCTGTGGGGAAGAACGAAGACCACTCAAATCATTCATTTTTAAAACCTGTTTATTAAAGTCTTATCTTAAACACAATTAAAAACAATAATAATTAAGTAAATTGATCTAGAAAGAGAAGACGCAACACGTGTTACTAAATAGTCGCGTACTTGACCACTGAATATAACTTTATAGATTAATTTCTCTATCACTAATATATGCCTTTTCCTTATAGATTATATAAAACTACTCACCGTTATATCTTAGATAATCAACTACGTTCTATATCTGTTCTGATGTGGCTTTAATCCGACAGTATTCCTTATAGCCTCGAACCCACTTTTGGTTCGGCAGTGCCGGCACGGCTAGGGTATTTCACAGAGTTAGGCTTCTTCTAACTTTATCTCAAATCACTTTACAGCTAACTCTCCACTTAGCGACTTCACATCCCACTTAACAATCACTTCTGCGCATAGACATAGACCCGGGCATAGACTCCGCTATATTGCTAACTTCCAATATATGTATGGTTCCTAATTTACATAACCAGGTTCTTCTTCTTGAGTTGGTTGGAAAGATTTGCCATTTCGGCCCCAAAGAAACCCCAAGAGGACATTCGCAATGAGAACCCCGTCACAAGATTACATACCTTTAATTTTAATTTTTATCTAGATATTATGTAGATGTAATACAAAGTAAACTTGACGAAAGTAACGCAGATTTTTTTGGATTTGCAATTAAAAATTGAAAATATTTTTTTAAAAAAAAGTTCTTTTTTTTTCATTTCGAATGGGGTTGAGGATTGGTAATTACCATTGAAAACCTAATACATTCCCCGGGAGCTGGTGTCAGTTTTTAGTGCGTTACCATATAGGTGGATACTAATTGTAACAATGTAATTTTGACTTCCAGATTCCTCTTCAGAAGGAGGCTCCTGAGCTCTGACGTTGCGAAATTCTAATTTTGCTGAGAGCGCCCAGGCCGAACAGGCACTCAAGAGTTCTTGAACTTGCCACATAATCATACAACATGGATGCTGTCGATGTGTTGTATCATGAAAATCCACCGACTTGGGCAGGGGTCGAACCCACAAACTTCGGCGTACAAGGCTAAGAAGACAGAAAGTAAGCCTACATTCCGTGTAAATCTTATCGATACATTGTTTTCCCATAAATAGTTATGGCCATTTGTAATCGCTATATTCATTTTGACTTACCCTATATATATTACTTTATTGAATTTTTATCCGATTTCAATAATAGAATCTTACTCATAGTTTTTCTCTAACTTTCTAACTTTTTCTTACAAAGCATTTTATTCACTTAAATTTTGTTGAATAGAACATTCCGGATCATATTCGATTCAATCATATATTTAATTTACGCAAACATTTCTGCGGAATTGCTTAAAAAATTAGCATCTTACCATTTTGAAATAAATTGTCTTTGCATTTTACTTTTTTTCCCAAATATCTATTGATACTAGTTTTTTTAAAAAAAATTAACGAAAGAATAAGCCTGCATTTTTCAAAATTAAAATACGCAGTCAAATTATAGAAATCTAAAAATCAATTATGATGTAATTTGATTTTAATACTCTCAAACAACTAATGCACTTTAAAGATAAATTTCATATCTAAATGCATTTTATCTTGAGAACACAATATTAAATGACTCTTTCTCCTCTCCCTTGTTTACATTTCTCAAACAATGACCTCAAAAGAAGTTTGAAATAATAGAACCTTTTACAAGAATTTCGTTTAAAACTGGTAAGCAAGTGTTCTTCCTTTTTATCAAGGAAATGAACTGACAGTCGTTAACACAGTATTAATTCTTTTGTTTCAAGTTTAAGTTTGCTGTAAGTTAGATTTGCAATGGGAATTCTTTGTTTACTTTGCAGGCGGATGATTCTTTTCAAATATACCTAATTTCCTTCCGGAATGTTTTAAGGGAAGTATATATGAGGGAAGTTTATAAACGAAACAAGGTTTACTGAGCAAATTGTTGTTTAAATGCTTAAAGAATGAGACTAAATCAAAAAGGCTTGTTTCTTAAGACAAAAGTAAGTTTCTCTAAAAGTTATGAATATAGATTTGTGATTTTGTTTTTTTAAGTGTACTGTATATTTCCGAGTATAAGTCAAGAATTTCTGAAACTTTTGAAGTCCAAGTAAGGGATTCGGTTTATACCACTTTTCCATTTGCCACGTGTAACCGATTTCAATCCGTCGTTGACAAAAAAAAAAAAATGTAATGTTTACAATAACTGTTCAGCACATAAGCTATGAAGTGCAGCTGCAACGCAAATCTATGTACCACCTATTGGTAGTTGGAAAAAATAGTCTTCCAGGTTTAAAGCTTGTACTCGCTGAATATGGGTGTAAGCGATTTTCGTTTAACACTCTACAAACGGTCTGGTAACTCACATGTACGTGATGAGCAACAGCTCTTGTACTTGTCTGGAGTCTATCTGCCACAACGTTCAAGATGCTTTCTTCTAGGCTTCGTTGACCAACCTCATGTCTGGTGACGTGGAACGAACGTGTTTCACGAAGTTGATGATGTAAACGCTGAAAACTTCTGTGATCCGGCCTTTGTCGATCAGGAAACTGCGCATGATACATTCATAACGCAGTTCTACCATTACCATTTGCACAGCCGTTCATGTGATGCTTGTCTGCATTTTCGGTATACGTATAAAATCTCCCATCGTAGACGTCAGTATAATTGCTAATAGCGCTTTCTCCTACTCAGATGCATCATGCTGAACGGCGGTTAGACATCTACTGCCCCTGCCAGCAGCGCAATCAACTGATAATTCCATATCTCTGTTCTTTTATTTCCCCTGTTTTCGCGTCACTTGTGCTTATACATTCCTATACAATAAATAATTATTTCACAATGTCCTGTATCTACCCTTAAAGTTTGTACCATGAATTCAGAACCACCCTCTATATCAAGTACGTTTACCAGAGATAAAACTATCACGTTGGCACCTGGCGTTATACTTTGCAGCAATTTGATCGAAAACTATGCCACCCGTTTGGCAACATTTTTACCTTTATAGCGAGATGTTTGAAACTCGCAAGAATATTTTTTTTTAGTTAGGCTTATTTACGGATTTCGATTTTTGGGTAAATTTTTGAAGAAAAATTGTATTACCAACTTATATTGAGAAATATAGCAAAACGAATAATTTATCTAAAACTATTCAATCCCAAGATCTAAATAAATGTAAAAATAGAGAATACGTTTTTGTCAGATTTATTTGTTAATCTATCCTCCGTGAATTGCGTAGATTAGCAAACTCTTAACGAATTGCATTTTTAGATGTGTTGTTATCAATACTTCATTAGAGGATATCTGTAGCTCTTTCAAAAAGTACAATAGTAACAAAATCTCTGAAAGAATCTTTCTTTATTTTAGATATATTGCCAACTGTAGAAATGGAGGATTATTATAGGAACTATTTAAGTTATTATCCTTTTCAAAATCATCTTTATTTTACTTTATTCTTCATTTCATCAATTTTTTTGCGAAAAAAAATCTTTTTTTTTACTCAAAAGATAACATAATTTACTTTTTTATACAATAACAGAAACATCAAACGGCTCAATGCCCTAAGAAAACTTACCCATTAATACAACATCAAACCCAACCACATCTCTTATCATTCGGCGCCTTTATTCCCTGCCCATGAAAATCTTTTTTTCCCTCTCTTGTCTAGAATTCAAACGAGGGATTTTTCTTTTTACAACTTCCCTATCCCAACTTTTTTCCTTTTCTTTCGAAGCTTACAAGTTTTATTGTAGGATTGCGATTCTCTTTTCACTCCACGTTCACCCTGTAAGCGCGTGACATGGAGGAAATCACTTAAAACCTTTTGATTCCACCAAATGTAAAAATACTTTTCGCTCCAAGTAGGTCACAAACTTTCGCCCTGATGGCAGTGTAATGGATTCTCTTTAAATATTAACGTTTAATCACTCATTTTGAACTTCGGAATGAAAGGCTTTGACTTCAATTAGAGTCGTAGACAGGTCTGGAATGGAAGTTTTGGGAGCCGTAATGGTTAGAGCACTCGTCTTTGATACAGTTTTGAAGACTGGAATGAAAGTTATGATCAATATTAGTGAACTTGGCGTAACTGATTGGATGTTGGAACGTGTAATGATTGATTTGGATGTGGCAGAGGTGATTTTAAAGGTGATTTTTTTTGTACTGTAAATGTTCATAGTGGAACAGTCTAGTTTAAATTATTTAACAATGAGTTTGTATAAAAATGATAGAAATAATTTGGGATAATTGTTCAAACCTGTTTGCAGATGTTAAAATATTGTTATTTAATTTGAAATATAAATGAAAAAAAAAATGTTTATATACATATACATTCATTATCATAAACAATTTACTCACCAAAGAAAAGTTGTCAGAATAAAACGAAATTTTTTACATACTAAGTACAGCGTTGATTAAAGCTGATTAAAAGCGTTGATTAACGCAGATGAAAGCAGTGTTGATTAAGTTGGGCCGGGGGTAGTCTAGTGGTTAGAGCATCGGACTCCAGACCGGGAGGCCTGGGTTTGATGCCCGTTGCTACCAAATACCCTCCGAGTACACACGGAGTACGTGCTCATTAAATCAGTGAATCCGAAGTCTTGTGGGCTGAGTCACGAGTGCAGGGACTGAAGAATATTTCCCTCCCCTTCAGCTCCAAGCAGAAATTGTGGAGGTGGAGATAGATGGTGTCGCCATCTATCGTCCCTTCGGGGAATTTCGCCGAGGCAAATCGTACTGTCACCTGTATGGTGCTCATGGCCAACGACAGGCGTACTTTTAGCTACTTGCCACGATGAATTTCGTGGGCCTCGATCTAACTACGTCAGACAGGTGGCATTAGAAACAACAACAACAAGTATGAGATTAAAAAATGAAAGCAAAATGATGATCCAGTAGTACCCTATTGGGCCACCTCTATCATGATTGTATGATGTGATACGATAAAAAAGTGAGGAATTAAGTCCCGTATGATGTCCTGCGACATCTCGTTCCACAATTGTAGCAAACTTTTCTTTAATTCAACCAAAATCATAGGCTGTCCAACCTGCCGTTCAAAATGATCCCATATATGCTCGATCGGTGACAAATCTTGTGATCGAACAGGCAAGGGAAGGGGGGAATGTGGTGGAGGCAGTCCTGTGAAACCTTTACTGTGTGTGAGCGAGCATTGTCCTATAGAAAAATGGCTTCCGGGAGACCTGTCATGAGTGGCAACACATGTGGCCGAAGAATGTCACGAACGTACCTCTGGTCTGTCATGGTTCCGAGGATCAACATTGTGACGAATCTGTTCGGAACCTTTCCGTTAATCTTCTTAGGCGTCTTTTTGGGGAATATAAATTCGCGTTTATTTCCAATCAACTCCAAAAAAGATGAACGGGATATTCAAATTAGATAAGGTATTTAAGTCGAACGTTGTGAGATAGCATATAGATGATGGAAGGCTATTGAGTCAGCTACTTTAAACGCATTTTTAGAAGATTCAAGAAGATTAGATTCGTGAAGACGTCGTGCTGTTAGACGTATCAGAAAGCTGATATAAGCCAGCGGTAAATATAATTTACGTACGCGTAAAGTAATCGTCAGTTTAAGCGACTTAGTTAAAGTTAATGAAAGTTAAGAATTAGAGTACGTGCATTTCTTGGATCTCCTATTTCGGTGGACCTTACTTGATATTGAGCTTAATTATTAATTAATTGCATTATTGTTAATTTAATTTAATATAAAAGGTAAATCCCTTTAAGGTATCCGACTACCCTAAAACCATGATTTTTTCAAAAATTGGCAAATTTTTTTTTTATGACTTTATTTTAGAGACCATTTTATTAACTTAATAACAATACCAAGTACTTTATTTTCCCTTCACTAGAACAAAAACTACAAGCGTTTTTAGTAAAAGCAAATGCCATAACTTTACACAAGCTGTCAAACTTTAAAATGCGTTTTACTCGAAATGTGTTTTTTTCGAAAAACTCAAACGGGGACCGCGATTGCTTAAAAGTTTTGAAAATAATTAACTGAAATTTTTGGCTTATGTTCTTCATAACAGTAGAAGTGTTTTGATCTTCAGATTTATCAATAACTGTTTTATTTCAAAATTTGCAGTTCTTTATATGAATATAGTTAATGTTTTTTTAAGCATTTTCGTATAATGACTTAGATAAAGTGCTCTAGTTTTTGTAAAAATTAAAATATCTCTTATCCTGAAGGTCACAAGAATAACAAAGTAACACATCAAAATTGAAAAATTGAGAATTTGTTCATAAAATCTTTGCACAGAGCGGGCCCCGTTTATGTAATTTTTCTAACATTTTTTACTAGTTTTTCCCATTTTAATAATAATAATTTTTTTTCTTTTACCAATTTTAGGATTTTGTCCTTAAAATATACTAAATACATATAAAAATCACAAAAAGATCTCCATATCTCCTTTTTTCAAAAAAAAAGTTGTCGCAAGTAGTCGGATACCTTAAGTGACGTAACATAATAGTTTTATATGTTATCAGAGATTTTTTGAGAAAATTATAATAATAAATAAATATTATTATTATTCAAAATGGCTCTTAGTGGTTCTTTGCCTCAAATTAATCTTGGTGTTCAAGGTGAGACCCAGGGGGGTCTTCACAACATTAGGAGTGGCCTTGTGTCGTATGCGATAATAATCCATAACACCACACCAGTTGTGGGAGCGGTCTGTACAGTGAAGGCAAGATAGAGATGTTCGTCATGGGACCTCCACATACGTACACGATCAATACCCAAATTGAATCGTGATTCGTCGCTGAAGACTACCTGATTCTATTCGATCTCAGTCCGATAATTTTGAAAGTGACACCACTCCAAACGGAGGCAACGGTGAGTATGTGTCAACGGCAATACAAGTAAAGGACGCTGCGATAGCAACTGTCCTTCAACTAAGCACCTTGTGATGCATGGAGTGATACAGAAGTCCGTCGTAAAGATCCTGCTTGTGTATGGATCACAGCCAAGGAGACAGTTTGCGCTATGCGTGTGTGTCGTATGATGTGACGGTCCTCTCGATTATTGGACTGTTGAGAGCATCCTAAACTTAGTTGACCTGTAGCAGACATTTCTCTTGTCCACTGATTCCAACACCTCCTTATAGTAAAATCAGAACACCCCAGATGGCGAGTTACTCTCGGAGCGCTCACCAATCGGCTGCCATCATCGCTGTGATTCTTCCCTCTCAAACTCTGACAGCTGCTCATACGCATATTGTTTCTGATAGCTGCGTAATGGCGTCTTTAGTTAAAATGCATCCCTTTCCAACAGATTAATACAAGCAAAAACAGCTCTGACATGTTTTATAATCAAAGACGAACGAAGTTCAATGCCCTATGCAGGTAATATGAAATGAGATATCATGCTGCATTTCTAATCATTTGCATATCTGCCTGACACGCACCTTCATGCCAAGTTTCGTAACAATCTTCTTCTCACTTCTTGGCGCGCAAATTTTTACGGCAATGAGTGTAATTTTGTAATGTATGAAAAAGAGAGAGCGCAAGAAAGGAAAAAAAACCCACTAAAAATACCATTTCACAAGAATTTCATGCTGAGCTAATGACAATATAAAACTATTCGAGATGTAAATATATGATTCTTGATTCATTCTTTTTGTTTTGTTTAAGTGGTGTCGTTCTAAAAAGAAACACTAGGACTATTGGCTTCTTGATATTCGACAATGTTCAAGAAGCAGGAACGATATCCATAGTCTATCTCTGAACCATTTCCACAAGATGACTTTGAGGATGTAACATTCATCGACCTGATATTTATATACCACGGTGTACATATTGATGTAAATCCGTGTTATAACACATATACGCACGCACACACACGTACGCACGCAGACAGACATAGATATATAATCAATAATCACATACTATAAATATAATAAAGGAAAGCAATAAGTAGAAATGTAACAAAACTCTATAGGAGAAAAATAAGGTAGCATCAGTAAGTGGTACAGGGTTTTCGGGCTTAAAGTATCCAAAAGTTATGGCTTATTATTACGAAACTACACATCAGAATGTAATAAACTGTTCATCCAAAAATTGGAAGCCCCTCCGAGATTTTTTGGGTGTATTCCGATTGGCTGTATGCCGATTATTCGGCAATCGCAGACGAGATAAATTTGTTACACTGACTTCATTAGTAAAGCGTGGATGCCACAGGAAAAGGTGCAGTGCGTGCATTGGTTAACGGAATTTAAATCAGTCACGCGTGCACAGCGACGTGTTCGAACAGAATGGAATGCCGATCCTCCGACATCAAAATCTATCCACCAATGGGATAAAAACTTTAAAGGAGATGGGAACTTTGGTATCTCAAACTGGCAAGTATCCTTTTGTGGCAGAAACCACTGTTGATCGTGTGCTTGTTTCATTTTGTAGGAGTTCTGATAAATCCATTAGGCAAGCCAGTTATGACGTTCCATTCTGTTCGAACACGTCGCTATACAGGCGTGACTGATTTAAATTCCGCTAACCAAAGTACGCATTGCACCTTTTGCTATGGTGTCCACATCTTTACTCATGGAATCAGTGTAAAAAGTTTATCATCTGCGATTGCCGAATAATGCACGCATGTGCGGCTGGTCAGACTAGACCCAAAAAATCTCGGAGAGTTTTTCAAACCATTGATTATTAGTTTATTACATTGTGGTGGGTAGTCCTGTAATAATAAACCATAACTTTTGGATCCTTTAAGCTCGGACACCCTGTATAATAGCAACTAAGGACTTAGAAACTGATATTGTAGGATCAAGCATAGTTTTAAGGGCAACCAATCATCCCTTATAATTGTTAATTATTTGAGCAGCGAGCAAGAGAAAATAATGTATGAATAAGATTCCATAAATACTAAAGGTAATAATCATAAGACAAGAAATATATATACGTACACACATATATTATGTGTTATAGAAGTTTTAAAAGAAATTTATACTGCCTTAAAGATAATACTTTGTTCTAAAGATGCTCTCTGGCAGTTGTTTTAAGTATCTATAATGTGATTTTTTTGAAAAAAATCTGCTTTTAATTTTTTAAAAAAAGATTACATTACTTTTTTACGAATAATTTATTTTAGCATTCCCTTTAAGATTTTTAGGAGAAACAAGAGATATAAAAGAAACACTTTTTTTTATAACATTGATATAAGTGAGTAAAGGAGATTTCTTCACTCTAAAATCAATAAAATTTTCCTAAGTTTTTTTTAAAGTTCCCTGCTTTAAAATCTCTTGCAGCTATTTTATACAACAATAAAACACCCCCAAAAATATTTTTTTGGCTTTGAAAGAGCTCTCAATTTTGATTAGTTTATCAAATAATTTAAGTATGTTAACAAAATATCGACTGTGTCTTTTTTTTGAAGGAATATATAATTTTTTAACAAAGTAAAATTAAAAAGCTCCATTCTTGGATATATGAACAAAGAATTTAATCCATTCGAAACAAAAGAAATTATGTTGAGCCAATTGAAAGAAAATATTCCCTTACCTTTGTTTCCCTTTTAATTAACTTCCGCTTTGCTAAGTATCCAGTTTTCATTAATATCTCAAGCATTATCTATTTCTAAGCCTTTAGGTATTTTCTAAAAACTTCCTTTCAGTTACAAAATACAGATTTTATTTAAAGCTCTTCTAGCCTAGATTTATTATGCTTCTTTTAAAGAATTTTTTTTTTGTAAAAGCTGCATTGTAGGCTTTTTAAACTAAAATTGCAATTTCTGAGAATAAAAAGATTATTTTAATGTAAAATTTTTTATTTTCCTGTGTCGCTAAAAATTAGGTATTTTTTCATTGACTAGTTCTTGTCACTGCTAAACATTGCGTAGAATCTAATGCATGTTAAATCTGACGAGGATCAAATTCCGCACGTTGAAATCATGTGTTATTTCTAAGTGAGTGTTTATTAACGTCACAATATAAGGACTACTTGCAACGGACTTCGAAATTTTGAGCCACGGTTAATTGACGACTACGACACCGACCTTCAACCTTCTCTCTGAGCTTCCACACCATTCCAAAAAGGAAGACTTTGAACCTCTACAGATTTAATGTGATTCAGTCCCTTTACACGGCGGTTCAGTGACACTAGTTCGAACTCATGACACGTTGACAACGAGTCCGTGGCACTGACAACTAAGCTACCGCTGCCTTGTTACTTCTAAAGGCCTTATCACACACTCATATTTAGAACAATCGTTTCAAGAAATTTTTCAAGAAGCTGTGACGGTGAATGGTTGCCGTAAACAAAAGGAGACGCTTTGACGTCAGCGGCGTTCTATGTTCACATTGAAAAATTACTCGCCGATTTTTCTGTTTCGGAAAACAAACATCCAATATTATTTCTTTTATCTCGCTCACGCTTTTGTTGACGGTAGAAAACAGAAATGGAGCACCATTCTGTTTAAAATATTATACGTCATCAAAGTGTTATACGCCATTAACATATTATTCGCCATTTCTCATGCGTTTGAATAAGCCGAGGTTGCCATCCTTACTGCCCTCTTGTACGTAGGGAGACGAAGAATCCCTATTGGCGGGAATTTCAAGCAATTTTTATTCGGAGTAATTCTTTGAGCTCATTGTGAAAAAGTTGCTCGGAACTGTTGCTATGCCAACTAGGTAGAAATTGCTCAGAATGGTTGCTTTCAAGGAAAATTGCTCCAAAAACGCGCGCGTATACATGTGATAAGACCTTAAAAGTGCAACATTAAGAATCAATCATTCTGTTAATCAATCCGTTATTGGTAATTTATTATCATATATAGCTTAACTTTCAATATAATTATATTTCTGAAGTTGCATTTTAAATTATGGTTTGAGTTGAAATTTTTTTTCTCTTCAAAGTATCAGACTGCGTTCGAAACCGTGATTTTGCAAAAGCGCACAAACGATTTTATTTAACATTTAGTTTCACTTAGATTAAGATACACGTATGACATTGTTTTCAGAATAATATTACAATTAAAAATTATTTAAGTACAATATTTCGACAAAAAATGAACGTAAAATTGCATACTTATGAAACGTTCTCCTTTTATAAACAAATTCTTCTATAATAGTAATATTTTGCCTGTATTTGCTAAGACTCCTCCAGAGAGCCTAAACTGAGATTCTTGAAAAATTCACATTATTTTCAAAGTTACGACCAACTAAAATAATAATCATTGTTTATTTCTTAAAAATTTTTCAACCCGTATTTTTTTTTAAATATGGATAAATCCATTTCTAAGTTACATATTTCAAAAATCCTTGTTCAGGCTCTATACAGAGGCCTGAGTTATATTTTGATAAAATATTATTGTTACAGAAGCATTTTTCAAGAAAGGATTACGTTTTAAAAATAGGTCATTCTATGTCCATTTTTACCAAAATATCTCATTTAAGTAATTTTTTATTGTAATAATATTCTTACAATAATTTTATTCCTGCATTCTAATCTAAGTGACACTAAATATAAATATATTGTTCGCTTTGCAATACCACGGTTCCGAGCGTAGTTGGATACTTTAATGGAGCGACATTCAACCTGCGGCCCACCGACCTTTTCTGAGAGGCCCAGTCATGTTTCATTTCACTGAAAAATTCAGTTATTGGAAAACAATTTACAAAAAATTTAGCGGGAATATATATCAGTCAAGTAATCAAATTTATCACTTTTACTATCAATTTGCCTTTTTTGATAACACAATGTAAGCGAGAGGTTTGGTGATAGATAAGAGGAAATCAAATCTTACTCCAAAACTCAGTAAAAACGCATAAAAGTAAATATTTTTGTGTGTGTTTACTAGAAAGGTTACTATAGTATTAAAATAAAAGCCAACAACAGTGAATTTTAGTATTTTGATCACTTTTGCTCAGTGCAATGTTGCTTTGGTCATAAAGTGTTGTTTTTTTTCACTATCTTCATGTTACGGCCCGGCGAGAAAAAAGATTGAGTAGTACCTCTGCCTCAAAGTATTAAAACAGGGGTGTCCATTACGTGGCCCGGTCCACCAGTACGCAAGTTGCACCCCCCCACCCCCCACCGACTCTTAAAAAAAAATTTAATACATCAGATATTTAAGATTTTTTCAATTTGCAATTTATTCGAGGGGAAATTTATATATATATATATATATATATATCTATATATATATACAATGTATTTGCCTGTTACCTGTTCTTGTTTTAAAATAAATCCTTTTTGATAATAGAAATGTCCTTTAGATTAAAATAGATTTATATTTTATCGAACAGTTACATTTGATTTTACTATAGTAAATTACTTTTTTAATAAATTTCGAATTGCATTATGCATATCCTTTACCATGGATGGTACATAATTCTCTGTGTTTGACTTTTGTTTCTCCTCCTCCTTTTCTGTTTGTAGTGCCCAAAAAGCAGCCCTAGAGATGTTTTTTAAAGTTTAAAAGAATATTCAGGACGGTTAAGATAAAGGACAATGTATACTTAATCGTTTGCGAATGTCAGCACTATCAAATTTGAGCAATGAGTAACGAAAGATCAATTCAATAGGAACACCGTAATTTTCAAGAAAATGGCAACACACACTGTAATATTTTAAACATTATTTGATCATTACATTATTTTATTATATAAACATTACTATGTTACCTATGTCTGTATACATGAAAAATAATGAAAACAATAATAATAATTCATTCTGTTTTAAATTTTCGCCCCAATAAATGATTTTTTTTGTTTCCAAATCGGATATAAAGGTACATATTTTTATGTGCGGCCCACGAGATTATAATGTTTTCCCGAAGTAGCATGCAAGATCATTTGGTTTGGACACCCCAGTATTAAAACTTAAATAGAATAGTTTCATTCTTCGTATACGGGATAAAAGTGCTCTCTATTCCAATTTTTTTAGTTTTAGTATGAAGTTGTTTTTTTAAATTTAAGCGACTTTTTTATCAACGCCACGAGCGAAAAAACATCTCGCAGAGTAGCCAAAAGGATTATTTTGAGGAAATACTCCCTTTACTGAAA
The DNA here is from genome assembly GCA_019973935.1 of Trichonephila clavipes. Lineage (NCBI taxonomy): Eukaryota > Metazoa > Arthropoda > Arachnida > Araneae > Nephilidae > Trichonephila > Trichonephila clavipes. Next base: position 35,123 of record BMAU01006892.1, read on the forward strand.
AATAATCTACTAATTTCAAAACCCAACTATTCGGACACACATGTTGATGTACATTTTTTTTTTCATTTTTGTCTGGCCAAATCTTGGAAACAAAGTTTCAGCAAATCTCTTTCAAACACTGAGAAGTACAAACAAGAAATCTTTCAGAAAAGCACATTGGGATAATGTTTACATTATGTAAGACTGAGAACGTAACAAAGAATTGCTTATTTGTGGTGGGTAAACTCACTGAATAAGCAGCCTGTTGGTGATCTCTTAAGATACTACAAAAGCGATGCAAAATGTAAACTATTTGCGTAAATATATTACTTGCCAGTCTGTGTGCAAACGTGTAAGTTTAGAGGCAATTTTTGACTTCTACGATTATTTCCTTGTGTATAGTATTAAGTCTGTGCAGATAGATTATTTCTTTCCCTTTAAAACCAGATTTTGTTGAAATTTTTCATTACATAGACTTGAATTTTTTCCCGTGAAAAGAGATATAAATTCTTTTTCTTTGGTTGCAATATTTTTATTTTTCATTACTCTGAGTTCTTTATCTAAATTTTTTTTTCCCTATATGACCTTGAGTTTATGGAAAAATATTAGAACAAAAAAAATTTACATTTTCAAGGAAAACGTTTCGGTATAAAAACTTGCTTCTTTCTCTGGTGTTTGGTAAAATTTAAAATCTTTAAAAATGTTATCAGTCGATGCCAGTGACACACAAGGGGGAGGGGGAGTATCCGGATCCATCCTCTCTATAGCCCTTGATTTTTTTTCGATTGATTGTAATCTTACGTATATAGTACGTAAAATTTAATTAAGTATTTTTTATTTATAATTAATTAATGCTAATTATTTATTCAATAATTGTTTTTTTTACTGTTTTTTGTTCCCGAAAATAGACAAAATCGAAAAATACGTTGTGCGGCTTATTGGAGCATGATACAGCAATGGTGATTTTCGACCCTGTCACCCCCTCCCCCTTGAAAAATTCCTGTGATTTTCCTTGCAATTTTCCATTTTCCTTTCTATAGAGGGTGTTGAACTATTTTTTTTTGTTTTTGTTACTATTTATTCATTAATCAAATTTAATTATTCTAATAAAATAGTATAGTAAAAAAAATTTCTCAGAATTTAGGACATCCCAGGTGGAATTCGAACCCACGACCTTTGGATTAGAAATCCAACGCACTATCCATTGAACTACAGGGACACAATGAACGCTTTTCCTTTCTATGTATGATGTTGGACTATTATTTTTGTTTGGTACTATTTATTCATTTTTTAATTTAATTAGTGATTAATATTTAAAAAAAACTGTATTAACAGGAAGTGTCATCCACTACAAGTTTAAAAGAATGTATTTGAACATTAATGGATGACTAGAAAGTATTTTAATAACAATTGAAAATTTGAACAAGATATATATATATATATATATATATATATATATATATATATATATATATATATATATATATATATATATATATATATATATATATAGGGAGAGAGTTAACTAATAGTAGAAATTGAAAAATAGGAGCTAACAACGTTTTCTAACGTGATCCACGACGAACTAAATTAAATTACTTCAGAATTAAATATAATCAATAAGCAAAATTGATACAAAATTCTCATATTAGAAAAAAAAAACCTTCCGTGATGTATTATGTCAAATAAGTAAGTACAATTTTTTTGAAAAGAAAAACTCCCGTATGAATTTATTAATCGATCGAACTTATTCCTTAATTAGAACTTTTAACGATGTAACTATCTTCAGTGGAGAAATAAATTGGCCAATTAAGAGCTGATAGCCATTGCATTCGGTAATTAGCACTATTTTACTTGGAACAAAGAAATGAGAGTGCTTATTATGAGAAATGAGACAAATGATCATTCCCAATAGTTTAAAACGTTTCAAGGAGAAGAGAACTTTATGAAAATTCTCAGATCCCTAGAGCAAAACTTTTTAAGAAGTAAATATAATCTATATGTGTGTGTGTGTATGTTATTTTACAAGCATGTTTATAAAAGATTATTGGGATGTATTATGATTGGAAATGATTTAAAACTTTTAAAAATCGTACTTTTTTTTCCCTTTTATTTTTTAAAAAGAAACGTGATCTTTTTTAGTCATAATATACTTCTGAAAGTGATTTTATTCTTTGAAAAATTCCTAATGAAACATAATTTTCTGGTGAGTTTTGTTACAACAAAATATTCAATTCCTACTATTAGTTCACACTATCCTTCTATCTATCTATCTATTTACATATACAGGGTGTCCAGCCTTAATGTGATCCAATAGATAATCCCCGAATCGTTCGGTTTAGATATGCACATCCAATTTGAAAAATGCTTTAAAAAAGATAAAGAATATTTTTAGGGGCTTTTCGAACCAAAACACCCATTTAGAAAAAAAATTACAATAATTAAACTTTTATACGCTCCCCAGGTCCTATCACTTGTATTTAGGAAAAAATGCGGTACACAAAAACAAAGTAAACACAAAACGTTTCATTTTATTACGATAAAAACTGAACGAGCTATGCCTACATAGAGTTGAAGCATCTGAATTGCTCAGAAAAGGGGATCGTATATAAATTGAGTTTAGACAACAGTTATATATATTCACTATCTACAGAAAGAGCAAAAGAAAAACATCATAGTAATATTAAAACGTCGTAGTAAATGTCATAGATTGACAATTTGTATTGCTGTGTGGAAAACAATAAAAGTTAAATTAAAGAAATACAGCTTGTACGCACGCACACACACACACATCTAGAGTTTTGAAGTCTGGATATTTTAATTATAAGTGTTACCTTTAAATAATTTCTATCATTCTTTCTTTATTACATCAGTAAGATGTAATAAAGAAAGAATGATAGAAAAGTTTTGATCACAGTAATTTAAATGTGTGGTAAGTTTGTAGTATATTTTTATAAATGTGTTTAAAAAAATTCTGGTAAAAAAATTTCCAAGTTTGTTTTAAAGTAAGGTTTTGTTACGAATCTGTGTTTTCAATTAAACTTTTCAAATCAATTAACTTTATCTTTCAATCAATTAACTTAAAATTTTCTATGTTTTATGGAGAACAAGAAGAGATAACTGTAATATTGTAAATATTTTTTGAATAATTTTTATTTATGGGTATGCCTGATTTTTATTTAAAAAAAGAGAGTTATAAAATGTGTTAAGTTAGAACTTAATTATCCATTTATAATTTTAAAAAATCCTTAAAGTACTTACAATGTATCGCATCTTTATATCCTAACCTAGTTTTATATTAATATTTAAGTAATTAAAAGACAATTTAATAACTTATAACATCCTTATTACTCTTTTACAGATGTTAATGTAAATATGGCACGCACATTTATTTAACTATTCAGAAAAATTTAGGAATTGTAGAATTTATAAAAGGAATATTTTACAATAAATTATTATTTTCTTAACTCTGAAATTATGGAAATTGAATTAAACTTGCTTTTTAGTCATACAAAATATTATATTTGAAAAATTATAACTTATTTTCATTTTCGCATTATTTGAAAATAAAGCGGAAACAAGAAATCTCAGAAATATCTAGATATAAATGGGTAAAAAGGTCAATTACTTTTAAACAAATTATTTCTTAAAAAGCTTGTATCAATAAAAGTATTTGTATGAAATACAGTAAAAAAAGAAAATTAACACTGATTCGCTCTAGAAAAATTCTGGCTGAATTACAAAAATTATGCATAAAAACACGTGTAATACGGTCACGCTCCTCTAATTGACCTTAAAAAAATATCACGTTTTCAGTGTCATAAATCGCCAAGCTAAAGAGATTAAACTATTTAAAAAGTAAAAACTGGAGAGAAATAATCACATTTATATATATTTTAAAACCCAGACATCTTTTTTTACTGCTACCGGTATTCACTTTACATACTGGTTTTTCCAATGTTGGAAAAAACATTAATGTGTGAAGTATTCTTTCTTTCTTTTTCTTTTTATCAGACTATAATGCTCTTGTTTCAAAGTTTCAGAATTAGCTGTAGGACTCCGGATTAGAATGATATTTATGAATTTAAATATTATATATGTTTTGGATACTTGGAATTTAAGATTTATAATAAGTCTTAGAAAGAAAAAAAATTATAAAAAATTTCTCTTTTCTTTCTTTTAGAATTTAAATATTTCTGCCATGTTTAATTTACTTTTTTTACTCATGTAAGTTTAGATAAGAAATATTTTTTTTCGAAGGAAACTACGATATATATATACAATATATATCATAAAATCCGGCGTATTATGCGCACCTATACTTTCAAGCTGCATTTTTTAAATTTAAGGTAATTTAAGGTGCATTTTTAATTAATAACGTGCACTCCCTTTTTTACGAATTAGCTTGCAATGAACCTCAGCAATGCTATTATGTTTTAAAGCCATTTATTTGAAGTACTATGCCAGGGCTGTGAATAAATAGTATATTTCTAGAAATACAACGCTTCAAGTTCATAAGGTAAGACATTTCTTTTAATTAAACAGTATTCTGATCTTTGTAGATGTCTAAGTTGTTTTTTATGCACATTTATTATTTTTTTTAAATCTCTCATTTTTATACCTGCGCACCCGTATACGCACACCCGTAAATTTCGACCTTATTTTTTATATTAAAAGTTCGCGTTCTCCGTATTTTACGGTATATGTACTTATATTATTGTGAGTGTTTAAAATGCCTCACTGTATTTTAGTAAAAGTATTTTAGAATTTATTCTGAACTTAATCCAAATATTTTTTCTTAAACAAGGAGATAAGATTTATGTCAAATAAAAGTTTTAAAACGTAATACTAATATTTTAAATCCATTCTTTTAAAAAAACGAAAGAGTAAAATCAGGGTTTTAATTTTTCATCTACGTTTTAAGTAGTGTTTAAAACATTTAGTTGTAAAATTAATGATTTTTCATTCGTATCGTGCATTTTTAATTAATAAAAAATTAACTCTTATTTTGATAATTTTTATCATCTTAATGTATTGGCCTTAAAATCCAGGAAACGAAAGAAAAATATAAATATTACAATCTTATTTCTAATCTAAGAGTTACAGAATTTGTTTGTAAATTATTTTAATTCTAATGACTGCATGTATTATAAAATAGTTGATTTAATTTGCATAAAGGCTTTTAAGAATGCTTGAGGAATAGGATTAGCATTTTTGTAATTAGTGTTTCAAAATGTGCCGGCTTATAAAATAAGACTTTGATTTATGGTATATTTCATTAATTTGAATTTTAAGATTTATAGCAGCATTAGAGAATGATCAAAAGTTGAACTTAAGTGCTTTCCGAAAGTTAAATACAGTTCAATTAATTGCTAACAAGTTGAGTATTAGTGGTTATTCTATAAAATTTAAAAGTGTTTAAAACCTTATGCAATTACAGGAATTTAATAGTTACATTCATATATAAATTCAGTTAGAAACTAAGATTTTACTTTGAAAAGTCCTGTAATAGATATTAAACATTGTATCAAGATGCTGGAAATAAAACTTTTAAAATCTTTTTATCGAAAAAAATATACTTCAAACATTGTTCAAAAAATTGAAAAGGGAAAGGAGACATTTGGCACACGTGTTGTAAGAAGAAGACATAGCGATTGCAAAAGAAACTTACGAGTATGGCATGTAATTAAGAAGAGAAATGATTTTAAAAAGTTATTTTTCAATTCCTACTATTAGTTCACTCTCTCCCTATATATATATATATATATATATATATATATATTGTTCAAATTTTAAATTGTTAATAAAATACTTTCTATATCCATTCATTCAAGTTCAAACACAATTTTTAAGCTTGCAATGGATGACGCTTGATGTTATACAGTTTTTTTCAAATATTAATTCTTTAATTCCCTTTAATTAATGAATAAATAGTAAAAACAAATAATAATAGTCCAACTACATATATAAAAAGGAAAATTCTTCGTTGTGTTCCTGTAGCGCAATGGATTTTTAACACAAGTGTCGTGGGCTAGAATCCCATCTGGGATGGCCTAACTTCTGAGAATGTGATTTCTTTTTTATTATATATACTATTTTATTAGAATAATTAAATTTAATGAATGAAGAAATAGAGTAACAAACAAAAAAATAGTCCAACACCGTATATAGAAAGGAAAATGTAAAATTGCAAGGAAAATCGCTTTTTATTTTGTTACTTAATACTGTGATTCGGTCATGTATATACATATTTATATTAATTTTGTAACTATTTAATTAAAAGTAACTAAAATAAAAATTTTCTTTGTTAAGCTAAGTAGGAATTCACTTCAATTTTTCTTTATATTACTTCTTTAATATAAAATCTTTATAAAGAAATTTTCAGCACATAAATATAGAGCGTTTCTGATTGTGCAGCATTTGTAAAAATATCTCAGCAGTTGTTATAATTACTTAGTATTATTAAATTTTGTTAAAAATTTGCATTTTTTAAAAGAATTTAGAGCATGAATATGTTTTATTGGTCGTTTTGAAATGAGGGCAACTTCGAAGGAAAAACAAATCATCACCCACATATTACGTAATTTTAAGAAATTAAGGCAGTTTAGCAATATTTCAAGCGCATATTAAATCTCTATCGTACATTAAAAATAATATCTACACGGAATAAAAGTGGGACTTTGTTTAAATAATGTTTTTCCTAGTCCTAAACAGATAAAAAAAATTCCAAAGTGGTCGTGATATTAATTACTAGATAATTTATCGTTTCAATCAGAACTCTTTTGGCACAAAGAATCTGAAATATGCAGGTCAATTTAAAATGTCGCATACTTTCCACCGAGTATTTATTTCTCAGAATTTCTGTCAAATCGTCTGTATGAAGAAGCATCATAAAAAGATTTTAAATGAGGTCTAAAATAAAAAATATTATGATTATTATGAGAATACTATTCAGTTAAACGTATATGATTATCGTGCTCATTTTTCTGTATTTTTTTCCATTTAAAAAACAAGTATATATATATATAATATATAAAAAAAAATTTAAGTCAATTCCTATTTAGATCAACAAAGAGAAATTTTATTTTAGCTACTTTTAATTAATAGTTACAATTAATATAAATATGTATATACATGTGTAACGAATCTGTACGGAACCTTTCCACTAATAATCTTAGGCGTCTTTTTGGGGATTATAAATTCGTGTATATTTCCAATCAACTCCAAAAAGTGAACGGGATATGCAAAGTAGATAGGGTATTTAAGTAAAGCGTTCTAAGCTAGCAAGGATGAAGGCTATTGAGCCAGCAGCAGTAATCTCAAATTTAGAGGATTCCATTGGATTACGTTAGTGAAGCCTTATTGCTGTTATTCTACGAAAGAACTAGAAAGCTGATATACCAGGCGGTAACTATAATTTATTTACGCTTAAAATAAGCGTTAGTTTAGTAAAATTAGTTAAAGTTAATGAAAGCTAATAATTCGAGTACGTGTATTTCTCGGACCTCCTATTTCGGTGGACCTTATTTGATCTTGCGCATAATTATTGATTAATTTCATGATTCGTAATTTAATTTAATATTAAAAGTAAATCCCTTTTGTTTGACGTAACATAGAATTATATTTTATTAGAGTTTCTGAGATTTGAATTGATATAATAAATACAAGTTATTATTATACAAAATGGCTCTTAGTGATTATTTGTCTCAAATTAATCTTGGTGTCCAGGGTGGAACCGAAGGGGGTCCACACACATGTGACAGAATCACAACATTAAGTGGTAATTAATTTTTTATTAATTATCATTAAAGTATCGCATTATCATCCAAAACAATCGTTTCTGTTCAACTGAATGCTTTAAAACGTGAGAAAAAAAACCTTTTGAAGTTTTGACACAAGTCGCCAAAAACGATGCCAACGTGGCTGTGTTTGTAATTTTTTAAATAATTAGTTTTAATCAACTAATTTTTATTAATTATAATTAAATTATTGTATTGTCATCCAAAATAATCATGTATATAAAATTTCAGCTCAATTGAGCACTTTAAGATGCATTTTATTAACGATTGAAAAGTCCACCAAGATAAATAAATAAATAAATATAGAGTGTGAGCTATTAGTAGGAATTGAAAAATGAAAAACTTTAAAATATGTCGGATTCTTAGGTTGTATATAAAATAATTTCAGGGTTTCTTGAGGCTGAGTAGAAAAAAATCATTTTATTATTTTAATGAAAACTAATTAATCCCAGCCGTTTGTTTATTGAATGTTTTCGGGTTTCTTACGGAAAGTACGCCTGACAGAAGGTCCACCCGACAAAACCATATCGCTTTTTAATTTTGAATTTCGGTCACAGGACGTGGTCGGCATCTCAAATGGTGATTCACTTTCCGTATCCATAATACGGGAGTACGAGACTAATTTAAACTCGTATCGAGACTAAATTAATTGAGAATTTAATCGTAATCGAGACTCGTATTTAGTGTTTCTACATATTTAATGTACATCAACCCCTCTGCATAAAGGACTAGTGGAAACATGGTGCTTCTGATTATTGGCAATCACGCACTCGATGATGATCCACTCAGCTTAAAACCTTTATCTTGCTATAGCGAACTTGTTAATTATGAAGCATTTATTGACTTTATGTTGTTTCTTGACATATGATTTAAAATAAAGCAAAAGCAGTGATTTCTCTCTGTGATGGATCTATTCGCATACCTTCTTCTAATCCTCTTGGGAAATCTTTGAGCTATCAACTTGCGTTTATTCACAACCAACCCTTTTGAAGAAGAAATCGTGATATGTGTAAATTGAGTCTCTTACAGATAGTCTAGGTTTACTAGCTAGCGAGGAGGAGAAGGAGAGAGGACGCGATAAGATGGAATCGATTGCTACTGATCAGGTATTATAATATTTCATTCAGTAATTCAAATATTCAATAGAGGATAAAGTGACGATTGATCACTATAGTTGAATTAGTATTAGATTAAGAAGGATAATAGATATGAACCTATATTAAGAGGGTAGATACTGATAGTCTCCTAATAGTTCGTGTATCTTGCTATTTATCCAAATTTTGTTTATATTGTGAATATTTCTTCAGGTAGAAAATTATTGCTATTTTTGTGAGATCAATAAATAGATAGTTGTTGATTATGTCTAATGTTTCTTCCCTTCCTCACACATATCTAGGCGGGAAAGAGAGAGGGTCTAATCCCTCACACAATAAGTTCTCTATCCCTCCTCAATAAGTTTATTACGTACCATCGCAACAATGTCAACGTTCGAGATAACTCACCAATTTGGCAGCCCCAATTTTGCATGTGTCGCACCCGCTAAATCAGCAACGATGTGCTTCGTTTCATAAAATGTAGGCAATACGGTTGCGATAGTATATAATTGCTAGCTCTCGCAGAAAATTATCACAATGATTGCCTGAACTGGAATCTTTGCGCGAGAAGGTGTTGTGTCATGCGAAGACTTATTAACAATCAACGGAGCTACATAACTTCCAGGAAGCTGCAAGAGCTGCGGGTTTATCAAAATCTGAGGACTTTATCAAAAAAGAACAATTAAATAGACACACATATACGTAACTCATGTAATTTACAGTTTTACAATTTGAGCAATGAGTATGAACAGTTGCATAAATTGTGCAATGGAGGTTAGCCAGAAAAGCCCCCAGTTGCATAAAAAATATTGGATTATTTTTTAAATTCTCGAACTCAGAACTTTCGGAACACGCAACATTTTTTAAATAGTTATTCAGCTCAGTGAGGAGCGAATATATATATATATATATATATATATATATATATTTTTTACTGAGCAAAAACTATAGCGAACCAATATATGATTTTCATTATAAAACACAATAAAGATCCAAAATAAATTGTATATTTAAGAAATTATTTAATGCTAATACGATGAATGGAGTTGTGTCAGTATATTTGTTGTTGTATTTTAACTTTTTAACTTAAGTAAGTACATAAATTAATAATTCCATGCAAATTTATTAATACAGATTTCCAGTTTTTAATCCAGGCATTAGTTTTCAAATCAACTTTTATTGAAATCCCTTTTACTATTTTTGGAGTATGCAAAAAAAAATTCTCTTATTCCTATGGACATTTTTGCATGTTCAAAAAACGAATCACATCTCCAAATGAAATTTTTTAAGGCGTCAAAATTGGAAATGTATACACGATTGTTTTAAATTACACAGTAAACCACTGTGAACCACTGTAAGAAAGCCGCATCTGGCCGGCAAATTGTAATTTTCCCCTCTCTGATACAAATCATGTCATTCTTCTAAAAGAGGGGTTTCAAAATCGCGACCCGGCCAGTATATCGGGGGACGCAATAATATATTACAAAATATCAAAATTGCTCCCGAAATAGGAATAGTAGCATAGAAGAGATGTCAAGTGTCAGAACGCAAACATTATATTTTTCTTGTTTTTCTTTTATTACTTAGGTTTATTATAATGTATTATTCAAAATAAACATATGTTTCCACAAATAGTGATTTTTTTTGCGGCCCGCCTTAAGTTAAATCTTATTTGTTTGGCCCAGGTTAGCCTTTGAGTTTTACACCCTTGGTCTAAAACATTTAAGATTTACAATGAATCTGAAATGCCTCGATTTAGAAGTTTTTTCGCAGGAGGTAGACCATATCCAAATGCTTCCTTAAAAATAATTTCAGAATCCGATTTTACATATACTTAAAACTGACAACAAATAAAGTATTTCATCTGAAAATATGGAAAATATAACAGTAATATTTATGACTTTTAGATCGATTAGTACCACACCTGGCCTAAATATTGTAATATTAATAGATTCTCAAGCCGCAATTAAGACTGTGTGTATCTGGCTACAATCTATTCCCATCAAAACTTGAGTTCGAGTGCAAACAACTTATCAACTCATTTCTTTGCACCGGAAGAAAGGTCGTTCTCTAATGGATCCCATCTAATTGCGGCATTCATGGAAATGAACAAGCCGACAAACTGGCCAAAGAGGCTTCGACGCTGCATCCACCTTTCCTTCCGATGCCTCTTCGAAACGCCAAGCGACTTTTCAGAGAGAAATTGCGACAGAAGAGAATTTCCACTCTTACAGACCTGGCTGTTGGCAAATCTTGGCCTTGTCTGCTCGATGGCCAAAGACGTGCTCAGCTTTCTGCTGCCCTATCTAGGGAGGAGGGAGGGGGATGTTTCAGAGTCATCACCGGACATGATTACCTGCAAGCCCATCTGTTTAAGATTGGCCTAACTGATTCACCGCTCTGCCCTCTCTGTAAATCCGTGCCAATGACTGGGGAGCATCTATCCGATTGCCACGCTCTCGCAAGACAACTGTGAAGTTCTTCCTGCTAGAGCGACATCTGCTTCATATCGGACTGCAAGACGCCTTATGTCCGAGAGGACGTTGGCGGGTGTAATTTTTTTTTTTAAAAAAAAACTTTTTTGGATCATCCCTTGTATAAACTATAATTATACAGATGATCTATGCAATATTTTTTTTTATAAATTTTCCTCAAGGGAATAAAAAAATATAAAGCATATAAAATAGTAATCTAAAAAATCCTTTTTTGAAATACACATCGCTTGGAATTTACAGTTTACGAAAGCAAATCCACTATATGGCATTACATGAAATAAAAACCAAAAACCTCCATTATCTTTTCATTGAAGGACACGGAGAATCGTCAGAAGAATCAATACAGTCGTGCCTATCCCTCTGACATCACTTCACGTGCTCTTAAAAAGGAATCTTCAGCTCACGAGATTTCTTGAGCCTGTGCCAGATGAGAGAGTGATAAATACTCCGTCTAGCACTCGGAACCACCCTCCTGACCTACTTCCTTGTCCACTGACCTTGAGGGGCTTGGGAAAAATAAATCGTCCCTCGGACCTTTGGGATTAATCAATACTCACTTTTTAAATATTTGTTTCCGTAGAATCTATATAAATATTTAGAAAGCGAACGTAATAGATAGTTGTGACCTAAATGTGAAAAATTGACCCAATTTGGTTTTGATATGTTGCTCAAAATTGGAGCTGCTTAATTAAGTTTACATTACGAGAAATAAAAATTTGAAGAAACATCAACTTATACTACAAAAATTTAAAGTTAAAAAGACATTTTTTTTAAGAAAAAAAGGTATTCGAGGGTGTAATTAATCGGTGATATCATGTTGGAACGTGAATTAATTTCGAAGGTTTATTGAAAGATGTCATCTTTTTTAGAAGATAATGATAACAAAAAAATGAATTGTGTGTAGTTCATTTGTTGACAGGTAATTTCACCAGATAAGGAATTAAATAGATGTTTTTCAAATTTTTGTGAAAAAGGACTGAAAGTGAGTTTCATATTAGGTAAAGGGAATATGTTTCATTTTTTTACTAGAAAATGTGTGATACAATATCCTTGAATACATAAATACCAATCTAGTCTCTTTCTCAAAATAGTGAACAAATTTCACAGAAAATATAGCTAGACCAATAAAGGTTTAGAGCAGGGATTCTGAAAGTGGTCTATATCGACCCTTAAAGAATCTATTACGAACTGCAAGGGGTCCACGTGAGCGAAAAAAATAATTTGGGAGTCCATGATGTGTAGTAAATGGGGCTCTACGCGATAGTAACTCTCATGAAACTAGATCGTGACTTTTATTTTAAAAGAAAATTTATTAAAGTGGAAACCAGATTTTACCTATTTAAAATATTTATTTACTAAATTTAATGAGGTTAATTTGCAATTACGTGACAGCATAATTTTTTTTAAAACGAGGACCCTTTAAGCGTTTCTTTACAGATTAAACTAAAGTAGTTTAATATGGGGAGACCCCCCTGGGTCTCACCCCGAACACCAATATTAATTTGAGGCAAAGAACCACTAAGGCCATTTTGAATAATAATAATATTTATTTATTATTATTATTTTCTCAAAAAAATCTCTGATAACATATAATACTATTATGTTACGTCACTTAATGGGATTTACCTTTATATTAATTTAAATTAACCATAATGCAATTAATTAATAATTAAGCTCAAGATCAAGTAAGGTCCACCGAAATAGGAGATCCGAGAAATACACGTACTCGAATTCTTAACTTTCATTAACTTTAACTAATTCGCTTAAACTGACGCTTATTTTAAGCGTACGTAAATTATATTTACCGCTGGCTATATCAGCTTTCTGGTACGTCTAGCAGCTCGACGTCTCCACGCTTCTTATATCCTGGAATCCTCTAATATTGCGTTTAAAGTTGCTGGCTCAATAGCCTTCCATCATCCATGTTGCTAGCTTACAATGCTCGACTTAAATACCTTATCTATTTTGCATATTCCGTTCATCTTTTTGGAGTAGATTGGAAATATATAAACGCGAATTTATATTCCCCCAAAAGACGCCTAAGAAGATTAGTGGAAAGGTTCCGTACAGATTCGTCACAAATATAATATTGAAAGTTGCAAATTTTCTCAATTTGTTACAGGCGTCAGGACGTTTATACCTACGTTCAACATTTAAATACCCTTCATTCAGATTTCCTTTTCGGAATACAATGCTTTGACCACGGTTTTTATACAGTAGGCAATGAATTCATATGGTCACGTCGAAAAAAAATGTCATATTGCAATAGGAGCTGATCGGAACAGACACTAACGAAAAACTTAAATTAAAATTTCGAAACGGATGTCAGCAATTTTGTCTTTTTTCCCCCCTCATCTCCTGAGAAAGTTTTAAATTGCTTTTCCTAGTGAGAAGGAGTTTCAGCGCGGTTGCCAATCGCCAAAACAAAATAAAGAAAGGAGGGTAAGAAGAGAGAGAACTGAACACTACTAACAGAGGAGATTTAATGTTAAACCTGACAAGATTAATATTAAATGTTGGAAATTATTATTGAAGTACCAGATACATCCTTCCCATTAAAAGCATTTGTTTGTAGTTCATTTATTTTGTGTAACAGTTATTTTATTTATTAATTAAATCTTAAGGAGCGCATGTTAATTAAGTTAAGTTTTAAACACTATTATATTCACTAAAGTTAGAAATTCAATTTTTTTAAAAGTAAATAGTAGCACCAGCTGTCAAAAAGACATTAAGGTTGATAAATTTACAAAAATTCAATATTAGGTAAGCAGGGGTCTACGCAAAACGAAAAAACATGGCAAGGGGTCTATGAGACAAAAAAGTTTGGGAACTTCTGCACTAGGTGTACAAAACATTACGATAATGGAGAGTTGAATCTGATTTATATAAAGTTTTCAAGGTGAAATTAAACAAGTAATATATAAAAAGAATTGAAGTCATTTTCTACTAGGGTCAACAAAGAAAATTTTATTTTATCAACTAATTACAAATAATATAAATATTATATACATACGACAGAATCACAATATTAAGTGGCAGTTAACTTTTATTAACTATCGTTAAAGTATCGTATTGTCATCCACAAAACAATCGTGTATATAAAATTTCAGTTCAACTGAATGCTTTAAAACGTGATTAAAAAAAAATCTTTTAAAGTTTTTCCCAAGCCGCTAAAAATGAAGCTAACGTGACTCTGTATTGGTAATTCTTTAAATAATTAGTTTCAATCAATTCATTTTAATTAATTACAATTAAATTATAGTATTGTCATCCCAAACAATCGTGTATAGAAAATTTCGGCTTAAATGAGCGCTTTAAAACGTGAGAAAAAAAAAAAACCTTTTAAAGTTTTGACACAAGTCGTCAAATGATCGCTAAGTCGCCAAAATTGATGCCAATGAGTCTGTACCTATAATTCTTTGAATAATTAGTTTTAATCAATTAATTTTTATTAATTATCATTCAATTACCGTATTGTCATCCAAAATAATCATGCATATAAAATTTCAGCTCAACTGAGCGCTTGAAAATGTGTTTTTTTAACGATTGAAAATTTAAACGATATAGGGCGATAGTGAACTAATAGTAGAAATTGAAAAAACTGGGATTTTAAGCTCGTTTATACACACTTCTTTACAACAACGTTTTATAACTTAAATGCATGTTAATTATAAATTGGTTAAAGAAAATCATAATTAGTCAAATATCTCCACAAGTTAAAAGCGATATAAATTTAAGAAAAACAAATCAATATTATATTTTTATGTTTGTTAAAAACTAACGAATTTCTGACCATTAGAACATGCAGAAGCAAATGAGAATAACAAAAATTCAAAAAAAAAGTATCGTAACTTGTAAGCATTCTCACTGAAATGAGCAAGTGAACAAGGCATTTCCGATATTGATAAACAGTCCAGTGATGCAATATGTCAGATAGGAAGATAATGAATGCCTTGTTTGTAAGGAACTTGACCTTGATGGCGGATCAGTCAATGCATAATGCGTCTGGAACAATAAAAAATGTAGTTCATGTGATATACTAAATTGGTTGTAAATTAAAAATGACAGCTTAGGTATGTATATTTAGAATATGACAGCATATTTTATATGGATATTGTCAACAAATTTTTACGATCAAAATACTAATTTAACCATCTTGTGTTGCAACAGTTAGAACTAGTTAGAAAAAAATAAGCAGAAAAGAATTCTTTTTTATATATGGGTATGAATACTTTTTTATAAGGGTAAGAAAATACCTTTTTATACGGTACATAAAATATTTAATTGCAGAATAAGTTTAATGCACGGAGGGGGCATATTGCGGCTCGCAAAAACATTTTTTTCCCTTTCTTTCTTTTTTTTTTTTGTAGTCAACCAAAAACATTTGTATTTGGGTCAACATATATGATAGAGCGAAACATTTCTTGCATGAAGATAAATAATAAGGTGACCAGTATTTTTACAATGAGAAGGTCGAAAATTAAAAAAATATCAACGTAAATATATGAAGCATTTTATTAAATCAAACAAAAAAATACACTAATTGCGTTTTGATCCCTTTTAATCATTTATTTAAACGAGTATTTTCTATTGAATTAATTTTTTTTGTCAATATATCAATTTCAAGTATACCGGAAATTTGGGAGCAAGAAATATTCTTCATATTGAATTTTACGGTAAGTGCTGCAGCTATAAAGTATCAACATTCAATTTTGATTTTTCACTTGTCAAAAAATCATTACCTATCGAAAAAACTCTTCCAACTGTTGCATTATTTTGAAGTGGTGCTTATACGAAGAACACAGCCCGCGACTTATGGATCCGAAGCCCAGTAACGTGACCACTAGACAAAAGTGATCCCCTCTGTACGGAGGCTGTTACTGGCTTAAGAAGGTACCACTACAGTACTCCCCCATCAGCGAGTCGGTGGATAGGCAAATTATTTTTTTTCTTTGGTGACTTTGACTGAATTAAGAAAAAACGCAACCTTCTGATCTGTCGTGGCGCTATCTATCCACAGAGCAATTAAAAGTCGTCAGACCTCCTTGACGTAGTAACCCGAATCGTCAGATCCACTTGACGCTCCACGAATTATTAACAGCAACAACTCACACACTCGCTAAAGCAAATGTATCGTTCGTTCGCCTATCCACTGACTCATTGGTGGAGGAGTACTGTAGTGGTATCTACATAATCCAGTAACAGCCTCCGGACAGGGGTGATCACTTTTGTCTAGTGGTCACGTTACTGGGCTTCGGTTGCAAAGGTCACGGATTCTATCCACCTCCAGTTCTTGGGCAGCACAACGTAAATTCAACAAGAATAACTCAATTTTCATATATGGAATGTGTTCATTTTTGAAATAGTTAAATATTTCCATCCATCTTTTACCCATTTCAACATGTTGATTTTCCCATTGTTCTAACTTATCAGAATTTAAATATACATTCAGTCTTGTAATTTCATTGATTACAGCTGCTTAAATTTATGAAAAAAATTGCTTCTTTGATCAAAAAATAATAATAGTTTAAGAGTATGGAAAAAAAAACAACATTTTTCTTCAATTTAAAGAAAATAATTTTGTTGAATAGGGAGTATTACGCAGGGTGTCCAAAAGTTATGGCTTGTTATTACGAAACTGCCCATCAGAATGTAATAAACTGTTCATTTGTAGATTGGAAACCCCTCCGAGATTTTTTGGGTCTAGCCCGATCGGCAGCACGTGCTCGCATTATTCGACATTCGCAGACAACAAACTTGTTACGCTGACTTTATTACTCAAGAGGTGGACGCCACAGCAAAAGGTGCAGTGCATTCTTTGGTTAACGGAAATTAAATCAGTCACGCATGTACAGCGACGTGTTCGAACAGAATGGAACGTCGTTACTGACTTGCGAAGTAGACTTACCAGGACTCCCACAAAATGAATCACGCACACGATCAACAGTATCTTCCATCACGAAAACTTAAGGATATTTGCCACTTTGTGATACCAAAGTCCCCGTCACCTTTAAAGTTCTTTCCCATTGGTGGATAGATTTTGATGTCGTAGGATCGACATTTTGTTCTGTTAGAACGCCATTGCTGTACACGCGCGACTGATTTAAATTCCGTTAACTAAAGTACGCACCGCTCTAAATAATGCGAGCACGTGCTGTCGATCGGACTAGACTCAAAAAGTCTCGGGGGAGGGGGTCCAATCCACGGATGAGCAGTTTATTACATTCTGTTGGGTAGTTCCGTAAAAATAAGTCATAACTTTTGGATACTTTAAGCCCGGACACCCTGTATTAAGGTGACCAATCGTCCTCCTTTCGGGAGGACAGTCCTTTTATATAGATTCCGTCCTTCCTCAAAATGTGTCTCACTTGTTCTCCTTTTTCAGTATTTTAAATCTAATCTCTTAATCTCTAATTGTTACGCGTCAGTCTGAAGAAATTAGAACACTGAATGTATATTTGAATTCTGGTAGATTAGAACCATGGGAAAATCAACATGTTGAAATTGTTAAAAAGATGGGTGGAAATATTTGACCATTTCAAAAATGAACACATTTCATTTGAAAATTTAGTTATTCTTGTTGAAGTTACGTTGTGCTATCTGGAAATTATTGTAGCAGTTGAAAGAGTTTTTTTTCAATTGGTAATGATTTTTGGAAAAGTGAGAAATCAAGTTTGAATATTGATACTTTATGTAGCTGTAGCTCTTACCTAACATTCAATTTGAAGGATATTCCTTGCTACGAAATTTTCGATTTACTAAAGAAATGAGTGACAAAGAAAAAAAACATTCAGGTATTGGAAAAGTACTTGTTTCAGTAAATAATTTAAAGGGATCCAAGCGTAATTAGTGTATTTTTGTTTGAGTTAGTAAAATGTTGCTATATTTACGTTGCAATTTTTTCTTAAATTTTTCGTCCTATTTTTCAGTGCAAAAAACCTGGTCACCTTGTAATTATATATTTTTCACTGATATCAAGAAACTGAATGACTTATGGGATTTAATCAAGAATTCCGTATCAGCACGATATCATTTTTAATATGAAGAATTCCTCTACATATATTTTCCCTTCTTTTCATTGAAAGAAATTAAATATTACAAATTTAGTAAAAATATTAGTGATACGAAAGTTATATTTACTAAATATCTTACAATTATCAAGTAATAAATGAAGGATTGATTCACACAATAAAATGAAAAGCATCGAGTTAAGTTCCTCGAAGATATTTCTGCAATATACAGAGTGTTTTTTTTCCAGGTACAGAAGTTTAAGTTGGCATTACTTTCCAAGATGGCGACAGATTTAAGAGCTGTCAAGTGATTTATTCTCAGTTTGGTTTGGCAATTCATCATGAATAGACTCACGCCAGAACAACGCTTTTAGATTCGTCGAATGGGCCCAAAACGAGATTGCCGTTGTTCCCGATTTTCATAAGCGAATTTTGTTTAGCGATGAAACGCACTTCTGGTTGAATGGCTACGTCAACAAATAAAACTGCCGGATTTGGAGTGAAGCTAATCCACAAGTTTATGTCGAAACACCGTTACATCCAGAAAAACTGACTGTTTGGTGCGCTTTATGGGCTGGTGGAATCCTTCTTCAAAAACGATGAAGGCCACAACGTTACAGTCAATGGTGATCGGTATAGAGCCATGATTACTAACTTTTTCATTCCTGAATTGAACAATCATGATGTCCAGGAGCTGTGGTTCCAACAAGACGGCGCAACATGTCACACAGCTCGTGCCACAATCGATTTATTGAAAGACACGTTGGGTGACCGCCTAATTTCACGTTTTGGACCTGTGAATTGGCCTCCAAGATCTTGTGATTTAACACCGTGAGACTATTTTCTGTGGGGCTATGTAAAGTCATTGGTCTATGCGGATAAGCCACAAACGCTTGACCATTGGGAAGACAACATTCGCCATGTTTTTGCCGATATACGGCCACAAATGTTGGAAAAAGTCATCGAAAATTGGACGTCCAGATTGGACTACATCCGAGCCAGCCGTGTTATATATGCCAGAAATCATATTTAAAATGTAATGCCACAAGATTATCTTTCGAATAAAAAAAATTCATGTAAATCGAATAATACATCGTTGTTTTATTGCAATTTAAAGTTCTATACCTCTAAAAAAAACACCCTTTATATTCAATAAGAAAAAAAAAATCTGATTCAAAAATTTTTTTCAAATAGAATGAAATTCAATTTTTTTTTTTGTTTTTAGAGAGTGCCGCCCTTCAGTAGTATTTTATCAAAGTACAAAATATCAAGTAGGAATAATGTGTGTGGTTCATTTCGGGCCCTGAGCGCAGCAGATCTACAGGCCCCTTGGCTTTGGAGTATCGAAAGGTATTGCCAGAAAATCTGGTAAAGTCCAGCTTATCCGGGCCCAACTGAATCCTCCGGTCCCCGGGGTGCCCAATGGAAAAGCCGCTAATGGGTGTAATAATTTTACACGCGACACTTCAGAATATTTCTAAGCAGAAAAATATACGAATTTCTCATCTAAACTCATTCGTGCTGCCATCTATGGGTCATGTATTAATATAAAAATAAATTTCGAATAAATACTTCTAAGTAGTAAAAAATCATAATTGAAGAATAAAAAAGGCAATAAAAATAGCTTATTTTCTTCTTTTGAAAACAGACTAGTTAAGAAGGTAATTTTATTATAGACTATTTTTAAAAAGTTTTTTTATTAAATTATGCTTATAATTTAATAAAAAAAAGCACTTTTTATATATTTCAGGATAAATATATTATCGTTTTAAAAATTAAAAGAGTGAGGGGAATCCAATGAAAAACTAAAATATTTTCTATATAAAAAAATTAGAAGTTTTCATAGTTAATTTCCAAAAATCGCCTTAGAATTCTTAAAATGCGTGTTTATTTGCTCAAAGTAAGTAGTTTTCGATCTTCTATAATCGCAACCAAAAGTTATGTCCAGTTAAAAAAAAAAAGTGGAAAGCTTTTAAATTCCACACATATTAATGAGAGATTTGAATATATATATTAAAGTAAATACTAATAAATAAATAAAATTTAAACAACAAAAATGTGATACTGAAAAAGAAAAATTTGCAGTGTTCTATATACTATCTGAACTTTTCCATAGTCATACATGCTTAATTACAGATAACAATTCAAACACATTATTTTCATCAATTTTAAAGGACAATTTCTAAGCAATTTTTTTTAAACCAATTTTTTATTTAGTGTGAATAGAGACTTTTATCAAGGGAGAAGTTCAGAAATAAAACATTTAATCACGAGATACAATATGAGAAATGTTTATTAAATAAAACAGTTTAACAATTTTACAGCGCCATCTGTTGGCATTTACACAAATCACAATATTTAACACTATTATATGTGTCTGCATCCAGTATTCATAAGCCTTTTTTTCACTTCTCTGTTGCAATATTTATACGTTTAAATTGAGAATATTTACTTTCACGAAGATTTTATTTCTTTAAACCAGTGGTCTTCAACCCCTGGGCCTCGGACACGTACCGGTTCGTAGATCAAATGCTACCAAGCCGCCAAAATCCCTATTTCCATTTTCGACAATCTATCTGGGTGAAGATGGGTTTTCTGTAGTGACGGGCTCCGTAGCAACCAAAGCAAAACATCGGAATAAACGGAACAAAAAGAACACTCTTCTGGTGTCTTTGTCCCCTATTACCCTCAGATGGAACCACCTCGTTCTAAAAAATCTAACTCAGAGTGTAACGGATACTATATTCGAGTTCTTCTATTAATCCTCTTGGGGGGACTGTGCTTAAATTGCGATTTTAGTTTAAAAACTGCTTTCCGTAGAGATGACTTAATTGTATGTAAATGGAAGTACTATTTCAGTGTCTATCGATGCGTATGCGAGTTAATGGTTAAGCGTTGATCGTTAAGCTGAAATCCAAGTGTTAGTAAACGTGAGCAACGACTCGTAGTCGGGAATCTTAAGATTAATAGTCGACGGAGAATCCACCAGGAAGTGGTTAAGTAACCCACCTTGGAGCTGACCGTGCTATTGGGCTTCAAAAAGGATAATAACAAGGAGCTTTAATCAGATAAGTACTTTCGATAATCTAGTTATCCGATTACGGGTTAGGATTTTTTATTGCACCCAGAGAAGTTATATATTTATATTCTTCATAAAAAGTACTAAACTCAAACTCAGTGGCACAACAGCCCATGAGGGCCAGGGATTACTGCATTCATTCCAGTATATATGACCATTGGGCGCTGAGGTGCATGAGTAGATGTCCCGATCTGGTGGTGAGTCTGAAGCGAGACCCCAGTGCTTAAGTCCCCAAGCAAGCTTGGTACTCGTTTATCGACCCACTGAACAGATGAATTACTGAGTCGACCTTGCCCAGCCCTGGAATAGATAAAGTACTAAAGGTAGAATAAAATTGACTACATTTAATGATAATATCTTCTTCTTCCTTAAACCTTCTCACACGCACGATCTTCGGGCTCCGACAAGGGCTCTCATTGGTTTAGCGTTCTAGTGAGATAAAATGTTAAATTCCTGTACATTAATGTTTTGGCTTAAAGGTAGTTGGAAAGCTGAAATCATATGTTTTTGACAATTTGAGATTTTTACGTTTTCAATCAAATTGTACAGATTTTAACCTTTCTAAAAATACCTTGCTTTAACCTCTAGGGTAATTAGAAACCCTTAAAACCTACTTTTAAATAATCGTTGAACCTGGGCCACGCCCATTCGAATGGCGAAAAATGTAAACAAAGTATTTCATTTTTGCTTAAAAGTTGAACGTCTGATGTAAACCAAAACATGTACCTTTTATTGTAAATTGAGCTTTTTGTTTCCCACAGCCGATTAAATGTCTCACTGTATACATTAAAAACAATTTATCTGAAAATGTAAATTTTGATGTTCGATGTACCTTTTCTGAGAAACTACTGTTCACAGGTATGTAAATTTTTTATGATATATTTATAATGATAACTAATATATACTGAAATGAGCTTTTTGTAAAAAAACTCAAAAAAAGTTTTTTTACTAATTTTTTATGTGAAAAATGGGTCAAATTTCACTATGTTTGATAAAATATTTCATAACTTATTAAAAAATTTAAAATTAGCTAAAAGCTCATTTCAGTATAATACAAAAGGTGTACTTTAATTGTATGAAAAATTTCAAGCATGTACATAAAACAGATTTTGAGAAAAGGTACATCGAAAATAGCAAATTTAACATTTTCAGTATATATAGAGAGAGAGGTTTCCAACTCTTCTTAAATGTATTTCATTTTTAAGGCGTATTTAAATACAATCAAACTAAAATTATTAAATTAAAACAATCTAAAATATAAACAATCAACATCTCTCATACCCCAGTAGACCGCAGGTAAAATTAACAAAAGTTGACCGGTCTGCGGTGAGAAAAAAAAGTTGGGGAGTCCTGCTTTCGACCTATCAAATTATATTTGCGCAGGGGCGTTTTGAGGCATCGGCTAATTGGGCCCATTAGCTGATTGGGTTATAGATTTGAAATATGGTAGACATGTTTCTTTTATTGAATAGAGATTTACTAAAAACTTTTTTTTTTTCAGAAACTGACTCCCAAGCGAGGTTGTAAGGACGTTATAAAAAAAGAAATTCCCTTTTTAAAGCTATTACACCTATAACATTTTGAAATACCAGCGAAACGGACGGATAACAACTAGTATAAATGTAAAATTCAAGCTAAAACTGAAACAATGAATGCATAAAGAAATAAAAAAAGTAAGAGTTATTTCATTAATACAAATTTATTTAATCTTATTAGTAATTAATATTTCTAAAATTTCCTTTCTTAAATAAACATTTTAATTCATAAGTGTTTTAATAATTACTAATTTGTAAATATATAATTTATTTAATAATTATTTAAAACATTTTAAATTTTTATTTCATTGATTGATAATAACTATTAAAATTAATATTATTACCCAGGTAAATGATTATAATGTTATCATATAACATAAGATATTCTAATAATAATGAATGAACACAATCCTTTTCAGCAGACGATAAATATTTTTATTAAATCGAAACCTCAACTTTTCAATAAGAAATAAATTATAATCCCATGGAATATCAAATATCCAATGTGAATAGTTGAAAATTTTCTTATAGGATAGAAAATAGCACATGATTTTTTATGATAGGTTTCCAAAGCATTTATGTACTCCTATTTCTTGTTCTTTGTTGGTCAGTTATTTTGTTTATAGCGAGTGGGGGAAAGCGAAGTATAAAATATTGGTAAAAAAATGAGAAAATTTCAATTTTAGATGATTTATCTCGTATTTATTTAATTTGCAATATAAACTTATCTATTTAATTACACAAAGAAAAATACTTTTAGTCAAATATTTTATTAAAATATTTACGAATAATACATTTAAATTAATTTTCATATGATTTGCACATTATGTACTTAAAACATTAGATTTAGTCATTTGTTCTAGATTGGGTGAATGAATTATTTCGAAATCTTTCAAAAGCGTTCGCCATTGCCTTTTTTTCTATCAATTTTCAATGTTTAATAAAATAATTCAAGAGGAAATTTCTTATGCATATATATGTGTATGAAAATTGAAAAATATTTAAAATTTGTCTCTAAAAATAACATAGCATAATTAGGATAATAATGTAAAAAAATTATAATGTAAACTATTAAATTAATTTTCATGTTGTTTAAGAAATAGATCCTAATTGAAATTGTTAATGCAATATTTATTTATGTAATAAATAAACAATAAAATGTTTATTTATCTATTAAATATTTATCAACAGTTTCAAGATAATTCTTGATTGATATGTTATTCCTTAAAACTATTATTAATTGCCGATTTCTTGCTTATTAAAATTATTACTTATTCAATGTATTTACTTATTTGCAAACTCTCTCATTATATGTACATATCATTTTCATATATACTTTATTGTTTCAGTTTCACAGACTTCATTTAGTAAAAAAAAGGATAATATTTTTCTATCAATCTTCAATTGTTATGTATTAGCCCGTTGCCTTTTTTCACCAATCCAATGCCGAATGTATAAGCGAATAATGAAAGTATGCATGTATTAAATACACTGGTGTGCAAAAATTAAGGACGAAGTCGAAAAAGTAGCATATCAGCTGAACGAAGAGGCAGAGCGGACAGAAAGACCAATCAGGAGATTAAGTAAGGTGATGTACGGTAGCACATGCGCAGTTATGCAGGTAGACGTAATGGGGGAGTGTCTGAGTAGTATAAAGCATGTTGTCGGTGTAAGATCAGTATTTCTGGCAAAGAGATTGCACGCCGTACAGCAGTTAAAATCACACCGAGTTGCTGCCTCAGCGAGAAATGGCGAATAATCAATCTGTTAGACGACATCTGGATGCTTTTACCCGAGATCGAATCATTGGGAAGTTGGAGGAAGGCCACAGTGTGACAAGTGTGGCTGCAGAATTCGGAATTGCTCACAGCATCGTTTCACGACTTTGGAGACAGTTTCAAACTACAGGAACAGCTATCCGGGGGTTCAGTAGTGGTCGACCACGAGGAACCACACCCGCAGATGACCGGTACATTGTCTTACAGGCCAGAAGAAACAGGCGGCAGACAGCGGGAGAAATCGCTAGACACACGACACAGGCGACTGGACAACCGATATCGCGTTTTACGACTGCACGGTGGTGGTCTGTTTGCCCGACGCCCTGTACGGTGTGTACCTTTAACGCCCGCCCATCGGAGAAGGCGTTCTCTGTGGTGCCGGGTACACCGGAATTGGAGAGACAATGAATGGGGACGAGAACTCTTTACAGATGAGAGCAGATTCAGTTTGAGTAGCGATTCTCATCGCATACTCATCTGGAGAGCCGCAATCATCCCCTCGAACATCATTGAAAGGGACAGGTATGGAGGTCGCGGTGTTCTCGTTTGGTAGGCATCATGCTTAGTAGTCGTACTGACCTTCACATCTTCGACGCGCAGGTTCAGTCAACGGGACCCGTTATTGTAACGAGATTCTTCTTCCATATGTGCGTCTTTTAGAGGCGCTATGGGTCTGCAGTTCCTTTTCATGGACGACAATGCACCATGTCATCGCACAGTAGCTGCCGAACAGCTCTTAGAGAGTGAGGATATTGAACGTATGGATTGGCCGGCACGATCTCCGGATCTCAATCCCATCGAGCATGTATGGGATTTTCTAGGCAGACGCTTAGCAGCTCGTATCTTACCACCAGTAACGATTCGGGAGCTTCGATTGGCGCTGCAAGACGAATGGGCAGCAATGCCTCAACAACTCATTGACACCCTCATTCTCAGCATGGGCAGACGCTGTGAAACCTGCTCAGCAGTCGGGAGATCATATCCCCTACTAAAGACCGGATGTTTCTTGCTGGACACCCATCACAGGGATGTTTCGGCCTTCAGTCGCATTGCGCTCCATGCTACTTTTTCAATCAAGCTTCTTTTTATCCCTCTCTTTTAGTAAGTGTTGCTTACATATTACACATGTCCTTATGTATTGGGGATCTTACGGTATTAAATGTGTTGATTTGGAAAGCTTTTGTACAAAGTTATATTGAAAAAACCGTCTTGTCCTTAATTTTTGCACACCAGTGTATATCGGTGTTTATTTATGCATTAAATATTTATCAACTGCTACAAGGTGATCTCTATTGGTATGTTATTCCTTAAAACTATTACTTATTGCAAATTTCTACTTGTTAATATTAATACATTCAATGTATTTACTCATTTGCAAGGCAGACACGTATATATATATATTGCACATACACAGTATAATGGAATAAAGTAATAAAGGACAAATTGACAAAGCTAAGAATCAATGAAAATGGATTTTAAAATCTATAATAATTTATAAAATTCTGGAATTAAAAAATTAATATTTCCATTTTCGCATGAAGATAATATCTCTTAATTCGTTTAATTGCACAACATAATTATCTTTTATAGTACTTACACGTTTATTTGTTCTGGTAGATATTTTTATTTTACTTTATATCTATGAAAAAAGTATATTCATTAAATAATAATTACTTATGTAATATGGCAGAGGTGAAGAACCGTTTTACCATCAGAGGTCGTAGGTTAATTAAATAGTAATAAAGGAACCCGCATAAGTTAATATATCTATAAATGCGACTTTTATTCAATTATTATAGTTTTTGTATAGATTTAACAATTTCGTGCACATTGCATAGAAACATTATTTAAAAAAAATTAAATCCTTATTTATTTTTTATTTGACATAAAAAGTTACAACATGCAATATTTTTGTATTCATATAATCCTAAAAACTTGTTTAACATTCATCACTGATTATTATTTTTTTTATAAAATTATTAATTTCATAGATATCGTTGCAACTTTCTATATTTCACTGTTGGTATTTTTATTTATCTAAGCATATATATATATATATATATATATATATATATGGATCAAATTTCATAACGGGAAGCCTTAATTGAGCATGTGTGGTACTTTGTCATGTTGCATTAGGTGGAATTTTAACATTTGAAATGTACAATTGGATATTTCCCACGAGCAGTCACATTGAAACATTCATGCCGTTCTTTATTTAATTCTATTGATTTGTAAACTGGTGCAATCTTTTTAATTAAATATTAATTAATACAAATGCTAGCTTTTATAAAGGCCACATAAGAAACACGCAAAGGCCACGGGTTCCTCATCTCTGTATGTTAATATAGTTTGCATGTTATCTTTATCAATTATTGAAAATCATCGCTTTCGATAACTCGTTCATTTCTTATTTTTCATCTGTAATACTATTTAATTTAAACACACGCACACACTCATACAGTTAGTTATTTTAACAATACCAGCAAAACATAAATTCTTTTCTCATTATATCATTTGTAAAATATCAATGTTGTGTAAATTACAGCTTTAATTTTCTAACTTCAAAATTTTGTTATTGGTTTTACCTTTAATATATTAATTAAAACAATGTAACGCAAAATAACATCATCTACGATATGTATGTTGTGTCTATATAAGGAAACAAGTAATATATAAAAAAATTTTTAAGTCAATTCCTACTTTGAATGGATGAATAGAAAGTATTTTATTACGATTGAAAATTTGAACAAGATATATATATAGAGAGAGAAAGAGAGTGAGATAATCACTCATGTCCATAAATTAAAGATAATGCAAGCTCAGGTAAAGAAAGAGTCAGAAGCAAAACAAATGTGACTTATTTGTGAAACCTTTTTATTAGCAAAAGGTAAAGAGCAAAAAAGATACTACATGTTTGATATCATTTATAAAAATTGCGATTTTTGTTCCCTGGTGCAAATTACACCCCCCCCCAAACAATATTTACAAAAACCAATATTGCATGCTTGGTATGATGGTTGATACATAGTATTATGCAATGATGCAACACAGTCTGTACAATGTCTAGGTATGCTGAGCATCAAGTTATCGATCTGATCTTGGGGAATATTACACCACTCATCAAGCAATGCTCTTCAAAGTTCCGGTAGACATGTAGAGGTGGTTGAGAGGCTGCAACTCATCGGCCAAGTATGCTCCACACATGCTCTACTAGATTCAAGTCCAGTGAGAATGCTGACTAGTCCATATGGGTGATATCCACCGATTGAAGGAATTCATTTCATTTGCGATGTTTGCACGGTGATGACGGGCGTTGCCATTCCGAAACACAAATTCTGCGCCCAAGGCACTCCGAAACAAACGTACATGTTATTCCAGAATGACATCCCGATAGATTTGGCATGGCATGGTTCCAATTTGAACATGCAGGTCAGTTTTGTAACCCAGAATAATCCCCAACCCCAACTAACGAGCATTTCTGCACCGCCGAAACGGTGTCGTTCAATGATGTTCTCTTGGTGGTAACGGCTACCTGGCACTCTCCATATGAAAGTCCGATGAAAATCCGACTGCAAGCTAAGCCTGGACTCGTCGGAAAACTTTACACAAGCCCACTGTTTCGGTGTCCACAATGCATGCTTTCTATTCCACGCTAACCACAGGCGACAGTGAGTTGCAGTAAGTGGAACACATCTGACAGGTCTATGAGCATATAGACCAGTCTACCCTGAGAATCTATACACAGTCTGCCTTGAAACTGCCTTCCCAGTGGCTGAAGAGAGCTGATGCTGTGCTTTGTCTGTTTCTTTTTGCAGTAACTGCCAAATGCCGATCCTCATTCGGCGTTGTAACTCGAAGGCGACCTGGGCGGTAATGTCTACTTACATTACCATCATCTTGGAATGTTGCCAAAGCCTGGAGATGACATTCTGGGCAATTCAAAGTTCCTCAGATACTTCCAGCTAGGTACGCCCACATTCCCAATGGCCGATAATTCTACCACATAAAAATCATCCAAATGAACCCTTTGTGTCTTAACTATGCGGTTATTGCACTGAAAGACTTGTAAAGCGCTTACAAACAATTTTACTTCTTTGCCTGTATGCCTTATATATCCCCCTCTCACGCCTTCGTCATTGCAACGTAATATTGGTGTCATCTGTGGCCTCCTGCAATTTGCATGATTCTTGAAGATGTGTGCAGTCATTTCACGGGTGATATATTTATTTAAAGTTCGATTTCCTTGAGACTCTGAATTATCCTTAATTTATGGACATGAGTGTAGTAGGAATTGAAAATAAAACGGGTGTGTTATAATCGAACTTAATTCAAGACAATCACCATATTTTTTAAATTTTATTATGGAATGCACATTTTAAATATACAAGGCAAAATAAACAAAGTAATAGATGCAAATATGATTCTTAAACTTCGATTCTAAAGTGGAACGAAAAAAATAATAACTATTGCTCCTAGTGCATATGCAGCAAGCATATAATTTTGATTTTTTTTCATCAAAATTCTGTATCGAACAACAGGAGAAGAATACTTTTCATTGACTAGACAGCCACTCACCCTAGAAAAGCTTTCAGTGCTTTTTACACAATTTTACAACACAAACATATACTAGCAAAATACAGAATGTATGAGAAAATATACAATTAATGGCAAAGTTTTTACATTTTGGTCGTGCCATTAAATCTATTACATAAGTAAATTTTGTAACATAATGCGAAGAGAAGATTCTGTTAGATGATGATATTGGATTAAAACATACCCGTTTAATGTCTGTCTAGTTTGGGATAAATGGATATTAAACCTATTGTATTCTATTATACATTTATAGTCCAAAATTAGTTAATAAATATTTTTCAACTTTATCTTTGTGATAAGCAGTTAAAACGAAATTGTGACTGATTATTTGTAATGTAACTTATTTATTTCCAATATATTTATTGAATTTTTCTTGAATATATTTATTTTTATGTACAGAAAAAGAACATTTGTTAAATTTTCATTTTTGTTAAAATTAATATGATTGTTTAATCACAAGTTTAAAAATAATGTATGGAAAAATTACAACTTCACTCTCATATTTAAATTTCGTTGTTGAAAAGTGTGTTATATTTATTATTGTAATGTTTCGATATTATTACCGTACATATCAAACATTAGACGTGAAACATTTTTAATTTATGTAATTTTTAATACAATGGTGTTAAATGCGCCATATGTATCAATTATTATTCCTAATGCGGTTTCAATTTACGTCTTTTGCAAATTATTCTCCAAATTATATCTTATTCAAAAATATATCCTTAATCGTAAAATGTCACACTAAATAAAAATGTGATATATTTTATAAGTAATTGTAATTTATAAAATGTTTTTGTTCGTTTGAAGTATATTTTTTTAATGTATTTCTCACTTTCATACCATTAACTATTACTTTTAAGTACAAGTATTTTCTTTTAACAAATGTGATTTTCTTTAAAAAAATCCTAACAGTTATTTTTATTTAAGCAGTTTTACATACTAAAAATTAGCAGCGCAATCAACATTTTCGTGCTTTTTTTTATCTGAAAGGACAATTTTATTTTATTGTTAAAAAAACATATAAAATTAAAGTATACCTTTCCCAAAATGTCGTAAATATATTTCCTAATATTTCTCAACGTGAAAAAAATTGTAGGTTGTTTCAATATTTTTAAAGATAAAACTTATCCTTTTTTACCTGACAGTGTTCTAAAAAGTAATTGAATTACTTGATATTTAACCACAATTCGATACACAATGGGGCGAAAAAAAGTACTACAATTTACTTTTTGGTAAAGACTTGGTTTAAAAATGAACGAATTAAATAAAACATTTAATGAAAATATTTAGATAAAGTAACTAATGCATGAAAAAGATGAAACGACTAAATATAAGTTTTACAATCTCATTACATAAGGAATCAAATTGAGTGATACACTGATTGATAATGGAAAAAAATATGAATGAAAATGTATATTGGAATGGTAAACCTAGAACTCCCTTAAACACACAAAAGATATCAACTGAAAATTTACATAATATTCTGTCTAAATAAAATCATGATCAATAAAATATACACTTAATGTAAAAATATAAAACATATGTATAGAAATGTACATTTCATAAAAATACATTTACATGAAAATTGGATTATGTTCAATAAATGTTGAGAATAAATTTTTAATTTTGTTTTCTTCAAAATGAACACTTGGTTCATGAATTATAATATCGGAAACAGAATGCCATTTTTTAAAAAAAATATTGATAAATTGACAATTTAGACATGTTTAGCAACGTATTCTTCCATGTATACTAGATTCCAAACCTAGCATTGGAAGAATTACAAGCAATTGAAAAAGATATGCAGTTGAAAGATATTAATATAATTATTCAATATACATTTTTTTAAAGATAATGTAAAAAAATAAAAGGGTTAGTGAATTTTAATTTAAGATTCGAAGAGTATAATTAATACGAGGTAATTTAAACTTTAAAATTCAATTAGAAGCAAATTATTATGTTTTAATTGTTGGCTTCTAATTTAGAAGATCTATTACCTTTAAGATGATTATCATTTGTTAATTATTACCATCCTCCATTAAAATTTGCACAATCATTATAGTAAACTTAACTTACAAGTAAGAAATAATCAAAACCAGATGTAACACCACCTTTTGGCACCTTTTGCTATTATTAATTACAACTTTTGAGCAAAGTTTGAAATTCCTAATGCATTACTAAAAAATTAGGCATTCAAACAACTAAAAATCGTACGTTAATAATTTAATTTTTTTTTCATTTTCAAATCAAGAATCAACTGAAAATATTAAATGAAATATAAAACCTATTAATTCAAATTAACAGCAATTAGAACTCAAAAATGGAATCAATGTCATTCAATAGTTTATAGATAACATTTTTCTTGTAGTAAGCAACAAATTCATATAGTAATATTTCGCAACGACTAAAATACAAACAATATAGCCATTTACAATGTCGTTTAATTACAAACAATTCACATAATTTAAAATATGCACAATATAACCTTGAGAAAAATCCCGGAATGGAAATAATTTAAATTAAAATTCTACAACGGGAGATCATAAACTTTCTCAAAGACAAAAACAAAATCACAAATATATATTATACAAAATGAAAAATGATAAACATCAATATAGTGATTAATACAATTTCTATGTAGCTAAAATAATTCCTACTTCTAATACAAGATTAATTGATGTACAGATCTTTTAGAAAGTGTCCATTGCCTCTCTACAGGTTATATAATAGCAAATTTAAGGGGTCAATCCTAAGGATATTAATATTTCAAGAAACCATTGCTTGTGTGACGTTTATAAAATAGACAATTTTGTTGAAGTAAAGATTAACAATTATATACATCCATTTCCACTGATAATTTAATTTTTTAACAGTTCAGAAAATTTGAATGAATAAGAATAATGTAAGGATCAATAATATTTCTGTAAAAATAAAACTTCGCAATCTTTCCGAATTGGTTCATGATTTTAAGTTTCATTCTCAGTTTGGTCCTCTTCCAGGTATACAGTTCTGTATTGTTTCTCCTGCAAAGGAACAATTATATTTTAAAAGAGATTTTATAAAGATTTTAAAAACAAGGACCAAACATGATTGTTTGTTTTTATAAGGAATACGAATATTGGTTTAAATAAATCAAATTTAAAAAGTTCATAATTAAAAAAACATTATGAAATTATGAACTTTGAATATGTTTTATAACTTTATCCTTGTGAAAAAAATGAAATAAAAAATGATTTCATTTATCAAATATGTTTTACGATTTGTTTTTATTTCTTATTTTATCATTAAATAACTTTATAACCACAATCAATGTTATTTTCTGAACATATTTATCTTAAGGGTATATTGAAAGATAGATGCTTAATATGTTTTTTATTTAACCATATTCGTATTGTTATGTTTTGTAAAAATGATTGCCAATGGTTATCTCAGTATTAAACAGAATTATTTTTTTTAATCATTAAGCAATTCTTTATTTAATCATTTATAATTTTAAAGTTGTTGACAGTTTCACTTATTTAAGTTCTGAAATTAACAATAGAAACGATTGTAAACTACTACAATCCAAAAGAGAATTACTGTGGTTAATAGATGTCTTAATAGACTACAAAAATATATGAAACAGAATTTAATCAAAAGAAAAACACACACACAAAAGGTTCTATTGTATAAAAGTCATTTAAGATCAGTATTATCTTATGCATGAGAAACTTGGTCCATGTCTCGAACAGATGAGAACAGGATACGTATCTGGGAAAGAAAGACTTTAAGATTTATTTTTGGAGAAATTCAGGAAAATGGCATATGGTGAAGAAGATCAAGTTTCGAGCTCTAAAGAATCTCTGGCATCGTTAACTTAATCAAAATACAACGAATTAACTGGGTAGGCCACGTTGTCAGAATGGACGAAATATTCTAAATCTAATCCACTAAATATTCTTCAATGCCCAACCAGTTGGCACACAAAGAAAAGGCAGGCCAAATCTTAATGGATTGATGGCCTAGAAAAAGATCTCCTAGTTTTGAGAACTAAAAATTAGAAAACACTAGCAGAAAGAAGGCTGGACTGGAAAAGATTTCTTGAGAAGGCCAAGGCCCACCATGGGCTGTCGAGCCACTGAAGAAGGAAGGGATTTATTCATTAGAAATATATAATAGCGAATAGTTATTCATAATAAATGCATTTTTATTGAGTTTTAATTCTTTCATTTTTAAATCTTTCAGAAAAATGATAGTACAAAAGCAATTTTTATTGATATATTATTAAGTGAAAGGGACTTTTTATTTAATAGTATTTCATAAAAATGATAGAATTTTTTTAATGAACAGATTATTTTTATGCCTTAAGTGTTTTCTTATTCCATTGTAGAAATTAATCAATAATTACTGTAATTCGTAAAAGCATATATTAGTTTAATAAAGACACTAAACCTATCCATTAAAATATTCTATTTGGTTACCAATTATCATTTTTCCTGTAAAGAAACTTTTCAAAGTTCCTGGACAAATCAAAAGTTACGAGAACCTTAAAATTTCACTTAAGCATACAGTGATTGAATATATGTTATGGATTAAAAATACTCTTAATAAAATGTTCTATCTTTTAATTGCTCAACCACAATCACTTATATCATGAACAAACAAACAAACAAACAAACAAACAGACAGAACAGACAGACAGACAGACAGACAGACAGACAGACAGACAGACAGACAGACAGACAGACAGACAGACAGACAGACAGACAAACAAACAAACAAACAAACAAACAAACAAACAGATTCAACTATGCAAAGAAGTGAAACCATTACACAAAAGAGAAATATAACAGAAAACAGAAGAAAATGGGGGGTCTCTAAAAGCGTGCATTTATGTGTGTGTGTTCTTAGATACACAATCATTTCATAAATTTTTTGAATGAATAAAATCAGAAATCGGCAATTTCTGTGAAACAGAGTGAAGTATGGTTCAAGAAAAAGATTTAAGTTGAGCATGGCAGAATGCAAGTGCACTTAAACTGTGCTTGCAAGCATACATAACAAATATACCTTTTATATACTGGACGGCATTTCTAAAGTAGAACTTAACTATCATCAATTGGAAGGAGTCCACGAACCTTGAAGAGCTTCGGTTTCAGATTCCCAATACACCTGAGCAAGCAATTGATTTAAAAAGCTATTTCTTTTTGAAAAATATTTTATTACGGATGGAAAATCCATCATAAACAAATATGTAATGATTCTCTTTATACAAATACCAGATACAAAACATTGCATAAGTTTAGGAGAAATTTTTATATCATTTGAGTAAGTATTTAAAAGTATGGCAGATGAATATATTTATTATTTTTATCAACAAGAAAACATTTCGCAAACTTTAAAAATTATATATTTAAAAACAGTGAAACACATTTAACACGAAAACGCTTAAGGTATCCGACGACGTTCGGAACCGTGATTTTGCAAAAGCGCATAAATGGATAATTTTCATGATATTTAGTGTCACTTAGATTAGAATACATGTATACAATTGTTTTAAAAACATTTTGACAAAAAATTATTTAAATACAATATTTTGACAAAAAATGAACATAAAGGGTGTTTTTTTTAGAGGTATATAACTTTAAATTGCAATAAAACAACGATGTATTATTCGATTGAAATGAATTTTTTTTATTCGAAAGATAATCTTGTGGCATTACATTTTAAATATGATTTCTGGCATAGGACCGCCACGGCTGGCTCGGATGTAGTCCAATCTGGACGTCCAATTTTCGATGACTTTTTCCAACATTTGGGGCCGTATATCGGCAATAACACGGCGAATGGTGTCTTCCAAATGGTCAAGCGTTTGTGGCTTATCCGCAAAGACCAATGAATTTACATAGCCCCACAGAAAATAGTCTAGCGGTGTTAAATCACAAGATCTTGGAGGCCAATTCACAGGTCCAAAACGTGAAATTAGGCGATCACCAAACGTGTCTTTCAATAAATTGATTGTGGCACGAGCTGTGTGACATGTTGCGCCGTCTTGTTGGAACCACAGCTCCTGGACATCATGATTGTTCAATTCAGGAATGAAAAAGTTAGTAATAATGGCTCTATACCGATCACCATTGACTGTAACGTTGTGGCCTTCATCGTTTTTGAAGAAGTACGGACCAATGATTCCACCAGCCCATAAAGCGCACCAAACAGTCAGTTTTTTTTTTGATGTAACGGTGTTTCGATATGCACTTGTGGATTAGCTTCACTCCAAATGCGGCAGTTTTGTTTGTTGACGTAGCCATTCAAGCAGAGATGCGCTTCATCGCTAAACAAAATTCGCTTTTGAAAATCGGGAACAACGGCCATCTCGTTTTGGGCCCATTTGACGAATCTACGCCTTGCTTGATAATCGTTTTGATGAATTGCCACACCAAACTGAGAATAAATCACTTGACAGCTGTTAAATCGGTCGCCATCTTGGAAAGTAATGCCAACTTAAACTTCTATACCTGGAAAAAAAACACTCTTTAGAATGATCCATTTTCAAAATGTTGTCCTTTTGTGAAAAATGCTTCTATTAGAATAATATTTTGCCTGTATATAGCTCAGACCTCTCTACAGAGGCTCAACTAGAATTTTTTGAAATATATAATTTAGAAGTGGGTTTATCCATATTTTACGACAACAGAGGGGAGTAATTTTAAGAAAAAAAAACGCCGATAATTATTTCAATTGGTTGTAACTAAAAATAATGTGAATCTTTCAAAAATCATAGTTGAGCCTCTGTACAGAGGTCTGAGCTATACACAGGCAAAATATTATTATAATAGAAGCATTTTTTCACAAAAGGAGAACATTTTGAAAAAAAGATTATTCTAAGTTAATTTTTTGCCAAAATATTTTATTTAAATATAAATTTTTTTTTCAAAACGTCCTTAAAACAATTTTATGCATATAGTCTAATTTAAGTGACACTAAATATGATGATAATTATACATTTATGCGCTTTTTTAAAATCACGGTTCCGAACGTAGTCTTAAGACAATATATCTGTTAACACGAAACCTTAAGACAAAATATCTGTTAACACGAAATAATGCAACGGTCTCGCGACAAACTACTAGATATTTTTATGCATTTTTTTCTGTTAACACGAAAAGATTTTCCTCTGAGAATGAACCAAATACGAAACACTAGCAGAGCTGGCGAGATTTAAAGGGGTATGAAATGAAAGAAAGATGTTTTTTTTTACATGTTTCGTAGAAAGGAGGCTAACTTCGCATTAAAATACCTCCGGAATAGCCGGTGACATAAGCCAATTTTGTTTCTCTAAGTTACTTTCACCCTAAAAATTCCACGTAAAAACTTTTCATTTCTCATCGGCTATGAATTCGTTGGCGAGTACATCGCAGTGTGAGTAAAAATCAGTGAATTTCGCCCACGAATTCGTTATTTTTTTTATTTTAGAAGAATTTTTTTAAGAGCGCAATAGCAGAATAAGCCCAGAGGGAAAGCAAACTACTATTCCGCTTTAAAAGGAAGATGGAGGTTCTTAAGGCTATTGATTAAAAACAGAAGGCGAAAAAGGAAATACGTAAAAATTTTGATTCTTGTAAAATCTTGCGATGTAAGATGTTGTAAAAGTTTTTATTTAATAAAAATAAATGTAACAAGAACTTTTACAACAACTTAAACCGCAAGATTTTACACGAACCAAAATCTTTAAAATCTTTTATAGCGAAGACCTCCGTACAGAGGCTCAACTAAGAATTTTGAAAAATTAACATTATTTTCAGAGTTACAACCCATGGAAATAATTATCGGCGGGTTTTTTTTCTTAAAATTTCTCCCCTCTGTTGTAGTAAAACATGGATAAACCCACTTCTAAGTTATATATTTCAAAAATTCTAGTTGAGCCTCTGTACAGAGGTCTGAGCTATATACAGGCAAAATATTATTATAATTGAAGCATTTTTCACAAAAGGAGAATATTTTGAAAATGGGTCATTCTATGTTAATTTTTTGTCAAAATAGTATACTTAAATAATTTTTTATTGTAATACTATTCTTAAAACAATTTTGAATACGTTTTCTAATCTTAGTGACACTAAATACCATAAATAATATCCATTTATACGCTTTTGCAAAATCACGGTTCCGATCGTAGTCGGATACCTTAAAGTTTATATATTCTTCCTTCTCTGTTTTAATGAAAAACAACTTACAGTTAAATGCAGTTAATATGAATTCTCTAAAAAGAAATTTTGTTATAGTTTGCGCAAAAAGTACTTTCCTTAATATATGATACTTTCCCGTAACGATCAATATTAAAAAATTCTTATATGCTCATTTACAGTATAAAGTTACATGAGTTTTTTTCATTATTCTTTATAAGTAAAAAAATCGAGACATATAAATCCTGAGATATTTCAAGATAAATTTAAGTACAATAGGTAAATTTAAGTGAAATTGCAATTTTACCATGACTCACTAAATATTTCTTAAATTTAACATTGTTAAAAAAAGTAAAATATTATTAAAAATATAAAATAAAACAAAGAAAGTAAAGGAAAACTGTGAAACTAAATAACACAATATTAAAATTTAAAGACATTTTTGTATTATATTTAATGATTGAGGTGTAATTACTAGTAGGTTTCAATGTAGGATTAATTTGTATGTAATACTTATACTGGTAGAATTGAAAAGTTTCCGGACTGAGACTATAACGTGGAAACTTTTTGCAGTAGAGCGACTGCAATAACATTTCTGTGTCACCGCTTTCTTCCCCCTTTCTAAAAAGAGTTTGTTCTAAATCACGTGATTGGTGGGTCACCATGGCAACATATTTTGCAGGTGAATATATTTAGTCGTCGGCAATTGAAAGAAATTGCGCTTGTTGAGCGGATAAGGGATATTAATTTATTTGTTCATTTGGGACAAAGTGCTACGGAGACTTACAAAATTTTGAAGAATGTGTAAGGCTGGGATACATTATCGCGAATGCAAGCTTTTGAGAGGCATCGAAGTTTCAGAGAAGGCATGGAAAGTGTCGAAGCTGACAAACTCTCTAAGAGCTCCACAGATTTCCCGCAACGCTGAAAATATTGAAAAGGTTTCTGCGGTGTTATGTTAGAACAGGCTTCAAACAATAGCAGAATCAGTTTGTATATCCCCGGTCACATGTCAATGGATACTGACTAAGGATCTTAACATGCATAGGGTGTGTCAACACATTGTTCCCCGCATGTTAAACGAAGACTTATCTGCAGATGAAGTTAAAAGTACATCGCAGGCTGAATTAAAGGACATGGTTAAAAATGAGTTCTCCAGAAATGTTTCGATGACCTTTACAAGCCATGGCAAAAGTGTGTTGTTATTCAAGGGTCTTATTTCAAAGTAGGATGTGTTTCAGCAGTTTAATTGGTAATATTTTTTAAGTTATACACTCAGTCCAGGAACTTTTAAATCCTACTGCGTAGTTCAAAAAGGAATATAAAATGAAAAAAATTAAGCAAAGAGCTAAACATTAAGTAAATAGGCAATTAAAAATAATATCAGGATTCTCAGCAGCACACAGTGAAGCATTATTTATTACCTTGTTACCTCCAACTCTGATTGTGCGGAACTTGCCCAGGATGCCTTTTTTCTTATCACTGAACGCAACACTATCGAAATGCTCCTCCTCATCTTCATCGATGGCACAACTTTCGGCGGCTGGAAGTTCACAGTCTTTAGAAGAACTCGATTGCACTAACTTCATGTACTTGAATTCCAGTCTACAATGGAACAGAATTTAGAGGTTCATTAAAAAATATTTTTAATGTTTATTGTGATTCATTATTGTAGGAAAGAAGTGATATGAAATTATAAATCTGAAAATTGTTTGGGCTTTTATCCTATGATATACATACGATACATACAAGGTGAAACACAAAAACAAGTAATATAAAAAAAAGTTTTTTTAAGTCAATTCCTACTTAGATCACCAAAGAAAAGTTTTATTTTAGTTACTTTTTATTAAATAGTTACAATTAATATAAATATGAAGACAGAATCACAACATTGAGTGGTAATTAATTTTTATTAATTATCATTAAAGTATCGTATTGTTATCCAAAACAATCGTGTATATAAAATCTCAGTTCAACTGAAAGGTTTAAAATGTGAGAAAAAAACCTTTTCAAGTTTTGACACAAGTCGCCAAAAGGGCGCCAAAAATTATGCCAACGTGGCTATATTTGTAATTCTTTAAATATTTAGTTTTAATCAGTTAATTTTTATTAATTATTATTAAATTACTGTATTGTCATCCAAAATAATCACGTATATAAAATTTCAACTCAATTGAGCGCTTTAAAATGTATTTTATTAACGATCGAAAATTCCACCAAAATAAATAAATAAATATATAGAGTGTGAACTAATAGTAGGAATTGAAAAAATGAGACTAAGGGTGTAGCTTGAAAAAAGTGTGGATTTGACAACAACTTGTTTTGGTGGCGTCATCCCACGCACCTCCACTATTAGCCTTATATCCACTAGCCTTCACTATTAGCCAGCCTTTGTCAATAACGCCAGTTGGGAGATCTACGTCATTGAATAAACACGTGCAACTGTATTCTGCTGGAAAAATGGCGAATCAACATCAAGTTTCTTGTGAAACTTAAGAAATCAGCCACAAAAACATTTCAAACATTAATCGAAGCTTATGGAGATGAAAATTTGTCTCGTGCACATGTGTTTGAATGACAGTGGTTTTCAAGGGGAAGGGACTGTGTAGAAAATGATGAAAGTGCTGCGCGCCCAAGGTAAGCGAGTACAGACCAAAACTGCCAAAATTCGTAATTCGAGTGGGTTCTCACTCCCATCAGTGGCCAGACTGTAAATCAACACGACGACATAGAAGTACTAAAAAGAATTCATGAAAAAAATCTAGGTAAAAATAAGGCCAGAATCGGGGAGTGATGGACGACTGTTACACCAAGGCAATGCACCCACTCACACGGCCCTATTTGTCAAGCAGTTTCTGACCACCAAAAACATTACTTTGATGGGGCATCCTCCTTATTTTCCTATGCGACTTTTTTTTTATTTCCTACAGGTAAATCTTACTTAAAGGGAGCCCGTTTTACCTCAGTTGAAAAGGTTCAGGCAAAAACGGAGAATCTCTCTCCTGAAGGGCCTTCCAAAAACCTTGTTCCAGAACTTTTACCAGCAATGGCAAAACCGAATGCAGAAGTGTGTGAATGCCGAAGGGAACTATTTTGAAGGTGATAATGTCATGGAGAACTGATTCTGTAAGTACAATGATTTATTGGACCAGTCTCGTTTTTTTGTGTTACATCTTGTAAATAAGAGTAGTACCCCAGGCATAAGAAATATTGTTTGGATTATCAATCTAATAATCAGAATGGGCTTTCTCTACATTCGACGCATTTTAGGTCTTAAATAAAATACCTGTTAACACATTCTCACTAAGTCTATTTTTGTTGAGTTTTTTTCAGGTTTGCTGGATTGCCTTCTTCAATTTCAGGATTTATTCAATTTGATTCCAGGAACAGGTTTTTTGGTAAAGTTAATTAAGCATAATTGTATAATAATCTATTCAGTCCAATGCATTTTTGAGACTTAAAATTGATGATTATTTAAGATTTGTCTAAGGAAAATACACGTTGAAGAATTCCATTTAATTCTTGTTG
The DNA here is from genome assembly GCA_019973935.1 of Trichonephila clavipes. NCBI lineage: Eukaryota > Metazoa > Arthropoda > Arachnida > Araneae > Nephilidae > Trichonephila > Trichonephila clavipes. The sequence continues at coordinate 76,181 of BMAU01006892.1, forward strand.
AGTAAAGGTGTTAAAACTGATGAGGAAAACGACTTCTACCGCTTTTTAAACATGCCTACATGCAGTGAGTGACAAAACTGAATTGAGCCGGAAGATATGGTTTCGTATTGTGTTGATCATATAAAATTAATTAACAAGTTAATGAGATTGTGAAGATTGTTAATTCTTTTTTGAAGTTTTCTTATTGACTATGTGGTAAAATTATTCAATTTAAATAAAGTGGAAAAAGAAGAAAAATAAAATTGGCTCTATAAAAGAAATTACATTACAGAAGTTTAATTTCAAGTATTTTACTTGAAGGATATTTTTACTATATCAGCAACCACAAGGAACTGAGAAAAAATAAAAGTCTGGAAGAAATATGCGAAACTATAAAATAATTCGAGAGTAAAAAAATGGCACATTGTAGGAAGTATTCTTAAAGCATTCCTATTTTAGGAATTAAGAACATTATGTTCCTAGAAATTCTGTTTAAACAACTTTCTGAAACAGTAATCAGTAATTATAACAAATATAAATTCTCTTTAGGAGCGATGATGACTGCAAAAAAAACCATTGGATTGTTGGAAATAAATGTTTCTTTGAGAAGGATAAGAAATTGAACAAGATACAGTTGACGCACAAAAGATACTCATGGTATAAAAACTTTGACCACTGAACTTACTTTCTGTTCTTCTTCCAGAAGTAGACCACCATGACGAGGAGCAGGACTCCTATTCCGACCCCAGCACCGATCAAGAGTTGTAGTTGTTTTGGGATGACGGTGCACGGAACGGTTTGCCTGAAAGCTGCTTCCGAAGACCCATCTGGCAAAATACATCCTTGAGGAGATATGTAATGGAGAGTCTGCTTACCCTGGACACATTCACCCCTCACGATCTGAAATGGAGAAAAAATTAAATTCGATGACGCAACGAAAAGAAAAATAAAAAACTTTACGCTACGTAGTTCGGTGGTGAAATGGTTGTTTCGAGTGTGCGTGAATAGCTTTTTCCCTATAATTCCACAGGGAAATTTCCCATTTCCCTCTCGACGTCAGCACATTTCCTATTGATTTCTGTAATATGTGTCATAAAAGCTTCCCTTCTTTTAAAAATATCTTCACTTTACCTCATTAAACAGGTTTCTTTAGCCTCCGTTCTATTTTTAGACTGATAGGGGAAGGGAAACTTTGATTAGTAAGATGGAGGATCAGAAAAAAACTATACAAGTCAAATAAGAAAATATTTAATTACAATAGACAGAAAATACAAAAGGGAATTAAGAGGCATACGTGCCTATCACATTTCAACATAATCACCATGTTTACTTATGCATTTAACAGAACGCAGGACCAACTTGTTTAACCCGTTTTGGTGAAAACCAGGTCCCTGTCTATTGAGCCAGGTCTCGAAGGATGATTTCCCAGCACTGTCTTGGAATATCGTGGCACATCATAAATGATATGCTACACGCTACGATAGCTCAGTCCCAGCTGACGAGATTCCACGCAGAATTACTCGTCGATCATTTTGTATTATTTCTCCAATTCATGCCTTGTTGATTTCTGTCGTTGAAGAACTTGGCACACCACTCCCTGTCATATTGCGGCTTTTGACATCTTGTCTGTCTAATTGAAAAGAGTGACACAATTTTGCAACATGCTGTCTGCTCATTGCAGATGCGGGCACATTCTTTGCCCATAAAAATCGTATCACGGCTTGCACTTCCAAACGAAACCAATTTCCTAAGAGTCTTGTCACTTGAATCGTCCTGAACCATCTGGGAGCTTTACCTACCTACCCACAAACCGGCTGTATGGCAAATAGCGCCATTTCTTTTTTCTGATCATCCCTTTTAAAGTTTCATCCAAATCATAAACTTCACGAGTTTCAGTTATGTATCATTACTCTTCAAAAAAAAAAAGATATTTGTTCAATACTACTGTTGAGAGATTGAATATCCTACCTGGTAATCACTTTCTGTGCACACTCGGCAGGCGAGTCGGGTCCTCCACAGAAAATGAAAGTTGCAACCATCGCAGGTGCCATCAGAGCAGGAGGTAGGAGGGGAGATGAGCCCGCTGCCTTCCATGTTGCTGTCGCATCTCAGAGTGATGGTAGTGCTTCTTCCTTCACTGCACGCTTGGGTCTTCCTGCAAAGTGAGAAAATCAGTTAAATATCTAGTGAGTATTATTTGTTTCCATAAAGTATCATTTCTATCATTGTATTCCTTTTCCATGCTCATCTGCAACAACTTAAAAAAAAGTGTGTGTGTGTATTTATGTACGCAGGTAATAAGTTATAATTCTTTGGCGTAGCAAGATAAAAATCTTTTTAAAAATCTTGAGCAGGGCAATCTGGGCCAAGGACGAGCAGAGTTGAACGATACTAACCTTAAGTCAATCGGACCAGCCAAACCCGAGATAATTACGATTTAAATAAATTTAAACACCCCGCATAGGGACAATAGGACCAATAACATGGGGGTTTTCGGCAGACTGTATCTGGGGAGGAGGTGAACCAAATGTGACACCTGAGACCTCATCTTAAATGTCTCGGCGGGAAGAATCTTTCCTGAGAAAATTAAGACATCCGCCCGAAGAGCCCCGAGTTATGGTCATTTTAAAATAATTAAAACATTAAAAACAATTAAATAAAATAGAAGCAGGGCACCCAGCAAGTCGAAACTCGGACTGGTTGTGAGGAAACAAGAGGAATCCATTCGAACCGGTCCGGAGTCTGTAGTTGCAAATGGGGCGGCACTAGCTCGGGAAAGAAAAACGAAACTAACTCCCCCGGGAGGGAACAACTGTGACGTAAATGGTCATGTACATCCCAACAATACACAGAGTAGTAGGTGATCCCAAAGTTTCATCCTGTTATCTCTGTAATATCGTGACGGCATCAAAAGATCGAAGATCAAAATCGATAACAGATTAAAGAGCTCAATGAAGAGAACCTATGGTTCGAGTTTTATTCACGAAGCTCAAAAATCCTCGGAGCTATGCGGGATTTAAAAAACTTTAAAACTTTAAACTAATTTTAAAATGTTAAATATGGGTGAAGAAATGGGGCTATGGTCCTGAAAAAATATATCTAAGATGCTCATAGGGAGAACAATCGAATCTAGTCGGTGCGGTCGACCAAGGTGGCATAGGATTTGAATTATTACTGGGGAAGCCCTGTAGGGGGAGCACCGGAGAGGACCCATTCTCCGTAAAGCTAGCGCTACTACGAAAATATGGCCAACCTCCGAAAATCAAGTTCCAAGCTCAATTCCTTAGGGGGATGAAATTTTTTCCAGTCCCCATAGGATTAAAATGGGAGCATGATATTTTAGTGCTTAAGCCCTCCCCATGCCTGCACAATGGGAATGACGTAGATGACTGGATGGATCTTGACAAATGGAACTGTTGGTTCAAATCTCAAGTCCGAGACTGGAACCAAGATATCGCCAAGATATTGTGAATTTAAACAAATTTAAAAAGTGTAAGACAGTTAAAAACTATGGAAGAAATAGCCCTATGAGCATGGAAAACACTGGCAGAGCAGATAGAGAGGGATCGAATGAAAGGATGCGCCCCAACAGACATGGTTTATAACAATAGTTATTACGATACCCCAAATATCAGTCCCCTTGCTCCAAAAAAGTGGCATGCTAAAATATTGTGACAAACAGATATGCTCTGAGCGGCCGAACGGTTAGAGCACTGCTCTATCATGCAGACGACGGCTAGGGCCTCCCAGATACTTGTTTAACTTTAATCAAGACTTTCGTTATTTATTATTCTCGGGTTCGAGCCGCCCAGTTTTTTGTTTGCTAACTTTAATTATGACTTTCGTTAATTATTATTATTATGCAAATTATGTAAATTGAATTTATGCTAATCGTCCCCTGGTGGTCATTATAGAACTCTCCACCAGGTGTGGATATAAAAGTACTGCAGCTGGATAAGTCTTCAGTTGTGGTGCTACCCGTGTAATATACTACGACAAAATAAACCTTTACAGAGTGTAATTAGCAGATTATTCTTTTTAGTATATCTTCTAATTTAAAGCAAAGAATAGATCGTACATTAGAAATTAGCTAATTTAATGTGCAGCAATAATTTCTGAAGTTTAAAATACTGAGCTATACTAAAAAAATCATCTCATAATAAATATTAATTACAAAATCATACAAGTTTCCTAGTTCTATGAATATATTAAAAATATGTTCTGAATAATTTACTTACTCGGGTGATGTGTAAAAGAAATGTATGTCTGATTGTCCTTCAGAGCCTACAAAATAGTAATAAAAAACAGTTAAATTGTTCAAAGATTCAAAACTATAAAAGTAAGAGTAATTGCCACATTATTAGTAATTTGAATTAAAAGTTGCAAAATATTTAGCATTCAGAAATTAATATATTTACATGAATCTCTAATGCAGGTAATTATGTGCATTAGTAATGTTACATATAACGATAACAAAAAAGCAATATTAAAAAAAATTTAAGTCAATTCTTACTTAGATCAACAAAGAAAAATTTTATTTTAGCTACTTTTTATTAAATAGTTACAATTGATATAAATATATATATATACAAATGACAGAACCACAACATTAAGTGTGGTAATTAATTTTCATTAATTAATTATCATAAGTATCGTATTGTCATCCAAAACAATTATGTATATAAATTTCAGTTCAACGGAATGCTTTAAAACGTGAGAAAAAAAATCTTTTAAAGTTTTGACCCAAGTCGCTAAAAATGAAACCAACGTGGCTATATCTGTAATTCTTTAACTAATTAGTTTCAGTCAATTAATTATAATTATATTATCGAATTTTTAGCCAAAACAATAGTGTATAGAAAATTACAGCTCAAACGAGCGCTTTAAAATGTGAGAAAATAAACCTTTATGTTTTGACACAAGTCGCCAAAAACGATGCCAACGTGGCTGTAATTATAATTCTTTGAATAATTAGTTTTAATCAATTAATTTTTATTAATTTTAATTAAATCACTGTATTGTCATCCAAAATAATCATGTATATAAAATTTCATCTCAATTGAGCGGTTCAAAATGTATTTTATTAACGATTGAAAATTCCATGAAGATAAATAAATAAATACATAGAGTGTGAGCTAATAGTAGGAAATGTAAAAAAAAGAATATTAAAAATAATTTAAATTGCATTCTGTAAACTTTAGAAAATAGTGTTATTTTCCCTCTAATTTTCTTTGTTAAATGTACAAAACATAAATATATTAAGATTGCTTTAATCGAGCAATTACGTAA
>BMAU01006893.1:0-17500 GCA_019973935.1 Trichonephila clavipes
TAGAGAAAACAGAATGAAAGTACACACCCACATTTTCGTTGCAGCAACTCTTATGGCTGGTGGAAGCCATATTTTTGTATGAGGGGAAAATTTCACTGGTATTTTATGGAGTTGTTTTAATCTAGTGTCGGAAGAGCATCTGAATACTCAAGGGTATTTAAGGTCTTAGGTTAAGTAAATCCTGTGATATTAATAAAGTACCCTGCCAGATATATATACATTCTGCAGATCAATATCCCCTGTTATACAGATGGCTTTGTTCAAAGATGGTTCAAAAAGCAAGAAAGAATCTTAAACTTGATTAGTTGGCCTTGACAATCACCAGATTTCAATCCAATTGAGAACTGTGGGCAAAATTCAAATGGGGTATCTAGCAGCGGGAACCCGTACCATACAATCTAAAAGCATTGAAAAATGCTATTTATCGAATACGATCTCAAATTCTTAACTTCACATAACAACAATGCTAGAGTGTCCTACCAACTTCATACCGAGAACATTCTACGCAGTATTAAGGGCAAAAGTTGGTCCAATATTGTATTGAAGGATATTCATAATAATAGAGGCCTTTCACTGTATATATTTTCATATAAAAGCAGGGTACAACAGCAAAGGTAGTAACTAGCTACATTTTTAAAGTCCTCTAAATATGTCATCTTTTTGTAGTTTTGTTCAAAATTACACAGTGTTTTTTCCAGGTATAAGTTTAAGTTAGCATTACTTTCAAGATGGCGACCGATTTAACAGCTGTAAAGTGATTTATTCTCAGTTTGGTTTGGCAATTCATCATGAATCGACTCACGTCTCACTTTCAAATTCGTGCAATTTTATTTCGAAAGTAACTGCCGGTCAATTTTCATAAGCGAATTTTGTTTAGCGATGAAGCGCGCCCTTCTGGTTAAATGGCTACGTCAACAAAACAAAACTGCCGCATTTGGGTGAAGCTAATCCACAAGTGTATGTCGAAACACGTTACATCCAGAAAATTGACTGTTTGGTGCGCTTTATGGCTGGTGGAATCCTTCTTCAAAAACGATGAAGGCCTCAACGTTACAGTCAACGGCGTGATCGTTATAGAGCCATGATTACTAACTTTTCATTCCTGAATTGAACAATCATGTGTCCAGGAGCTGTGGTTCGAACAAGGCGGCGCAACATGTCGCACAGCTCGTGCCACAGTCGATTTATTGAAAGACACGTTTGGTGACCGCCTAATTTCACGTTTTGGACCTGTGAATTGGCCTCCAAGATCTTGTGATTTAACACCGCTAGACTATTTTTGTGGGGCTATGTAAAGTCATTGGTCTATGCGGATAAGCCACAAACGCTTGACCATTTAGAAGACAACATTCGCCGTGTTATTACCGATATACGGCCACAAATGTTGGAAAAAGTCATCGAAAATTGGACGTCCAGATTGAACTATATCCGAGCCAGCCGTGGCAGTCCTATGCCTTAAATCATATTTAAAATGTAATGCCACAAGAGTATCTTTCGAATAAAAAAAATCATGTCAATCGAATAATACATCGTTGTTTTTTTGCAATTTATAGTTCTATAACTCTCAAAAAACACCCTTTACAATATCCTGCTTATGATAATATAACGGTAGAATCTGATCGATCTTCTGCTTAAATAAGTTAAAAATTTACAAACGAATAAGCTTTTAAATATGCCTCAAATAGCAAAATGTTTAACTTCATTTGGGTTTATGTTATTTCTTATAGAGACTAAATCTTGGTCGTTATCAAATACTTGCAACATACTATAAAAATGGATATCTTGTTATAAGAATTAATTTGAAAATATTTTAGTAAAATCAATTTTATTTTAAAAAAAGAAGACTGAATTATCTGATGAAAATTCTATTTGTTAATTATAAATCGGAATTTGAGTTATTTATATCCAAACTTATATGTAAGAGTTATATTATCGTCGCACCTTAAAGTATCAGGAGAGCTTATTGACAACCGTCTTCGTAATTTTCAACCTTAATCAAGTGATGAGGATATCTAAACAGTCATCCTTTCTCCAAACTACCACACCCCACTACGCCAACGGGAGGACTTTGGTCCTAAATACATTAAACGTGCATCAGCCTCTTTCACGCGGCATGTCTTCAGTTGTACAATGATTTGAATCCACGACACTCGAGCAACGAATTCGTGACCATAACCATTAAGCTACCGCGCGTCCAACCAAACTTTTCTGTTATGTGTGAACTTACTTTAATTTTCCACATCCTTCTTTCTTATAAAAAATTATCGAATCAAAAATATGAATTTTATTTTAAGATAATAACTAACCTACACCGAAGAGCCAAATGATTATGAAAAGCTACTCAATAACACGTAGCACCACTTTTTGATTGCGAAATTGCTGCAACTCGCCTTGGCATAGATACTACAAGTTCTTGGTAGAAGACTGAAGACAAGTTGTACAAAATGTTCAAGCAATATTTGCGTAAAGTTTAGATATTCTGACGTAAAGACATTAGATCTCCGAGGTGCCTATCAATGAAAACCAAAAAGTGTCTTATCAGAATATGATCCACCGAATTAGATGGTCAGTAGATTTATTGGAATTCACGTTTATGCTCCTCGAATAATTCTAACCTTTTGATATGAGACGCTGTCCTGCTAGAACATTCCATTTCCAGGTGGGAAAACAAACGCTGTATAAGAATGCAACTGATCCGTAATTACGTTCAGATATTCTACAAATTTTACAGTCCCTTCTACCAGAACAATGGATCCCAGAGTCACCCATTATAACGTTCTCCAAAGCATAATACCACAATTACAGTCTGTGTATATGGATGGAGCGACTGTTTGACTAAAGAAGATGGCACAGCCATCGACGTGATAAAATAGAAGCAATCATGATTCCTGCAACTTATTTATGGTCAAGTCTCAATATTTATGAGCCCACTCCAGGCGTAGTTGGCGCAATGATGCTTGGTCAGCAGAGGCCCACAAGAGGGACGATTGCTGTGCTTCCCATATCGAACAGCGTCGGCTAAACTGTATGTTCCGAAACAATTGTGCCTGACCTTTATCGTATTGGGCTGTCAACTGGCCCACTGTCTGGCGTTGAATTTTACTTTACTAAGTGGAACAATTTTCAACGTCCTTTTTTTATGATGCGTAGACGTCCAACATGTAGGTGTGTACTTATCGTTTTACCGTTATATATATATACACCTTGTACAAACGTTAAAAACAGCTGAACCCAAACAACCTACCAGTCATGCTGTTTTTGAGATACACTTTCCCAGTCTTCGGGTCACTACAATCTGCCCTCGTTCAGATTCGCTTTTCATTTCACTCTCAAAAGTAAGTGCAATAAGGGTAGCTTACGCACACACATTCCCCAGCAGCAGTAAAATACCATTCTCTGTTAATCACGTGGCTTTTACGTCTTTTAGACGAGTTGATTGAAAATTGTGGAGGTGTTCATTATGTTTTGGTTTGACGGTGTATATTTTATAGTGTAATACCTGAATATTTCTAAAAAATGTATTTTATTTTATTTTTATTAAATGTTCTACTGACTTTCTGTTTACTTGTTTTGCAAAATAGAAAAAGAAAAATTTGTATGGGTGACAACTTTTGTATGTATAAAAGGTCTTAATGCCTCAGTTGATTTTTTTTTTCAGATTGCTTTAGTTGTATACGTATTTTAAAGTTTATCCTTGCATAAATAAATGACAAAAACTGCCGTTTTTATTACTTTTTGGTTCAAAACACTTGACATTTGGGATTTATTCTCTTGGAAAGATTACATATTTTCCTTAAACTTTTAAAAAGTTATCAGCCTTTCTCGCATCAAATGCGAGTAATGTTTGAAAGTTTATATTTTCTAAAAAATTATTAAAACAGCTATTAAGTTTTAAGACTTATTGTTTTTTAACAATGTGTATTCTTTTTAAATATAGAAATAATTAAACTAAAAGAGTAGTTTTGGAGTTTTAACTGAAAGCTTAAGACATAAAAACAAATGTTTAAGAAAACTGAAATCACACTTAAAAAATATTCAGAAGTTATATTAAAATTGTTTGCAAGACAAACTAAAAGTTGCGGCAAAGCTCTTTTTTTCCAGTATTACTTCATAAACTAAATCTCCTTTCAAAAACTAATTTACTAAAGGTATGAATATTATATGAAAAATAAATTCTAAGTTTAAAAATGTCATTTTAGCATAAATTAATGGTATTCACATATTGTTTACTGGCTAATACATTTTGGCGAATATTTATTTTATGTGACATTGAAAAAAACATTTAAAGGAATAAAAATTTATCGCTAAGCTAATTTTTTCTCTTAATATACTTTCCTAAATCATGCAAAATAATTTATTTGAATTATTTAATTTTTGAAACATACAAAGATGTATAATACTTTACAAAACAAATATTTTCAAAATGAGGCCAACTAGAAAAATAGGAATTCTTTCACAGTGCATTTTTACCTTGATGATATACACTGCTGGACAATTGCTAAGGACGGATAACACTATCATCCATAGCAACCACAAAATGAAAGGAAGCAAAATGTGGAAAATTAGAATAAGTGCGGGATATTAGTAAGAAGAAGTATGAGTATGCAAATGTTTTTTCCACGTCTGTTCATCGCGCGATAGCGTTCATAAGAGCTTTAAAGGTTTTGACGCGTGTGGACAGTTGTTGTTTCAAGTCAAAGTTTTACAGGAAAGATTTAATAGACGAACTTAAAATTTTTGGCATGTCTTCCCGACATCACATAGATAATTTTATGCGTGGCCGAATTATTGGAAAGATCGAAGAAGGGCGAAAAATAACAGATGTTGCCAGTGTGTTCGACATCGCTCACAGCGTTGTTTCACGGCTGTGGAAATCATTTAAAACTACTGGAATGTGTAGTAGACGGTACGGGGGAGGTCGTGTTAGAAGTACGACGCCTGCAGAAGACAGATATATCGTCCTATCAGCAAAAAGGAACAGGCGCACCGCAGCTTAGCAGGTGGCAAATCAGTTTCTTGCTGCCTCAGGAAAGCAGATCTCCCGAAAATCTGTTGCCAGACGTTTGAGGGGAGGAGGGGACTATACGCACGCAGACCTGTGTGTGTGTCCCATTGACCAGACAGCACCGTACTGCCCGTTTGCAATGGTGTCGTGAGCATCACATTGGACTGAACAGGACTGGGCATGCGTACTATTCTCAGATGAGTAGGTTCAGTCTGTCATCGGATTTAGACGCCAACTGATCTGGCGCGAGAGTGGTACTGCTTTTATCGTCCAGAGAATATCCAGGAAAAGGACCGATATCCGACATGCAGTATCATGGTGTGGGCCGGCATCATGATCAATACGGCCGCACGCGCCTACATGTGGTTGCGAATGGGACTATGACGGGCCAACGATACATTGATGAAGTTCTACTTCCTCATGTTCGTCTTTCCATGGTGCTGTCGGTGATAAATTTGTTTTTTGACGACAACGCAACATGTCATCGAACACTCGCTGTTCAGGGATTGTCTAGACAGCGAGGGTATTCAACATCTCGTATGGCCAGCGCGTTCTCCAGATCTAAACCCCATTGAAAATGTGTGGGATGCTTTGGGGAGGCAAGTTGCTGGTCGAAACTATCCTCCGAAAAAAAGAACACCCCCTCATCCGTGCACTCACAGAGGAATGGGATAAATTGCCTCAACAGCTGCTGGATAATGTTGTGCAAAGTATGGTACGACGTGTGGAATGTTGCATCACATTCCACGGTGGACATATCCCGTACTGATACCTTTCTTTAAGGTGCCTGCTGACTTTTAGATGCATTGTTCCATTTCTCCATACGCAGATCAAATGGACATTTTTTTTTCTTTCAGATGTTTCACGGCTTTTGTACTTTCCAGAACAATAAATATTCTTTATTCTAATGTCTGAACAGTGTGGCAACTATTTTTTATCCTACTAGGCCTCATGTCTGGCTTAATGTTACGCTACATAGCAATTTGTGATCCGTCCTTAGCAATTGTCCAGCAGTTTATAAATTAACCCTTAACTTCCCACTGTTTTAAAAAATTCGATGACAAAATTATATCAGCTATTTCTCAAGTAATAATAAAAGGGAAAAATATGTATAAAAATTTAAGCTGCATTAAATTGAATTTCAGTCATTTTCTTGTTGTGCAACATTGCGCAGTAGTGCTGCAAATTACAAAACTTTTTTTTTATAGGAGGATTTTCTTATCCATCGTTATAAATTGCTTTAAACTTACATACAATGAAAAGTTTTAAAGCACTTATTGATTTTATTGTAACAAAGTCCTACTTAACACTTTTTGCACTCCAAATTCATAATTTCTCTTGGGAGCGTGCCATCTCCATGGACTTTTATTACTTCTTCATTCAATTAAATGTTTTGATTTTTTCCATAAAAATTCTTTGACAATGTTTTATTATTCTTAAAAGTTAAATTTAAAAAAGGTTTTCTGTGACTTAAATATTTCTATCTAATTTATTATCATCATCAGATTATTTTTATATTCTGAATTGTATTTTGTGAACCAATACTATTTTTACTGTCGCTATCCGAATCTTAATTAGATAACACACAATCAGGTAAAAATCAACGTCATCTTCAGAATATTCAAGACCATCCTCACTTAATGCACTTAATTCGTCCGGATTATTAATTTTTCTATCAATTTCATGTTGGGTTAGTATACGCTTTTTGGTCATATCAATATGGTAACCAAAGACCAATGTTGCAGACCTGCAACATATAATTAAAATCAAATTTCTTTCAAACATTTTCCATAAGAAAATCAAAAATTACTTTTTTAAAATGAGCATAAAAATGTTAAAAGTCTTACCTCGTAATTTATTTCGTCAATAAACAAGAGGAAGCATAAAATATAATAGATTCTTTTTATAGCAAAAACACAGTTCTTAAGGCATCAGAGATTTTTATAATTGTTGTGATTTCTGGAAAAAATGTACTTCCATCTAGTGACAAAATTAGCATGTATTTCGTTGCAGTAATCTTTTTTCTCTCAGATAAGTGATTTGTATTCAATTAAAAAAATATTGATTCTATTAAATTAAAGTAAATCATATGTTCCAGAAATGCAATAGTGGGAAGTTAAGGGTTAAAATTGATAGAAAGGCATTCTACTCTGAATTTCAAAGAATCAAGAAGTCATCAAACTTCATACTTTAATACTTTTTTTTAATTTTAATCTGAGGACTTTTTACAAAGCGTATTTTTCTCACGATTAATTGCGATCAATTTCTAATACAATTTAAGGTAATATAATATGTATTGAATTTAAAAAAAAATAACATTCTAGTGCCTTACAATAATACTCTAAAAAGGCTTTTAAAGGGTCCAATAGCAGTGAATAGCAGTATATATATATATATATATATATATATATATATATATATATATATATATATATATATATATATATATATAACCAATAATTTTCAGATAAATTATCAACTTTTTCAAAAATTACAAATGTGTGAAATTTTGAAAATTAAAAATGATAATAATTTTTAAAGTACTCGTAGTTAGAAAAAGTCATGGTTGGATACCATTAAAAACATTACTAAATGAGCAACATGCATTTATCTAAAAAAAGGATGAAAAGTTTAAAAAAAAATTTCTGAAGTTTAAGAAAATAAAGAGTTAGTCGAGTAAATGGAAGAAATGGGACAGATAAATGATTTATGTAACAGCCAGTAACTCAAGAAAATCTTCATATAATAAGAATTATTTCAGACATTCTCTAGAAATAATATAAATGTCAGGTTCAGATAGTTTCATGGAAATATAATAATAATATTTTGATTTATTTTAAACATACGGTGAATTTATTTTTCAAAGGGAACTGGGTATTTTGTATTCCCCATTGCATACCCAGTACATTCGTCTGGAGCTGGCATCCTTTTTTATTACGGTATCATATAGGTATATAGTGATTGCCACAAAGTAATTTGATACCAAGTTTCCTTCCCAGAAGGAAGGACTTGAGCTCTGACGATGTGAATTTCTACTAGGAATTTAGTTTTGTCGAGAGTAGCCATCTACATAATCTTTCATCAATGACGCTGTTGAATTTTTCCATCATGAAAATCCACCGGTCCGGGCAAAGGTTGAACCTGCAATCTGAGGAGTGCACGGACAGCACCTAACCAACTACGCTCCCCAGCCAGCCTGCGAACGGATTAAGTGTAAAAAAAATAATTTGGAGAAAAAATGTTCTGAAGCAGACAACTTTTTTTTTTAGGCGCGTTTTGTTTCAGAGAGTGAACTTGAATTATGCATTTTAAAAAGACAAGCATTGCTACGCTCAGATATGTAACGCTCGTAACAATTGTAGCAATACTACTAAATGGTAACAATACAACTCGTAAAAATACTACTGAGTGGTAACAATACAACATGTAACAATGCTACTGAATCATTTGGGTTTAATGAGTCATGTATCAGAGAAATTTGTGCAGCGAGATGTAGAGCAGAAAAGGACAACTAATTCTAATGGTAACTATTTATATTTCACCAAATCAAAGTATAGAGGAAACTATCAAATTCATTCACAAAAATTTAGTTGTCTACACTGAAGCCGGTTCAAATCTTCTGAACTATTTGCCTATTATTTTAAGTGGGGATTTTATTGTAGATTTTTCAAAAGACAAATCAAAGCCTTTAGTAGATTTTTTTTTAAAAATCAAAATTCAATTTAATTATGTCAAATGATCCAGATGAAAGCATGACAATGTTCGGAACAGTGCTCGAAGGATTTTTTTTATATATATATTTAAATAATTTTGAATCTAAAGTATTTATAATCTATTTCCGTTACCATAAACCCATATTATTTCTTTCTTAGAATACAATTAATTCACAAATATGATTGTATATTTCGCAAAAAATATTACTTTATGAGTACAGACATAGAAATAAATAATTTTATACGACAATACTAATATCCCCTTGGTTTTTATTCACCGAACTAATTCCTGAAATAACATTACAAAGTTTGAAGTTATCACTTCTATCGTGTGGTCATAAGCACACACACTCTTTTTTTTAGTGTATAGTGTTGTTTCTTTATAATAAATTACCTATACAGAAAGCTGAAATTACCCATATTTATTAGTAGTACCCACTTGTCTTTCAACTTTGTATAATTTTCTTGCCTTTTGTGACCTACTTTTGTCTCACAAGTTTTGCACGAAATAAAGAATGACGCTTTGTATCACAAATTTATTCTCAACTGAGTTTAGGAAACTCCTCTAAAATTTTGACAAAAACTTGTGTTGGGTTTTTGTTGGAAACATCTATTAATCCTTGAAATCCTACATTTAATTTTGTAACATCCGTCTAAGCCAGTGTTTCTCAAATTGTGGGGCACGCCCCACTAAGGTGGTGTGATAGCCCCACATGGGGGGGAATGATTATGTCAAAAAGTTGAAAGTGAAATATTTTAACAAATTATTAATTTTCTTAAAAGAAGCAGAACAAAATACATTCTGACATATTTACACTGATATAATATACATATAAATGTATCAGTTCTTCAGAATGTTTTGATAATTTATCTATACTAAGTTAAGAACCGGTTTAATTATCACTAGTGACTTTCATGCATTGATATTGTACACAGAAAGGGGAGTGATGAAAATTGTATTTGAAAATTGGGCCCGCAAAGAATATTCGCAAACATTTAAAGTTTCAGAAGCACTGGTCTAAGCTCCTAATCGCAGAGTTTATGATTCGACAAAAATATCTTTCTGGATATATTTCCACAGAATATCATACAAACATTCATCTTCATTATGAGTTTTTCCCATGTGTGATCATATTCAGTAAATATTTTTCATCCACTTTCGTATAATGAGGGATCAATGATTTTTTTTTTATTATGTTTTCATGTAGTCCGGGAAGACATAGATAGCTTATTTCGGAAAACAAGTTTTTTCTTTTGTCCAAGGGAAAAACTAAGCTCGTCCAATAAGAATTCACAGCTATTTCTTCCAGGAGGACAAAAGAAATGAATGGGAGGAAACCAGAGAAATAAAAGAAACTGGTTCATCGATGTTTAAAGTGCAACCCCCCCACACACTTAAAACACACCGTGCGTGTTTTTCCTCCTGCACTTAGCGTCAGAAGAGATGTACTAATTCTAGAATAGACCTTTTTTAAAACTAAGTTCGATTCTGGCTCAAAACATATCGTATATATATATTGAGAACATTTATAACCCCGTGCACCACAAAGTATAACACGAGGACTTACATAAGAATGCGTGAAGCACACATCACAACGAAGAGATGGATTACAACACTAACATCATACTTTAACCGGGATTTCAACCCAGATCCTACGGCACCGCAGTCAGCGTTACTAACCACGATACCGGATGGACGGCTTTAGCGCTATATTGGATTCTAAACCAGACATGGATTTTGTTTTCCTAACACTCAAAGAACTTTACATTGAGAAAATCACATTTCTTAAATTTTTGTAAATAAATATGATTTGACGATTATTATTTTCTGAAATATTTGCTGGTTTTAATCAAACTAAAACAGTAATTAACTCACCGCTACTGGAAGACATATTTCATCCTCATTTATATTTTACTTTTACTGTATATATTACTTTAAACTTACATTTACTAGCAGAATTTCATTTCTAATGGCCAGGATTTAAGTAAATACACATTTAAAACAATAAAAATTAAAAAATTAAACAAAACTAAATCAAAACATTATCATAGTGATCAAAGCACTAGAGACAAAAAGCTATTAAAAAACGTTTAAAATTTTTGTACACATATTGTATAGCTTTTTCCAAAGTGCTTTAAGTATTCAAAGCATTACTCAAAAGCAGTCAGATGCTTTAATGGATTTGAAAAAATTTGGAGAAAAAAAATTCCACAATCTCTTCACAATTTTTGTGGATCCTTTATGCTTAACCAATAGTAAAATTGCATAAAAATCATTCAATAGCTTTTGTATTCATTAAGCCTAAATGTCACTTCAGTAATAACGTTGCAAGTTATCCAGTGTCATTATTATGGAATGTCACCAAATCTAGCCAAGCAAGTTACAAAGAAAATTCTTTGAGATTTTCAAACATATTTTTAAAAATTATTAAGTGTAATTTTTAAAAGTTAAAAACAAAATACTATTTTACAGCTATAAAAACATTTAAAAAATACAATTACTTACATTTTTATACATTTCAACTTTTTACTCTTAGAAATCAGAGTAACATACATAAAGATAGTATTGATTTATATTAATAGTAAGTCAAATGAAATTTTTTTAATGTGTGTCATAACAAGTATACCTTAAAATGTGGAGCGGTCACAAACCAATAGGTTGGGAGCTTGTACAGTTTCTTTCTCATTAATAATACGTTTTATTTACCAAAAACATCTGAGTTATTTCCAACACAGCGCTAAGCATCTGGTAAATGCAACTCAAGGAATTTAGAATTTTTTTATTCGCTCCAGTAATAGAATTTTTCATTAGACCTCTGATAATTTCTTTTAAAATTTAGAGTTTGAGAACTTCGCAAAACAATACAAAAACTCCATCTAGCAACCGAGGGGTGGCTTCTAACTCCACATACTATAGTATTTATTTAGTTTGAGGATTCTGTATTTTTGGATTGCTGCTTTAGGATTTCGCAGTGACTGAGGTATGATAGTCATCTTAGTATACTAATTACAGTTTTAAATCTCACCCTCACTGACCTCACTTGATTTGATTATAAATGTTGCTGACACCCGCTCATCAACCGAAATGGAATAAATTATTTGACTACATGGATTTTATGTTATCTGTATTGTTACCTGTTTAAGTAAATATCATTTATTACTCCATACACTTCGTTACACTTTTTGTTAGCCAATTTTCTTCACATTGTGCATAAGTCCCTTTCGTATTAAATATCCTCAGTCACCTGGCTTATATATCAAGTTT
Organism: Trichonephila clavipes; assembly: GCA_019973935.1. NCBI lineage: Eukaryota > Metazoa > Arthropoda > Arachnida > Araneae > Nephilidae > Trichonephila > Trichonephila clavipes. The sequence goes on from BMAU01006893.1 coordinate 11,984, forward strand.
ATTAATCCACACAACCTTTGAACATATTGTAAGGCATTTATACCATTTAAGTATATCCAAAACGTTAACTAACTCATATTTTTTCATTTTATCATGAAATATTTTAAGATATAATTTTTTTCTTAACATTTTGAAAACGTAACTTAATTTAGGGTTTGTTTCAAAAAGTATGTTTATAAAGCAAACTTTCTGCCTAATGGTTAATCAAAAAAGTTTGTTATCAAGTTGTACCAAAGTCAAAAAATATACTTTTGAAAACAAATTTACCTGTTGTGTAAGAGGTTATAAATAAAATATTGTTACGTCGATCCGGGTTCAGGAATTTTATGCAAAACACTCACAAAGACAAAAGTAAAAGTTCTTTAAAAGCGATGAGAATTTATTATAGGAAATCCAATTCTTTATATACATGAATCCACAGAAATATTCCCAGAGTAAATCTAGGAAAGTCTATACACCATCAACCGCAATCAAACACAATTATCAGTGTTTAAAATTCACGTATGTAAAAGATTATTCACAAGCACAGCCGAGCAAATCGGTAATCAAAACTTGCTCACTATTCATTGTTTGAATCAAGATTGACTGGTTGCGACTAGCACCACTATATTTATAAATCCGGTGGAAACTTCCAGAAAAATCCGCACGTGACATAGTGTGTGAAATTAGTAGAACAATCCACAAATTTCTAGAAAAATCAAAGGGTAACAAGCTCGCCAACATGCTCGTCAAAGGCGCCAAATGGGCCATCAACTCTGTCACCAAAAATGATGCCAACTTAGCTCTATCGCCAAGATTTCACCAAGTTCTTATTGAATCGCCACTATAGCGTAAGGGATGGCTTACTTGTGAATATTACAATTTTAACATTAAATATAACATAGAGTAATATAAATGCTTTACACATCCAAATACAAATTATTTACACTATTTACGCAAATTTCTAACAATATTAATATTTTCTTATCCAAAGATTTACAGTTGAATCAGAATTGTTGAAAACATATTGCCAAAATATTTTCCGATGCAAAAAAAAAAAAAAAGTTTTGAGTTCTGAAATATTGAGAAAATATTTATTCAAACAGCTGAGATAAAATGTGTATCGAAATGCATTTTCACATATTTCTTATCGCTTTATAAAAAAGACAACACATATATATTGAAGTATTTGGGGTTCTTTTTCACAAAAGCAAATAGTTTTATTTTCTGTAGCAAAGCTATTTTTACCGTAAATACGAATTCTTGATGAATGTCAAAAGAAGTTGATAAATATATTGTTTTAAAATTGAAAGTTTATATGCGTTTAGTATGCCACTGAAGTTTATTAAATTCAATACGATGATGATAAAAAAATTTGCCATTCAGCAAGCTGACAAATTTTGTTCTGTTCAACACAAAACATAAACCGTTTTCGATAAAAATGTATCCCCATGACTACGACTAAATTAGGAAACAACATTTATTTCAGTGTTCATCTAAGAAAAATAAAAAATGTTAGATATAAGATGCAGTAAGGCAAAAATATTGAATTCCAGTGAGTTTAAATTCAGAGGAAATCAATATAAAATAAACTCAAATTCTTCAAAACTTGATTTTTTTGAGATTCAACATAAAATATATTGCAGGGTATTGCTTATAAAACTATTCTATACTGAATGCTAGAATATTTTATATTAATAAGAAACACAATATGAGTGTAGCTTCATTAGTATACATTTTCTTAAGTTGTAAAGTGTTAAAGCTTATGCTCATAAGAAGGAAATGCTAGGAAAAACTGATATGGCTAGTTTTTACTTCAGATTTAAAAAAAAAATGTTTAAAGCACTAATTTCTTTCCTCCCATTTATTTTATAATTTTGGGTAGCACATATAAATACAATTTCCCATGGATTTGGCTAGAATAAAACTTGAAATAATCTATTCAGTTGTTAATGGGAAGTTGTTATTGTTATTTTGAAACTGTATTAAATTAAATGCAACATTTCTTGGTTGTTACGACCTAAAAAATTGATTTATGATGAATTTTCGGTACTAATTATTAATGACTGTAATCTAACAAACATAACAATATTAATTAAAAAACAATAGTTAAATTCCTAAAATAACAACAATTCATAATATTTCCACCACCTGAAAAAATATTTGTATTGGTTCATATTTTACGAGAAAAGGAAGTTCTTAACACAAACAAATTGAATTAAATTAATGTAACCTAGCTTATAATAGTTTTTTCCAAACCGCAGGCAAAATTGCAATTGTGATAAATTTAAGTAGTATAATTGGTTTTTCGTCATATTTAGTTAACATTTAGAATAATTCATGAAAAAATACTTAATCTCATATTCAAGGCAAAGTGTACATTGTGAGAAAGTATCTTCTTTTCGAGGAAAAAAACGATATAACTGTATGGTAAAAACTGAGTGTGTGTGCGTGTCTGTGTATGTGTGTGGTCTCTAGTTTTTTTTACTTACGTTTATAATAATAATTTTTTATTCACAAAGTTATAAATTAATTTTAAGAAAATATACAAAATCTATAACTGTATTGATCATTATCATAAAAGTTTAGAGGTTATCTCATAAGTAGTAAGAATGAGATAACTAGGCGATACTTAAGAGTTAAACTTGAAGCTGATCGAATCACAAAACAAATCTACAAAAAACGATGATACTATTTTTTTTTTAAACTTTACTGTGAAATGTTCAAATAAGTTTATAGAAATCAATTGTACTTTGTATAAACAGGAACTTTTTATAGTTTCTAATAATACTTTATCTGAAGAATGTAGTATATATATTCAACTATATATATAATTTTCCTTTAAAATATATTGATCAAGAAGTACAAGTTAGTTTATAAATTGTACAAACTTCTTCATCAAGAATAAGAAATTTTTTGACAATGCCATTTTTTTTAACGTATACTTGCCAGATTTTAGTTAGGACTGCAAAAAGAAAAAAAAAGTAATATTTTGTGTTTTTTCAATATATTTTGATGACAAATTTTAAGAAACAAAGAAAAAGCTAGTTATATGATTCACATTTTTTAAAACGGAATTCCAAAGTTCTGAAATTATAATTATTTGACATTAGTTAAACATGCCAAGTGCAAGATTTTTGAACTATAATTCTCTACGAGCAAATTAATATTTAATATAATTTATAAATTCCCTTCATCAATTACAAATTATTTTTAATATTAACTAATATGATATTTTCATGTTGCTACGTACACACACTGGCCAATAAGTTAAGATACCTTTGAAATTTACATTTGAATGCCTGCTAGGGATAAAGAATGCATTTTTTTGTTATGACGTGGGTTATACTACGTGGATAGAATGATAGTATAAAGAAAGTGTGTAAGACTGCTTTTCGCGTTGAATGAAGTATAATGGGAAAAGAAAGATTTTCACCATTTGAAATTTGGCTTATTGTTGGCAATAAGCCCTTTTTAGAAGGGCCCCAAGTTTTTGAAGACAGCAAATATCATTGCACTCTCAAAAGGAGCTATATCAAAGGTTTTCAAAAGTTTGGATCGTAACCCACAGTTTTTTTCTAGAAGACGATACTAGGGTTTCAGTACAGATTTCCCAAATGTGTGATTGGCGTCGTTATCGACAAATTGTACCGCAGAAAAGGGATTCTATTGTGCTTCAACAGACACAAATAGTCAACTAAGGCTTTTCCCACCAGATTTCAGTTCGAACCATGCGCAGAGAATAGTAGAGGATAAGGATGCATGATCGGATCCCTATGAGAAATCATTCATTTCAGCCCGAAATGTAAAATTTCGTTTATAGTGGCGTCGGGAAAGAAGACACTGGATATCCGAGGATTGGAAACTGGTAATGGGTTCGGTTGAATCCCACTATATACCTTATTTGGGCTGATGGAAGATGTCGAATTTGGCGAGAACACTACGAAGCCATGAATCTATTTTGGTTTATTTGCAATGTGTAAGGGTTTGTCAGGAGTCTCATGTCATTTTCTAAGTATATATATTATATGAGGCCCACACCCGCGGAGACCTCATTTTTACATTATTTACGTGACCTGTTTCTGTGGGGAAGAAGGAATCAAAGAAAAACCACTCAAATCATTCATTTTTATAACCTGTTTATTAAGGTCTTAGCTTAAACACAATACTCAACAATAACAATTAAATAAGTTGATTCAGAATGAGAAGACGCAACACTTATTACCAAATAGTCACGTACTTGACCACTGAATAAAACTTTATAGATAATTCCTCTATCTCTAATATACGTCTTTTCCTCACAGCTTATATAAAACTGCTTGCCGTTATATCCTAGATAATCAGATACATTCTTTCTCTGTTCTGAAGGGACTTTAATCCAACAATATTCCTTATAACCTCGAACCCACCTTTGGTTCGGCAGTATTGGCACGGCTAGGCTATTTCACGGACTTGGGCTTCTTCTAACTTTACCTCAACTCACTTTACAGCTAACTGTCCCCTTAGCGATTTCACATTCCACTTAAGGTATACGACTAAGTTCGGAACCGTGATTTTAAAAAAGCGCATAAGTGGATAATTATCAAGATATTTAGTGTCACTTAGATTGGAATACATGTATAAAAATGTTTTAAGGACATTGTGACAAAACAAAAATTTATATACAAAATTTTGGCTAAAAATTAACTTAGAATAATCCTTTTCAAAATGTTCTCCTTTTTGAGAAAATGCCTCTATTATAATAATATATTGCCTATATATAGCTTAGACCTCTGCACAGAGGCTCAACTAGAATTTTTTAAATATATAACTCAGAAGTGTGTTTCTCAATATATTTTACGACAACAGAGGGGAGCAATTTTAAAGAAAAACGTCAATAATTATTCCAATTTGTGGTAGCTCTGAAAATAATTTGAATTTTCAAAATCTCTCTCTCTCTCTCTCTCTAGTTCAGCCTCTGTACAGAGGTTTGAGATATATACAGGCAAAAATATTATTATAATAGAAGCATTTTTTACAAAAGGAGCATATTTTGAAAAAAAGGTTTATTCTAAGTTAGTTTTGCCGAAATAATGTATTTCAATATATTTTTTTTGTAAAATGTCCTTAAAACAATTTCATACATGTATTCTAATCTAAGTGACACTAAATATCATGAAAATTATCCATTAATGCGCCTTTTTAAAATAACGGTTCCGAACGTAGTCGGAAACGTATTCGGAACGCAGTCGGATCGTTAAGGCTCTGAACGTAGTCGGATACCTTAACGATTTCTCCTGCGCATATACATAGACTCCGCTCTAATGTTAACTTCAATGTAATTCCTAACTTACATAACCACGTTCTTCTTTCTTAAAGTTGGTTGGAAATTATTGCCATTTCCGCCCCAAAGAAAACCCAAGATGATATTAATAGAAATCGCGAAGAAAGCGATATGATATATGATATATGATATATATATATATATATATATATATATATATATATATATATATATATATATCATATCGCTATATATCATCATATATATAAGCTATA
>BMAU01006893.1:22500-45815 GCA_019973935.1 Trichonephila clavipes
CATTCCAGTAGTTTTAAATGACTTCCACTGCCGTGAAACAACGCTGTGAGCGATGTTGAACACCCTGGCAACATCTGTTATTTTTCGCCCTTCTTCGATCTTTCCAATAATTCGGCCATGCATAAAATCATCTATGTGATGTCGGGAAGACATGCCAAAAATTTTAAGTTCGTCTATTAAATATTTCCTATAAAACTTTGACTTGAAACAACAACCGTCCACACGCGTCAAAACTTTTTAAAGCTCTTATGAACGCTATCACGTGATGAACAGACGTGGGAAAAAATTTGCATACTCATACTTCTTCTTACTAATATCCCGCACTTATTCTAATTTTCCACATTTTTTCCTTTCATTTTGTGGTTGCTATGGATGATAGTGTTACCCGTCCTTAGCAATTGTCCAGCAGTGTATATACGGTACTTATATGAAAAATCAATTTTTAAAATTTTGTCTTTCTGTCTGTATTTGTTCGGCTAATCTCTGAAACAGCTGCACCAATTTTGATGGAACTTTCACTGGCAGATGTTATAAGGAGTAACTTAGGCTACTTTTATTTAAAAAAATAAATTAGGGTTTCACGGAAATAAAATTAAAACCAATGAACAATATCCGATTCCAATTTTTTATTCAATATGGATTATTTTTTTATTCAACAGGGATTATTTTATTTCGTGAGCCTTCTGTCTCAACGATTTCTAACAGTTAAATTAAACCTTTTTGTTTGATTAGGTTGCTGCCACTTGCGACATTTCACGTCCATGTCCTTTGATCCTAATGATTTTACAGTCCTCACCCCATCGACAGTATCAAAGCTCATGCATCCCTCTTACACTTTGCTCAATAAAAAATAAAGAAAAAAAGTAAAACAAAAAAGAAACATTGATTCACAAAGTAAAAGAATGACATTATACTTATAGCATAGGCATTTCTTTACGTGGAATATATAATTATTAAGTTTTCGAAGACTCTGCGAATTGAATAAACACTTTTTTGTTAAATTCCACTTCGACGAAGTCGCGGGTAACAGCTATTTAACATAAAATAAGTGCATCAGAACGTAGTATTCACGTATTACACATCCTGATACAAATTATTTACATTATTTTAATGCGTTTATTACACAAAATTTGTAACAATGTGTTAATTTTGCTGAGCAGAAGGAAAGTGTTTTCAAAAATCGACCCACAAGAGAGTTTCGGGGCGGTATAAGTAAAAAATTCTACAGACTTAAAATTTAGCAAACATGGTTTTTTGTTCAGCTGAGATATGCAAAAAGTTGGTTTTTTTTTTGTTTAATTTACAATTCACGTAAAGTTAACTCATTAAAAACTTCTTTATCCTTCAGTCTGTATTGCTTAAATTTTCAATTTAACCGTGCGAAGAACGGGTATACCAGCTAGTCTGTTAATATTTTTTCAAGCTGAAATATGCGTTAAAAGAAAGGAAACGATGTAACTTTCAAACGAAAAACAAATTATGCCAAAATACGGCGTCTAAATGAGGTTTATGTGCAATTGAAATAAAATAACATGAAATTTACTTCATCTCATACTTGACAACCTAATATAAAAGAAAAATAGTTTTGTTGTTAATATTATATTTAAAGACATTTCTTTGTTGGCGCCATCTGTTTAATTTCACCTACAACATGTCCTTATTTATATTTTATACATAAATAAGAACGCTACATATTTTAAACGGATTCAGGAATTAATTAACTAATTTAAAAAGATGGTTCGGTAATAGTGAGATTAGAAGAAAGTTGTTTTATCCACATATAGATTTATAATTATGTGTATTACAAAGTACATTAAAGTAATTAAATTAATTAATTTTGTAAAAATATTTCTTTATAACTCTTGAAAATTTAATCTCACATATTAGATAAATTTTACTTATAAACGAATATAGTAAATGTTTCCTTCAAGATATTTGTCAAAACATTATATATATGTTATTAATAAGCAGAAAACTTTAAAAAGATAATTAGGTTGCTGTTTTTTTTTAGTCAGTCATGAACAACACAATGATTGCTTTTAAATTTTATGATTATTAATTTTCTAATGATCCTACATTTGTTACTAGTGTTTGCTTTAGAATATATTAAAAAAGTAGAACCAAGAAATTTTCATTAATTTTGTTTTGGAAAGCATTCTGAAATTCGAAGTAAAGTTCAGCCAAACATTACATTATTGAAATTTTTGATGGAAATCATTCTTTCTCTGTAATTATGTTTAAGCAGATGGAAAAATCTCGATATTTTTATTTTACTTTTCCAACGATCCTGTGTACTGTTCTTTTTTTTAATTTTACGTTGTCAATTATGTGAAAATATTTGTATCTAAATATTCAGTTTTGCTTAGGTTTTAATGCAACACACTATTTAAATATATATCAAAGATTAAAATCGGGTAAAGAAAAGTAGTCATCAAAGATCATACAAATGACTTGTTTGAAAAATTTGACAATACTTTGATAATATTTAGAACCTTTGAATAGGTATAAAGTTGTGGTCATAATTAACACTTACGCATCCCTTTTGAATTCTAGGATGGAAAATATGATACGTAATGTATTGCATTCATTTGTCACTTATTAGCTCATAACAACATGTTAATATTCCTATTTCAAGACCTCCCCCAAACAGTTATCTCTCAGATAGCTGTTTTTAAATACAGTAAGTTTTTTATTTGGATATTCAAGGCCATATATATAAATAAGGTTCCCAAGATAGCTAAGAAATTATTACACTTCTATTACGCTTAACTAAAAAAAGGTATAAGTATCATCCTTGATTGATCGTCGCAACTCTTGAACGACCTTGCCTAAATCTTTCTGAATGAATCCAACCCATTTAACTATCTCCATATGTCTCTAGAAGCTGGAAAATTCAAGAGAAGATTAGCCAGTTTACTTCTATTATGTAAGTAAGATTTGTTTTTCATTTTATTTAATCCTTGAATTTCTCAAAATAATGCAAAATGCACCACAGGAGCACGAATGAAGTACGTAGTTTGATAAGTGTTCTTACGATACATTTCTTCGCAAACACATAAACATATCCATGTGTCCGTTTACATAATCAGGATAAAAACATTATATATAAATTTGGGGAGAAAACATATATCTCTTTCTCTTTTATACTTTTAATACAATAAAATTCGATAAAAAAACAAATTATCTTAATATTGAACTCCTGTGTCGAAGCGTAATCATTACTCTGAAATTGTGTGTAGTATTGTTCATTATCTTTACAAATATGTTCTTTTATACTTTCAAAATATGTTATTTCATTAAATTTAGAGACGTTAAATAATGTCTTCACATGACACAGAAAAAGTCTTTAGAAACTATCAGATCTATCTAAACACATTTTTTAAAATAAAATGATTTAAAATGTAATTAATTTTAATCAGGAAGTAACGTATCGGCATGTCATAGTCAATAAACTGTAAATGAGTTCTAGCACAAGAAATTTCAAAAAATTATCAATTTTCACTTTTTTATATTTTCATAAAGTTTAAATATTTCTTTTTAAAATGATATATAATATGAGGAAATTTGATAATAAAAGTATTTTCCTTTATTTTTCAAATTAAGCTACTCCTTGACGCGCATCAAATGAGATCTGCTAGCAACACCTGTGTTTTCCCTTGCACAACTTTCTGATGAGCGCGAATTCATATGATGCTCAAGTGTAAAAAATAGAGGGCATTGCACATATCTAAAAATGCATGGTTCTACGTCTTTTGGATCTTCAAAGCGATGACAGAGGGAAAAAATTAAATGATGGAAGAAACCTAAGTGGTAGTAACCGACTCACGGATGTTTTAATATCAAAAATTCAAAGATATTACAGTATGATTTTTAGAAATGATATCAGTGATCTACACATCATGAAAACTGCTGTTTGGGCTGTTTGGTTCCATCTTCAAACGAGACCCTCAATATAAATTCATGGTGCAAGTTTCAAGAGGCAGAATCTGAATGTGACGAAAGACACATTCAGGCGTCGTCCTCATCATTTGATTATGGCTCGAAATTACGAGGTCTGTCGCCAAACGCCCGCGTGTAGCTGAAAAGAGCGTTGTTAATATTCACTCACTCATAGTACAACTACGCGTCGTTGACGAATTATTTCTATTGTTGTTGTTACTTATGCCGCCTGATCGACAATAACATCAGATCAAGGCCCACTGGCGCAGTTGATAGTACGATTTTCCTCGGTTCCACCCCAATTTCGAGAGGACGCGGGGTGGTCGGGGGTCTCCCCACCTCTCTTCACTTCTACCAACATCACGAGAGGGCTTGCAGCTCGACGTCTACTTAGAGTATCTCCATGCCCCGAAGGCACTCTATACATATACAAACATCCATACAATCTTCAGGATTCGAACCGGTACAGCGTCATCAACCACTATACCGAATGGGCGGAAAGAATTCTTTTTGAAATCTAACAACAACAGGTTGGCTGACGAAGCAGTTAACGCAATGGTAACGTTACTGCATGGAAACCAGATGACAAAGGTTCTACCCTTCCCCCCTATCAATTTTATTGTCTCTCCTATATCTCGGAGATTGTTTTCATATTAAAAAGATTGAAATTAAAAAAATATCTCCTGGAAGAGATGTTATCACAAATAAAATGCAAAATAAAATCACAAATAAGTAAGAATGTACCTCCTTTCTCAGTTATTATAAACTTACAAACTTTATTAAAGATATTATAAATGTTTATTTCTTTCCGAGTGCCTATAAAACTGCAGAGATTGTTACTATTTTTAAACCTGGTAAGAACCCTACCCATGACAAAAATTACAGGTCAATATTTCTACTGCCGGGTCGTAATAAAATGGCGAGGGAAAAATCATTTTCATATATTAAATGACCATCTTAATCAAAATCAAATTTTAATTTTTGGAGCAGCATGACTTTCAGATACGCTTTCCACCAGCTACTCAGAACCATACAGTATATTAAACCTGACCAGAAATAGAAAATGACCACCGTTGCCGTATTTATAGACATTAAAAAGCATTCCTCCACGTCTGACACAAAATCTTATTTAAAAAGTAATTCAATACTAAGTGACAACAAAATTAATTATTCATATTATTTCCTACCTCTCCGGTAGAACTTTTTATTTCAAAATTAATAATACTCTTTAAAATACTAGAATATTTATGGTAAGATCCCACGAGGGTCCCTTCTGTCTCCCACGCTCTTTAACATCTATGTATGCGACATTCCCACCGTTAACAATACTCACATTTGCATGTGGGCGGGCGACACCGCGATACTTTGTCAACACAAAGAACCAGGCTTCATCTCATATTTCATCACGCGATACGTAACATAGCTTGACCATTGTTTTACCAAGTGGAAAATATCCATCAACACCTCAAATACAGAAGCCATATATTTTTTGTTAAATACATAAAAGCACCAAACATCTAAATCCGATAGTATAGAATCCCCTGCTCTAATCAAGCTAAATACCAAGGAATTATCCTCCAAACAACATTTTACTCTCAAACAACATGTAAAATTTATTAGAGAAAACATTTTTGAAGGTCGCGCATACATAAACTCGACTTTTTAATCTCTAGAAAATCAACACTAAGTAATAGAAACAAAATGCTTGTCATCTCACTGATCCTAAACCCGATACTTGCCCAGCACTTTCCCTGTTTGGAGACATGCAGCAAAGAACCATATTAATTATTTAGAAAGTGCTCAAAATAATTGTCAGGCAAATTCTTAACGCTTGCTGGTTCATGAAGAATGTAGACCTTATATATATAGAACTGCGAGTAAAATAACACTATTGAGCAACCAATCAGGAGAAATGCTACCAATTTCTTTAATAAAAATTTAAAAGCTCTTATAATAAATCGATCACTAGCATAGAAAAATATACTCCGGATCTTAATTTTCCCAGACCAAACCTCAATTAGGAATGACCTTCCAGATCATTCTAATTGAACTTCCCTTTCCTTTAACGATTTATCTACCGCATTATGGTTTACTGCAGTTTTTCATGCAATATTTTTTAATCACTACATTGAAAATTAAGGGATATACATAAACAAAATACTCAACTTTGGGAAATTTAATCCGTTACAGCTAATTAATTAATTAAAGATATTCAACTGTAAAATTAATTATATACATTGTTCACTTAAAATAAACAGTCATAATTGTTTCTAAGGTCTTCATTGCATACAAAAAAATAAGACACTTATCTTTTGGCATTAACTATATTATTTCGAGACAAAAATGATAATCTTCCCAATCCGCTGAACACGCAATTTTGCTACAAAACTATTCGCCTTCCCCTCTAAAAAATACTTATGATATAACCCGTACTCCATATATCTTGGAAGAGTGGAGAGATTTCAAAGAATATTCTGATATATATGTTCAGAATATTCGTAAAAATGGTTATATATTCTAAAAGTAAAACTTTAAAATGAGTGATACTTATACGTACCGTCGGTAGATAAAGTGTTAATTCTAAATATATGTTCTTTTTTATTTAAATTATTTACTTTTACTTTTATTCTTAAATTCTCTCCATTAAGTACTCTATGATTAATCGAGCTTCTCATCTAAACTTAAATGCAGAAAATAGCTAACCTCTTTGATCAGCCAATCACAGAAGCTGCACTCAATATACCAATTCATTTTAACTTTTTACATTTAAATATTTTCTCTCTTTAATTCGGACTCATTTGCTAGGCAACTGGATTGGCTAGTCATTGCTCACCCACTCCCATCACGAAATTTTTAGTATGTCAAGACTTTTTCATCAATTTTTATATTTATTCTATTTTATATTTTTAATTTTATTCATACCAAAGTAATTTTTTCCTTTTATTAATTTTCAATCTCTTTATATTTTAAATTTTAAATGTTATTTATTAAAAAGGGCATTTTGAAAGCGTTGTAATATCATCTAAAATATTATGGAAGGAGATGAAGTTTGGAAGGAACTAAATGCTCCCATCCCACTAAAATACAAACTACAAACTGGAAATAAATGGTAAAAATCTCAAATTAAAAACATTTTTAAGAAATTTCAAATGTTTCGTTTGATTTATCATAAGATCTTTCACATCACATTGTATTCCAATTCATAGTTAAACATTCTATAATATCTAACAACTTAAACTTTGAAATATTAGTTTATTTTAGTTTCTGTTGACGATCAAACTTCAATTTGTATCTTAGTTTATATATTAGTTTCCATCAGAAAAGAGGCAATTCATTTTTCTTTAACATTTCAGAAAAAAGTTTTTAAATAAAAAAATAATAATAAAAGTATTTCCTTAGCTTGTGTGCATGTTTACGTTCTGACTCCTATCCTTAAAAACACGTACTAATCCTTTTGGACCCAAGTGGTTTTGTTAGTTTCAGAGTCTAAACTCAAACACGTAATCTCTTAGTAATTTTTACCCTTGACTGATTTTACGAGACAAGGCAAGACGGATACTTTCAAAGAAAAATTTTAATTACCTTATTTTTTATTATTTATGGAAGATCTGGAGAAGAGAAGTAAGAAAGTCTTAAAAACGTCAAAGGATATTGTTTTTGCAGGTATTTTAATAATATCTAGACTTGTTAAAATAGTTAACCTCACTTTTTTCTAACTAATGAATCTGACAAGAACAACTAAAATGCGGGAATTCAAAAATTAATTAATATATTATTTTGAATAAATATTTTTTCATTTAAAAATATTTTTATATATAAATTACAGAAAAACTGAATGAATGAAAATAACTTGAAAATTTTAGCACAAAAGAAGAAAGTTTCAGTGCATTTACATATGATACTCTTAAAGTCTGTAAAAGATGTAAAAACAATTGATTATGTAACAAGGATCCATAATTATTATTTAAAATTGATTATTTAATTAAATTTTTTTGAGTCTGAAAAAGAAACTAATATTTCAAGAGTTCATTAAAACTTTAAAACATGTAAAAGTGTTGTGTTGGTATATATCAGTGTCACACACAGAAATTTTTCAAGGGGGTCCGGGGGTGGAAAGTTCACCATTCTTGTATCATGTTCCTTTTGATTTTGTCGATTTTCGGGAACAAAACACAATAAAAAAGCTAATTATTGAATAAATAATTAGCATTAATTAATAAAATTAATCATTAATAACAAATACTTAATTAAATTTTACATACTATGTACTTAAATTATAATCAATCTTGAAAAAATCAAGGGCCTGGGGGGGTCGGACCCCTGGGGGACCCTCCTTTGTGTGCGCCACTGGTATATATGCAAATGAAAAAAAAATCATTACTATGGGTTTAATGAAATTATGCAAATATGTATTTTGATAATTAATGAGAGGTAAATATTCCATAGTATATAGTATAGCACAAAACAAAAAAGAAAAATGCAGATGCAAAGCAGCGTTCAAATCGTAAGGAACCAGAAAAAGATTTAAGTACAGAAATCAGGATTTTGTAGAAACTGTTGTTGTTGTTTTTTTTTTTTTCGTTGTTTATTTTGAAATTCAAACATTGGCTCGGTTTCTGAGGGAAGGTGACTGTTGGAAAATGTCGCGACAACGTTATCTACCGGATTCCTTGGCTTGGCGTATTACCATATTATCAAAGAGACTTGAGGATCCGAGAGCAATCACAAAGAACTGTAGCTGACGTTGTTGAAGTGACAGAGAAGGGGTCACTGTAAGACTGTGGAATTGATACAAAGAAAATGGCATGTTTTTCGACGTTTATGAGCTACCAATCAAAAATGACAAATATATCCTGTTAATTGCTTGTTGAGTAAGAACAGTAAAAGTTACACAAATTCAAAGTTAGTTTTTTTGCAACAGGACGAATGTTCTCGAGCCACACAATTCGAAATAGGTTTCATGCAGTGTGGTCAGTATGCCTGTAGGTCAACAGTATGCATTCCGTTAACATCGTCACTGTGCAGAATGAAAAAGAGCTTCTCAACAACAAAATTATGCAAAAATTATTTGAGAGTCAGGGTTCTTACAAGACGACTCCCCGTTTTACTGTGTGACACCAGATTGTGTTTTGGTATAGCGAGAAGAAAATTTGAGTAACCCTGTATTTATTCAGGGAAGATCCATTTCAGATGGTGACTTGATGTATGGGCTGAAATCAACATATGTGTACGTACTGACCTGCATATAATTGGGAAGGCAATCTGATGACTCGAAGGTATACAGACGAGATCCAGAGAGTCTTAGGCTGCAGTCAATAGAGATTTCTTTGTGAAAATGCAGCATATTATCCAGACATCATGCATTTCGTCTCGTGAAGAGTTTTCTTGAAGCTGAAACAATACAGCTTACGGGGTGGATAGCATGCTCTCCTGATCTTAATCCAATTCAGCGCTTTTTGGAATACATTTGGAAAATACGTTGCTGCAAGAACAAGGCCTCCTTTTACTTCGAGAACAGGAGAATCTGGCTTGGATCTGTATCCCATAAAGTCTCATCGATAATCTCAATGCACATCTATGCAAAATATGTGCGTGGCAGTATTACCAGTTCGTGGGGAACCACTCAACGTATTAAACAGTATGTATAATTCAAACAATCACCTTTTTGGCATATACATGTAACCAAATTGTTGCCCAAAAGCGACATTTCACGCTCTTTTTACCATTTCAAGAATTAAAGTTTTTTATACAATTGATTTTGCTTCTTTTTGTCTGTATTGCGTATTGTTACACCTGTATTTTAGCTTTTATGTCCATGCATGGCTGTCACGCAACCGATGTCTTATCTTTTTTTGCTTTGTTCTCTAGTCTTCTTTTAATTTATTTATTGCTATATTGTGATGTGTTCCCCAACTACTTGGGAAAATATCTCTCGGAGTGCCAACGTGAGCTAGAGGTGTAGGATTAACGAAGAACTAGAAAGAATCATTATCTTAATATGACTTTATTAAGATATTCAACTTAAACCTTTAACAAATTAAATTATAATAATCAATGTGAAAGAATCTACGAGATGGAAAATAAGCAACACGCAATATATATAGATAATAAGCGACTTAATCTAATTCAGACCACTATCAATAACGGAACCGCCTAAACTCGATTCTAATTCAATCACTGATTATAATATTAAATAGGCAATCCTACCTTGTTGTAGATTGAAGAATCAATAAAGGCAGACTTCTATTTACTTGCGTGCTGGTATACACCTGGCTCTCTATATCTTTGTCACTTATAACTTCTAATCCAAAACACGTATTTTTTATCTAAACTTGAACCCCGAACTATATTAATTTTTATTTACTTGCCATCAACTGCCACAAACTACCATCAATTGTCGCCATTGCCCTACATTGCCATCACGTTTACTTTCTAAGTTCCGATATTTAAAAGCCTATTCATTTTGCACAGCTTTTAATTTCACACTTCACTTCTTGTATTTGGCTGGAAAGAGTTGCCATTAATTCTGGCCCAAAGAAGCAAAGGACATGTTAAAGAAAAAGACGCGTGAACCCGTCTCAATTATATATATTTATACGGTCAGAGTTTGCTATTGTTCTACTGTGATAATATTTCTTACTTTCTGACTGGTTATACTTAGGCTTAAAATTATTTGTATATATATATATACCCCCAGTCAAACCCGCCTGCTTCACTGAGCTTATCATTATATTACATGACTATACATCTGTTTTTTACTTTTTCTAACATTGAGCTTTTGATTGTTTATAAAAAGAATCTTATAGATTTTCATCTTTTTATATTTAAAATAATACAATGTTCATTTTAAAACAGAAATATAGGGGTTTTTTCAACCTTCATCCACCTTCTTGAATTTGGAATTCCACAAGACCAAATTTTAGAAGATATATACTCAACAACAAACACCTGGTTTGTAGGTTTTATGAAAAGAATGAGATTTTTTTTTCTGTATTGCCTCTGTATCATCGACAACACTCGCTTAGAAGTCGATTTCCTGAAAATTCGTTCTTAGCACAACTCTGCTGGAAAAAGAAACATGTTTATACCATATTTCCGTATGTAAAGTTTAATTGTTTAAAAACGGGAAATGTTTACGTACATAATATCCCATGTAAACGCCAAACACCGTTGGCGATAGATCTTCGTAAAACCTATTTGGGAAATGGATCTCAACTCTGCTGAAAAACATGCCTACCGAAGTTCAAGTCCTCTCCAGGTCAATATATGTTAAAAGGGGATTTGTCAATAACGCCTCCACAACAGATTTTGGGGTTAATTTCTCTCCAAACTGTTCTTAGTAGATATTCGCTAAAAAAAGTAACATACCTTCAAAGTTTCAAGTCTAGCCAGTTCTAAAAGTTCAGGGTTCGTCATACATATTTTTGGTGAGTGAGTCGCTTGTTTCATATTTATATAGATCAGTGTTTCTAAAAGTGTGGGGCGTCCCCACAGAGCGCAATGACCGGGGGCGCGAGCATATCGAAATTTAAAGATTTATTTTAAAAAATAACCGGAAAAAAGTAAAAACAAAATTCTTTCCTCCATAATAAAAAATACACACAACAACACTGACATATTTATGTTTTATGATCTGCTTTCCGTCATCAAAATAGCTATCTTTGGGTCAAACCAAATTAAAGGAAAAAACATTTTTGTTTAATTTGCTGTATTTCCTCAATGAGGTTTTTTATTACGTTTTTAACATAAAATATTACTCATTAAAAAAAAAGCGAAACCCAGACTCTGGGAAAAATTCTAAAAAGATAAACAATCCATTACTGTAATTATTATTGAAATACTGTACATTAGTTGTAGAAAAAGAAAAAGCAAGACATGATTAACTTTTCAGCCGAGGCTGCATAGTACGTTTTGCTAATCATTTGATTGACCTTCAAACTTATGGTATGGTTATTCAATATTAGTTCCATCCCATCTTTAACGCGTTTGGTTTTCGCTTAGGGAAATTGTAAATAATAAAGTTTTACGATATTTGAAAAAGAATTGATTGATTTAACATTTCTGTAATATTAGTAAATATTGTCTCTGATTTTGCATCCTTTATTATGGTCTTGTACTTTTTTTGAATCATTTAGTTCAGTTTTTATTGGATTTTTCTCAAATCATCAAGAATTGAATAGTCCTTGAAAGAAGTTAAGTATACTTTTATATAAATTAAAAAATATTCACTAGAATTCCGATTTGTATCGTGTACAGTAAAATAATTCTAAACAAATGATTGGGTATTGAGTCCCCCCGCACTACCATTAATGTTAGTATCGAGTACGCGCCTGCTCCCAGGTTAAAACATTTTGAAGTCTTCTCGCTTTAAATGTTAAAAAGTAACACAATTATTCTTCATCGGAATTTTTATATTCTTTTTCATAATTTAACATTAATTCTAAATGCTAATTCTGTGAGCTTTAAAATTACAGTTCTTTTAAACAGTTATTTACAATTATAGCATTTATCTAAAAAAAATCACTTTACATTTTTTTATATAATGTCGTGCATGCAGGTTTACTCTCCTTACAGTTCAGCTATTATCAAGAATAATGTTTTATTTTTTTAAAAAATGAACTCGGGCGAACAGTCGGTGTTTCAGCCAGTATACGTTTAATGTCAGAACTGAAGATATTTTATAAATAATTTCTTATTACTAAATTAAGAACAAGTTTAAATAATTGTTAGTTACTTCCACGGGCTTACATCTTGTAGAGGAAAGTTTTTCAAAGGAAGGTTTAATATCAGAAATTGACGCTTAAGTTATTTTTCTATATTTAGCGGAGATCTATATTTTTTGTCTTCAAAGCATACAACGCAGAAAATCCGGTTTAACAAGGTAAGATGTTGAAAATGGTAATAGTATACGAAGTGCTTTTGTTTTCAGTACAGATAATTTCTCATCCACCTCTACCCAAAATTCAACGAGCAATTTATTACAAAATTGCCTTTTAATTTTCACTGGATGTGAAATTATGAAGATTTCTTCTTTGGAAGTTGAGAGCCCTTCTCAGTATCTTGAAATAGATCCCTAATCCATTCGTAACTTGCTGCTAAGTTGTCCTCATCCAGAAAATTCTTTTTAAAATTCTTTGCCAACATAGCTAAATGATTTTTTACACGTTTAAAAACAACTTCACATGCTGTTCTACAGATTTTGTTAGTTTTAACACTGTAACGAGCTGGAGCTTTTTCCATCATTTACTTAAGTAGTGGTAAATCAAAATTTAAGTATTTTTGAGAATATCGTCTTGATTTAATTTTCGGAACCATGCTCGTTCGTCTGTGTACTTGTTGATTCTTTATTATCATCGAATGTTTGCTTACGACTTAAAAATGTATGTGTGATTTTTGTTTTTAATCTACTGCCGTAAATGTAATTACCGTGAATTACAATTAGCGTGTAAATTTTAAAAAATGTACGATCAAGCTAGATTCGGTAGTTATAGGAGTATCGAGTCGACCAAAACTGACTGGAATTGTACGAGGAAAAGCATTTTTACATGTTTGCGCATACGTCCGATAGGTTGCCCAGACTCACGCAAACGTACCCTATAATGCCAATTTGATGGATATGATAGAAAGCAACATTGACTAGACTATTTTTCTAATGACATTTGAACTTTGAGAAATGAATGCCGAAGAAGGAAATAAATCTTTAATTAAAAATATCATTTTGCAATCTGTTCCAATTTAAAAATTAGAAGAAAAAATAACATAATAATAAGTAAGTAATATATATTTTAAGTATTTTTTTTTTTCTTAAAATACATATTACTTAAAGTTATATACACAAAATTTAATATACTTATCGTATTAATTTGTACGGTTTATAATTAAGATCGTATTATAAGTTTAGCGTCTCTCTCTCAAAGTGCATTTTATTGCAGTAAATACATTATTGTTGTACAGGGGGGCGACAAAAATTATGATTGAAAATTGGGTCACGCCAGTATTTGAAAGTTAGAGAAACACTGATATATAGATACTTATAAATATTCATTTTAATGACAACAATTTCAAAAGGGATGCTATCAGTATTTAAAATTTCCCTAGCGATATCCTTAATAGTGTATAATTAAAGTAACTAACATTGTATATACCTTTAGAAAAGCTTATTTCTCTGAATAATTTTAAATACTTGAGTGTATATTTAATTTTAAAAAAAACTTGTTACGTGCTAAGTTGAAAGAAGCCGTCCAAATCCCGATGAACGTTGAAAGTCTTCAGTCACTTTGGAAATCTTTTGGTAATTCTATGATTATATTTTACCTAACTATTTACTAGTTTCGTTAAAAATAAGAATAATATATTTTTAACAAAATAAAGACCACAATAAAGATAGATCAAATGAAACGAAAAAGAAAAATTTAACGAAAATCTTTAGTTCATTCTCTTAGAAAATACTTATAAAAATATATTTTGTAAAAATAGCTGAAGAAAAATTAATATTATAATACGTGAGTCCATAAATTCTTATTTTTTCTGTTTTTCGAGGGATTTTTAAAAGGAAACTGATCGTTCAATCTTAACTCAAATGATCTTATTATAAATATATAAATGAATTATTGTTTCGAATATATATATTCACATACATTTATCCGCTCTGAGACTAAATATTTCAAAATGATTCTGAAAGCTTTTAGAGTTTTTTCAAGCAGATAGGTTGAAATCAGATGTATTTGAGTTAAATACCATTTTCTTTAAAGAGATTTTAGATCCTAGAATAAATATTATGGAGTACACATTAAAAAGTTTTATAAAACACTTCTTCTGTGCAAAGTTAAATTGAGTCATTCAAATCTCAATGAAGCATGAAAATCTTCAATCACTTTGGGAATATCTGCAATCATTCTATATGTTACTCAATTTATTTCCTAGTTTAACTGAATAAAAGTAATATTTTATTTAAATATTACTCTTATTCAAATACTATAAATACATTATTACCCATTTAATACATTATATGTTTAGGGAATTATATCTAATCTCTCTCTCTCTCTCTCTCTGGTTTTATGAAATTTAGGAAAATGATAAAATTAAAGAGAACAAAAGCAGCATACGTTTAAGAAAACGTTTGACATAAATAATTACCCAGATTGGGTTTTCCTTTTCAGAAAATATCAAATTCAACAATGCGGGATATAAAAATGAAATTTGCGTCATATTGAAATAAAGTGCCAATTTCAAGGAAAAAAAATTGATAAACTTATAACTCTTTTATCATACGAAAATTATCTTCACATATCTTTTTTTTTTTCCTAATGGGGCTGCGGATTGGTGTATTTACCATTGCAGACTTAGTACATTCCACGCGCGGGGAGCATGGTATATCGTTTCAGTACGGCATCATTTTTAGGAGGTATACAATCGCCGTAAGTAATTTTGATGCCATGTTTCCTCCATCTAAAGAAGGCATTTGAGCTCTGACGTTGTAAAAGGGTAATAGGCTTTTTTATTTTGCCATAATCATACGACATGGACGATTCTAGCATCATGAAAATCTATCGACGTGGGCCGGGGTCGAACCTGCAACCTTATGTACAAGGCCGGTGGCAAACCAACAACGCCACTCAACCGGGTGTTTACAAATCTAGAACTCACAATATGCTACACCATGAGGCATCCGTAATGCTACATGATGAAAGAAACATCCATATATCGAGTAAAATTTTACCGGTCTTCAAACATGTTGGTACACGGAACTCTTAGGCCTATACCAGTGCTTCTCAAACTTTTCGGCATATCCGCGAACCAATATTCAATCATCATTTCCATCGTGCCCCCTCCATACAATAACATTGTATTGAATTTAATAACTATATTTTACACTAAAGTTACAGTGTGTTGTGTGCGTTGTGTGTGTATGTGTGTGTGTATGTGTTTGTGTGTATGTGTGTGTGTTGTGTGCATGTGTGTGTGTTGTGTGTGTGTATGTGTTGTGTGTATGTGTGTGTGTTGTGTGCATGTGTGTGTGTTGTGTGTATGTGTGTGTGTTGTGTATGTGTGTGTATGTGTGTGGTGTGTGTGTAGTGTAGTGTGTGTGTGTATGACTTTAACCCTTTATATGCCACCGACGTATATAAACGTCTCGCTCAATAAAGACTTAAATCTTCTGGAGAGAAGTCTATATACGTCTTTCCAATACTGATCTTTTCTGTGCAATGCTATCCATAAAATTATTCCTGACGCTTTGCAATACAATAAAAGAACCTTGACAGTATTTGCAAAGGATTTACTTATTTCAGAGAATTTTGATTATTTATTCATTTTCTCTCCCTCCCCAAAAAACATCAAAATACGCGCATCTACGTGGAAAACCGTGGCATATATTGGGGACCGAACCACGTAACTTTTAATCAGCAGTTAAGGGAATTAATTTTTAACCGTACAAATCATCAAGATAAGTTTTAATACAAGCCCATGGAGTCACTGGTGATTATCAAACTTGTCCTTAACTTTTTAGTATTGTTAAATTAACAATAAAATGCATTGTATAGTACAGATACTTTTATAAGTGTATTATATCAATGTAAATGTGTATTTTTATATTTTATTATGTCAGAAAGCATTTTTTTGCTTACTTTCAGTAAATTAATAATGTTTTTGAATAATCTTTAGTTCTCAACTTTTCAATATGCTCGCGCCCCCCTTGTAGATTTATCATGCCCGCGAAAGTGCCGCCCACAGTTCAAAGAAACGCTGGCCTATACGGTGTTTGGGGGAACCTTCTGCACTCACCACACAAACTTAGATAATATTTAAAGAACATCAAAATGCTAAATGTAATTAATATAACGATAATTTAAAAATGCGTTGTATTTGTTGTAAAATATTTTTATGTAATTAAAATATAATTTACTCCTTTATAATAATATTAATTTTATGTTTCAAGGTCTCACCTACCCATGAATTATATTTAGTAACTGAGTACGTTCTACAACTTAACACAAATTGTTGACGTCTAGGTCTTTTGAAATTACCTGCAGTCGCATTGCATATTCTGCATTTAATATTTTGTTTTGTAGTCATTCCCGCTGAGAAAGATTTCTCACTTAAATGCATTGTTATGAATGGCATTAAAATGTTTATAGCTGTATAAGAAATTCATTGTATTTTGAATAAATTTGCAACAAAATTTAAAAGCTGCTTTTGCTTAAATTTTTGAATTTAAAGTCGAATCTGTTGATATGTCTATAAATAGTTCCTCTACCATTCCTTAGTGCTATTTTCCCCACAAATAACAAAAATTCATTCTTATTTAATTTTGTAAAGGTTGTACTATATATAGTTGTTATAAAGTTATTTCCTGTAACTTTCTTATGCGAGCTTTTTCAATACGGTAGTTTCGAGACACGCCTTCTAGTTTGAATATTTCATATCATTGGAGAGAGAGGATGCTTTAAAGTAGATGTCATCAACCCATGACCTACTGAAGGTGTTTTAGTGGCACCCCTCATCTGAATCTAAGGCAATGTCGTAAAAAACGCCACATTTTCTTTTATACTTTATATTTAAAACATGTAATTGACATGTTTAATATCCATGTGAGATAAATTTTCTTAAAGGACGAATTTCTGTACAACTTCATTGTATTTTTTTAAATAATTCCAAATATAAAAAATTGGACTATGCATAAAATCTCAGGAGTTTCAGAAAAAAGTGGACTTTTAATCTTGAACAGGTTTGCAAAAGTATTTTTAATTCGACTTCCATTTAACATCTTTGAAACTAATATATTTATACACAAATCTGCAACACCATGTCTTCCCTTTAGAATCCAATTGTAGTCTTTTTTTGAAATAAACTTCCCCTTTCTTATTTAAATTTCTTGGTGCATTATTTTTTGCCAGTCGTCTGGTCGAGAATTGTGGGAATTTATTGATGTGAGCTAGTCAAACTTAAAAGGAAAATTAGAGAATAGGAAAAATGCCTCTTTTAAAGTTCAAAATTGAGTTTATCAAAAAATGATAAAATAGAATTTTGTGTAGTTTTTACTGATAAGCTTACCAAACATTTTTAAAAAAAAAAGTTTACTACTTACCGAAATGTTTCTTGGAAATGCGATGAAGAGAGAAATTTCCTATTAGGATTTCCAGGAATTGATGTGTAAAAGTACAAAGAGTCTAATTTAAACTTATATTCGACATATTTACTAAAAAATATAGTAAACTAGTTTATGAATGAATCCTCTAACTTTTTAAGTAAAAACATAAACACAACATTCTTAATCAGTCCTCAAGCAATATATTTATTCATAGAAAATGTTTATATATACATACTGATATTTTCTTTCACGTAATTCTGCTTAAAAATTGCGTATTTTCCCAATTATAAAGTTTGTCCTGCAGTAGATACATAAAATGTATGCAATGAATTTCTATAAAAAGAAGCCATTTATTAGGTTTTTAGTTATAAATTTTTTTCTTAATCAGAATTTTTTTTTATAAAAACTGTGTTCCTTAAAAAACATATGCTCAAAAGACATTTCTTGATAATATATTAATGGTTATAATTTAATTTCCGGAGTTTTTATCTTTCCGTCTATTATATTATCTAAATATGCAGATTTTGCTTCTTACTATTTCTTGCATGAAAAAACGTGCTTCTATTAATGGAATATGAATTTATATTTAAAGAATAAAACTATGTGAAATATTATTGTCATTCAGGGTCTGATGTGTAGAATTATATTATATTTAATATAGACTACATAAGCATATATTAAACTAGTATGCTGAAAAGCACAGGTCAAATTGCAGAATTTGAACACATGAAAAGTATGAAATTATCTTCACAACAATGGTCTGTAAAACTTCATTAAATGTTTCATTTTATTCTGAATAATTTTCTTTTTTTTATCAAAGAAATACAATCTTGTTATTTCAAATATTAAGAAAAATTGGATATATTATTTCGGATTTAAGAATAATACAATTTTTTTTTATAAAATTAGGAGTGTATCTTTAAAAGTTTTCTCAACACCGTTTTACGACCAGTACCACTAAAGACCCACCGTATAGGTAAGCGATGCACGTTAAATCTGTAGAGGGCTCAAACGTCATCCCCTTAATGTGGTGTGGTAGTTGGAGGGGGAGAGGAGGTGCCAGCACCGGTGCCGTCCCATCACTTGAGCATAGTTCAAAATTACGTGGTCCGTCGCCGAAAGCCCACGTGTAGCTGAACAGTGGGTTGTTAATAATCAACACCGTTCGCTAATGGTAGCTATCAAAGAAAATAACGGAATGATTTTTAATTTTTGAAAAATAATAAAGACATGGTAACAAATTATATTTTTACGTTCAGTACAAATTGCGCCCATAAAAACAAATAACTGAATTTTTTCTTAAAAGGGAAGAATGATTCAAAAATTTTCAGTTTTATAAAACTGTCGAAAGAAGTCTATCATCATCCAGACTTCGAAATATTTTACAGCAATTAATTTATTTCTTATCACTTCATCAGCGTTTGGTTTTTAATTTTGAAACGTACTTCCAACTTTTAAATTAATATTTTGTCTTAATATCTAGAACAATCTAGATATATATTATAAATGCGAAAGTTTCGAGGATCTTTGGCCGTCTTTCACGCAAAAAACAATTGAATGGATTTTAATGGAAAACTTTCAAACAATGCCGCCAAACATACATCAGAATAACACATAGGCTATAATTTATAGCATAGGCTATAATTTATAAAGATATTGTGAGAAGTGTCAAAAATATAATGATATTTGTCAAGTAAGTAGGAAAATTCTACATATACCACAAGCAATTGTGGCGTGCGCTGCAAAAAAGCCCGTCGGCATATATCTATCTTTTGTTTGTGAAAGAAACCTTTTTTGTTTTTGGCTACGCAAAGCGCTCGCTTCTAATAAATTCCTGTGATCAGCATAATCCTAATTTTTTTTTCAGAATAAAATTAAGTTTGCAAGGGGAGAGCTTGTTATAAATCTCTCTTTATTTCAATGCTTTTTTAATGATTTTATTATAGCATACTTGGTAGTAAGAAATTGATCATTTATTTTCAAAATAAATACTTTTATTGCTTCTGGTACTTACAGTAGATACACTTTGTCGTTCACACTACATCATTTCGACATATTTTCATAGTTTGTTTGTGGTTAGTAGTTAATTATAACGCTAAAATTTTAATTGAATAGGTGGATATTGTATTTTTAAGTATGGCAATAATTATAACTAGACTGTACTGTATTTTTTGGAGTGAGTGAATATTAACGTCGCACTGTTCAGTTACAGAAGGATTTTTGGCAACGGAACACGTCATTTGAACCATGGTCAAATGACGTGGACGACTACTGAACTGGCACCCCCTTCTCCTAACTACCACACCCACACCAACTTAGAAGGGAATATTCTACCAATACTTTGCAGGAATATACTTTGAAATCCACTCTTCCAAGATATATGGTGGCCGCACAGGATCTATGATGAGTATTTTAGTGGGGAAGGCGAACAGTTTTGCAGCAGATATGCGTTTTCAGTGGATTGCAAAGATTATTATTTTTGTTTCGAAAAAAATATTTTATGTCAAAATTTAAGTGTTTTATGTTTTTGTATGTTAATGAAGACCTTAGAAAACTATTTGACTTTTTATTTTAGGTGAACGGTGTATATAATTAATTTTAAAAAGGGGAATATCTTTCATTAACTTATTACACTCTAACGGATTAAATTTCCCCAAAGTGGATTATTTCGTTTATGTATATCCCTTAATTTTCAATGTAATGATCCAAAAAATTATTGCATGAATAAAACTGCAGTAAATCATAATGTGATAGATAAAGCGTTAGCGTGCCTCGTGCCCCTACACGGCGGGTCTTACAAAGCTCTAATAAAGCTATAGCTATGAAACTAGCAAGGCATTTGCCAACCTGACTCTATCGGAATCATTTAGCTGTGTTTTACATTGAATCGCCATTATAGCCATTATAATTTAAAAAACAGCGTTGCTTGCGAATATTACAATTTAAACATAAAATAAATACAACAGAAAGTATTATTAATGTATTACACTTTCAGATATAAATTATTTACACTATTTTAAGCGTTCATTACACAAAACTTTTAACAATGTGTTACTTGCTGAGCAGACATCAGCTTAGGCAGGTATTTTCAAAAATCAGGCCTTCAAGAGTGTTTATGGGAATTATAAAAATAAAAATCATTTGTTTTTAGCTATTAGATCTACATACTTAAAATTTAACAAAGGTTGTTGTTTTTTTCTTTTTTTTTTTGTTTAACTGAGATATGCAAAAAGCTTTTTTTTGTTTAGTTTGCAATTCCCATAAAACAAACTCATTAAAGACTTCTTTATCCTTCAATCTGTGTTGTTTAATTTTTTCCAGTTCACCGTGCGAAGAACGGGTATACCAGCTAGTATTAATATACATAAGTGCTACAAGCCATTTAAATTTCTGTGATTGTTTCTTAGAGTTTCCCTTTGGAATGCAAGAAAAGTAATCTAAAATATTAAATTGTGCTACTTGTACGAAAAATATCAGATTTTATAAATGCACATAATTTTAAAACATATTACACAAAAAGTAATAGAAAATTTTTCAATTTGTAGCCACGGGAATGTCACTTCTATATTTTCACAAATACAACTGACTTCAAAATAAAAACATGATTATAATTTCACTGCATAATGATTACAGGAACGAAAATAAAAGAGCCATTATAAAGAAAAAAGTTTATGTATTAATTTTAAATTGAAATGTTTATCAAAAATCTCAGTGTTTACACAATTGAACTCTTTTTAAAAAAATTAGATATTCTTTGAGAATTTAGTAAAGATACAAATCTCAAATCTCGAAAAGCATTATCATTCTTTATTTAAAAAATATATTGAATAGAATCTTTGATGCCCCAAAATCGAAAAAAATCAAAAACATAGCATTATTTAATAACAACTGAATAATAGCTTACGGAAAAGTTAGACAAATGTGATGCTCTTCACACTAATTCTTTTTTCTTCTATTTTTGCAAAGAAATTCATCTACTTGTTTTCTACTCAGCTCAATAGCAACCATTGTTCACGGAAGAGCCCATCCGACAAATTGAGGTCAACACACTTCTGTCTGCGCTGTTGTATTGCTAACTGCTGGGGCGTGCAATTAAGATCTTCTCTCATAAAGCAGCATTTCACAGACACAGCTGCTTGACAAATCGAGCTTTTAGGCGTAATGCCAAGCTTAAACAGGCTATTTGCAAGACCTCCCATCAGAAGGTGGCAAAGCGTGGCCTTTTTGTTATAATGGGCGCGTAGAGTTGGAATATTAATGATGCACGACTGAGAGGCTTATGCGGACAATCATTTGTTACCAGAAGGGGGATTGGTTCTGAGGCATCGTGAAGCATGTGCATGATTTTTTAGAATGCGCTTCTTTATTAATGTGTGCAGAAAATTCATTGATTTGTTGATCCACTTTGGGTTATATTGACTACACATAGCAACGTGATATTCAAAACAGGAAGAGATTTTGTTTCTTTTCGTACAGTGCTTGTGATTTATTGTTATTTAAAAGAATTCTAAAAAAAATATGACAATAGAGTTAACATCTGCTTTGGGTATTAATTACTTCCCTAGTGGAATAGATTGATTTAAATTATCTATAGTAATAGGGAACTTGTTAATGTAATCAATTTCACATCGAGGAAATTGAAGTATTACAACAATTCTAGTCACGCGTTTGAGAATCTAGTAATATTTTACTAGAAGTACAAAATTAAAAACAAACTTTCAAGAATATATATATTTTTACATTTATAATAATTTGAAGTGAGAAAAATTTGATTATTTTTTTATTTTCAATCAATATGCATATTGTTTTACCAAAAGGAATGGAATACTTTACCTATTTTTTTTGTCTTACTATAATTTTTTGTGTGTCGTTAATTTCATTTTGTTATTTAAATTCAGGCATCACTTTCTAAATAAAAAATGGAGTGTATTGGTGTTATTTGTACTAATCAGACACTATTTTAGAACTCACAAAAATAATAGTTTCTTCCAATATTAATATTCACATATCTAAAATTTCATAAACACTTGCGATCGAATAATTGATTATTTAATCGAAGCGAGGAGTACTTAAAACATCAATAGATTTTTAATAAAACAATAACATCAAAATCGTTGCTTGTTGACTTACAAAATTAGAATTAAATATTTTTTACTTGATTATTAAACTTGATCCAAAGTAAAAATTCAAGCTAATAAAAATGTTTGTTTTCCTTGAAATTTTCCAGGGCTAAAATAGGAACTTATACATACAGGGTGTTACCGAATTCAACCGACAAACTCAGAGG
>BMAU01006895.1:0-16898 GCA_019973935.1 Trichonephila clavipes
TGTATAATGCCTTTGCAGACTTTTTAAATGCGTTTTTCTCAAACTTCTAATTTTGAAGATGTGGGTATTTTCTAATCCCTAAGACTTTTTTTGTTCAAGATATAGTCTTGAAGTTTTTTGTAGATACTCCCAAACGTATGTTCTATAAAAGTTAGTATGGACTTAGGGCTGAGATCTCTAGTTATTTTTTAAAAAAATACTAAAGTTAATATTTAAAAAAAACTTCGCGTTTATTCCGAGTTTAAGTAGAAAATAATTATTAAAAATCTACAAGGGGGAACAGATTTTCAAATCCATTCTGTTTGCAATAATCTATGAAACATAAATAACATAAAACGACTAAAAATTTAAAAATTAAGCATTTTATATCAGTTTGAAAAAAACTTCAAAAATTCTTAATTTTTAAAAATTGTAACATAATGATTGGTCAAACTGACTTTTGCTTTCAGAATCAGTTAATTAATGTAATCTGAATATACAAAAATAAATTATTTGTACTGTTATATATATATATATATATATATATATATATATATATATATATATATATATATATATATATATAATATATATATATATACTGTCTTCAAAAATTTTTCGAAAAAAGGCTACTGTATAGCCTTAAAACCACCTGTTTTTCCTTGTCATTATTATTTCTTTAGAATATCTGACAATTATATCGACAAAGCTATTTACCTGTTGCGATCGGGGTCCATTTCTATTATTCGTTCTCCATAAAGTGCCGTAATCCATGCAATTCGTGTGGTACGGGGCGGGCAAGCGGTGCTCTTCTTCCTACAAATGAATCAAATATTTAAAAAAATAAAGCAGAAACACATTGCTGTGCGTGTAGAATACATCTAAATACTCTCACCCATCGAACTGTCATTCCGGGACAAGTTAATCAATAATAATTCTAACTGTTTATCTTTTTAATTTAATTTTCTTTAATTGTAATGAAAAAAGTAATTCCACATTTTATATATTTTATTAACCATGAACTTCTAAACATTCTTATTGGTCAGTCAGTATATCCAATAGCTAGTGAATCTCACAGCATCTAATCAGATTATTAGATTGCCACTGTCTGTTCCAGAGACAAATCAAGATATCTTCCGTCTCAGTTGAGGATGCATCTTGCTAAATGGCAAGAAGAATATCCAACGTTCCATTCAGAGGTCAACCCACCACCGAAAGCTGCCTCCTGCCTCCATAAATTTGGAACAAGAAGGTACCTACAATGGTTCTTCTCTATCAGTATAAAAAATCCAAGTTCCCAGGAAAATGTCACTGTCGCTGCTATTGAAATGATAATCATTTGAAACTCTCAGCCCAATTCTGGACTTTTTAGTTTAAAATTGTAAAATTTTAAAAGGTAGCATCGTGTATATATATTCCATTGACTTGCGAAAATTAGTACATAAGTAGTATTGTCTGAAACGCGACAATAATACATCTGATATTAAATCACGCATTTCTTTTAATTTATGTGGAATACTTTATTGATTTTCCGAAAGAGCTAAAAAACTCTATACGCAAAATTTCATTCGTTGATGTTATTCAAGTACCTACTTCAATTACATTTAAATAAATAAATCAGTGGCTTAACGTACCTCCCCCCACAACACCCGCAATGCGGGGGAGCAAGGTTCCAGGGGTACCTAAATCCTGACTGCCACCAAGTATCTACCCTTAGTAATAGCTAACTTGGGGGCTCAAAACCTAACTTTGTAGGGGGGCCTAAATGTTTTCCGTTACGCCACTGAAACAAATAAAATATTTAAAAAAAGGGGGGAAAGTTCGAGTACTTTCAAATTCAAGTTTATTACTTTGGGATTTAAAACATCTAACCGAGCTAAGAAGTGGGTAACAGCGTGTCGTATAGTACAAGTTTATTGTCAAATGAAAAATAACTTTTTAAAATAAAAAAACATGCAAACGTGAGGGAGAAATTAAATTCTGAACCAGTTTGACCAAATCAAGTTACGCATTAAAATGTATAAAATTTGTATAGTACAATTCTTTTAAAAAAGATCAGAGCTAGAAATTTCCTTAGTAATAATCTTAAAAAATAAATCTAATTTTTATTATTAGGATATCCACTTTTAGGTATCCAACTACGTTCGGAACTGCGATTTAAAAAAAACCCCATAAATGGATACTTTTCATGATGTTTAGTGTCATTTACATTAGAATACATGTATAAAATTGTTTTAAGGACATTATGACAAAACAATTTATTTAAATACAATATTATGGCATCAAATTAACTTAGAATAACCTTTTTTCAAAACGTTCTCCTTTTATAAAAAAGGATTCTATAATAATGATATTTTTGCTTACATAAATTAAAGATTTTTCCAGAGAGTCTGAACTAGAAGTTTTGAAAAATTCACATTGTTTTCGGAGTTATCACCAATTGAAATAATTATCGTTGTTTTTTTCTTAAAATTTCTTTCCTCTGTTGTAATAAAATGTGGATATATATAAATCCGCTCTAAGTTATATACAGAGGGTGATCGGTTAACGAGCAAATCGGTTAACGAACACTTTCACGAAAGATTTTTTGTGTTCGGACGACGAACACATATTCGGAGGTGATCAGGGAGACACCCCTTAAATTATGGATGAAATTTTGACAACTGCTAGAGATCTAGAATTGGAGGTGAACGAGGATGACATAGAAGAGCTCATAATGGGACATGAAGATGAACTGACGATAGAAGAACACCAAAAAACACAACGAAATGGGTCTAATTCTGAACAAAAAAGACGAAAGAGGACCAATGCCGACATCTGCCATTAAAGATCTTTTAAAAAAGTGGGGATGCTGTCAGAGCAATGGTCTTCGAATGGCACCCAAACAAAGCTAGGGTTGGGGATCTTTACAACGACAATGCTATTAATTACTTCCGGAAAATCCTGAAAAAGAGAGAAAAGCAATCAACATTGGACATGTTCTTCAACGCCCCATAAGCAAAAAATGAAAAGGACTGATTAATATGCAAGACTATATGTATGTATTATTTTTTAAAAAACTTACTAAGAAATTATACATTTTTTAAAATTGTAACAAATGGTAATATTTATTATTTATTTATAGTAATGATTTAACCATTCATCCCGGCGTGTTAAAAATTGTAATTCTTTAATCCTCTCGAGCTTTTATTTTATTGCGTTTGTATTTATAAAAAGTTAACTGTAATTATAATTATGGAAAGTTCTGAAACTTTCGATGGCACTATATAAGGAGAGAAAATATTCAGTTTGAAAAATAAAGTCTTGAGTTGTATGTGGTAAGAGTTGTTGACATTTTTATTTCGTGTTAAAACTGGTGCCCTGACCCGTGGCCAAAAACTTTCGACCCCGTAAAAGCAGAAACCGCTGCTGTGATGAAACGCCACAGGAAAAAATGAAAATTTAACCGGCTCTGTAAACCTTACTGTCCCTGAAGAAATTACTGGTATTGCGCCGAAATCCTTCTAAGGCAAGAGAAAATCCCTGGAAATTGAAAGAGACAAAGTGAGTCATCCTGACTTCAATTATCTGAAGAAGAAAAAAGAAAACTTATTTCCTGTTAAAAGTTTTTGCAATAATGTTTTGTGCATTCTTCATATACAAGTGATAGCAATCCTGATACAGTGTGTTAGTGCTAGGGATAATTTTATTATATGAATTAATGTTCCTTGTTGGTATTTTGCATATGTTATTAATTTATTTACCCATTTTAATTGTTTTTTGAAGTGCATAATAATTTATAAGGTTTTAAAGCTAGCCATATTTTAAAGTGTATTCTCATATCTGTAAGACCTTTGGTGGACAATAAGGACCTTAGTTATTTATTTTATTTATTTGCAACTCTTAAATTTCTCAGTCATGTCATTTCTGGGAAAAGGGAAAAAAGCTGATCTCATTAAGCTTGCTATTGAGTTAGGTGAATGTGAGTCGAATGGGGAAGGGCTAAAAATAATTGAATTAAGGACAAAAATTTTAACAAATGATGCTTATAAGGAAGACCCTGAATTTGTGAAATGTATCTTTGAGGGAATCGTATCAAATAGGATAGACGAGGAAAACAAACAAAAAGAGGAAACACTGCGTGAATTTGAGCTGTAGAAAATACGACTGCAAAATGAGACTCAAAGAGTCGTAGGTCTCCAAACCCTACCCCAAACAAAAATTGAATTTAAAAAATTGCTACCAACATTCAATCCTGAAGTTCATAACATGGACCTGTTTCTCACCTTATTCGAACGGCAAATGAAGCTTTTAGATCTTGGTGAGGATCTATGGGTACCCTATCTCATTGGTGCCCTACCTAGTGATGTAACCTCCCTCATTTCCCGTGAGCCTGAAGAGAAATGCAGGGATTACTCCCACATTCGAGGAATGCTTCTGCAACGGTTCAAATTAACCGCAGAAAAATTCCGGGAGCTGTTTTCACTTTACAGAAAAAGCCCAAATGGGACGTGGAAGGATTATTATTTTGAAATCCGAGCATATTTTGAAGGTTGGCTCAATGAGCTTAAAATTGATTCCCTTGACGGATTGAAGAATTTGATGATTGCCGATCAAATGAAAAAGAAATGCTGTCCAGAGTGTAAGGAACATTACATGGATATCTGGAAAGAACTTATCTCCCCAGAAATGTTAGCAGATATGCTGGAAGCTTTTGACAACATCCGACGCTCCCTACTCAGTGGACCTAGGAGACACGTGAAAGCAAGTGAAACCGTAGATGATGGAAGACAGGTATCATTCAGGAAACCTGAACGCCCTCCCAAAAGAGAATATTCCCATCAGGTACCAAATGAGATATCCCCTCTCAGATGCTATGGCTGTGGGAAACAAGGAGTGAATCTAGGTGCCCCACCTGCAACCTCAACGCCTCACAAAGAACAGACGTAGCAACCATTCACATCAATGCTTACACAGCTCAGACCAAAAGCCCTCGATTGACCCTAATCGACATAACTTTCTTTGGAATAAAGGGACGTGTATGTGCAGACATAACATCTTCACATTCAATTGCTGGGGAAAGGATGTTCCAGATATTTAAGGATAAGGGACTCTTTTTCAGGAAACCACATTAGCAATGAGCTTAGCAGATGGTCAACAGACCACAGGTGAGGCCCTCACAACCCAAGTAATGGTAGAAATTGAGGGGAGATCAGTCTTGACCAAATTCATAATTCTCCTAAAGGCAAAGGGAAATAGAACACTTCTAGGAACAGATTTCCTTAGTTCTGCTGGTTTCGTTCTAGATGTGAAGAATACTTGTTGGTACTTCTGGGACAATCCTACCCACAAGTATCCCTTTGGTGAAGAATTGAACCCCCGTCCATAGTTGAAAAGATGTCCAGAAACACCTGCCAATTAAGAGAAGGGGGATGTGAAAGTTTGACCTCTGCCCAGAAAGAGAAATTTAACCTCCTGTTGGAATCCTTCCAAAATGTCTTCGAACCAGGGGGAGAAGCAGCAAATATCTTGGAGCACCACATTAACACGGGAAATAGTCCTCCTATCTCTGTACCCCCATACATAATGTTTCCTGTAAAGAAGGAAATATTGAGAAAGGAAATTGAGTACCTTCTCGAAAAAGATATAATTGAAGAATGTGAATATCCTTACGGAGCCCCTGTTGTACTGATTCCAAAGCCAAACAACCAGTTTCGCCTGTGTATCGACTACCGGAAGTTGAATGAAGTCACGGTCCCTGATACTTGCCCACTTCCACGAATGGATGATTTACTACAGGAGGCAAAAAATACTGCATACATCTCCACAATTGACTTAAAGTCTGGTTACCACCAAGTGAATGTTAATCCTGCTGATAGGGACAAAACAGCTTTTGTTTGTCCATTTGAAACCTACCGGTTCAAAAGGATGCTCTTCGGACTTAAGAATGCATCTGCAACCTTTCAGAGACTGATGGATATTTTCCAAAGAGGGTTACCTGTACTTGCATACCTATATGACATTATAATTATGTCCCCTACATTCGAACAGCATCTAGCAGACTTGGAGGCCGTGTTTAAGCTTTTGATGAATTTCAAGTTACGAGCAAACAGGCAGAAGTGCCAATTTTCCTGCTCTCGTGTTAAATATCTGGGCCTATGGATTACACCCCAAGGAATAGAAGTCGATCTTGAGAAGACTTCAGCTATTTTAGTGATTCCACCTCCCAAAAATGTGAAACAACTGCAGTCCTTCCTGCAAACTTGCTCATGGTACCGGAAATGTATAGCCAATTTTTCTGAGATTGCCCGATCCTTGAGCAACCTAACTAAGAAAAAGGCTTGCTGGAAATGGTCAGAGGAAGAGGAGAAAGCATTTCAGACCTTGAAGCAATGTTTGGTATCTCCACCAATTTTGAAGCAAGCAGACTTCTCTAAATCTTTCCTGATAAGAACTGATGCCAGTAACTATGCTCTAGAAGCAGTCCTCCTACAAGGAGAAGACAAAGAAGAACATCCAGTTGAATTTACTAGCAGGTTGTTAAACCCAGCTGAAAGAAACTACTCGACCACTGAACGAGAAGCCCTAGCTGTGGTTTGTGCCCTCGAAAAGTTTAGGGGCTACGTTGATGGGGCAAGCATCACTGTAGCATCTGACCACCAACCCTTAAGATGGCTCATGAAACTGAAATCTCCTACTGGAAGACTAGCCCGTTGGGCTCTGCAATTGCAATCTTTCAACCTCAACATGGAATACATTCCCAGAAAGAGTAATGTGGTTGCAGATATGCTATCTCGCGTGAAGTTTGCACTGTAACCATTGATGTCCCATCCAGGTCTCCCAAGGAGATACGTGATGAACAAATGAAGGATGAGGAACTGGTCAAAATTATTTCTTGCCTCGAAGATTCTGACAAGAATGTTAATTATGTTAATTTGTTAATTAGGTCGAACGAGGTTATTTAATGAATCAGGGTGTCCTATTCAGATATGCTCCAGACTCTGAGAGTGAAGAGATCCAGTTAGTGGTACCTAACCATGAAAGAACTTTGATCCTCAAAAACCACCATGATACCCCAATGGCTGGTCATTATGGCGCCGAAGGCACCTATACTCGAATAGCAAAGAACTATTATTGAACTGGTATGAGGAAATAAATAACTGATTATGTAAAGAACTGTCCTGACTGCAATAAATACAAAGCTTCAAATCAGAAGCCTTCCGGGCTAATACAGACACCTGTGCCAGACCAGCGATTTGAAACCTTGGCCATTGATCTCTTCGGGCCCCTACCTGAGAGTAAAGATGGTAAAAGATGGATCCTCATCATTAAGGATTGTACCACCAAGTGGGTCGAACTGTTTGCACTACCCAATGCCACAGCTAAAGAATGTGCCATTACCTTGATTGAAGAGAATCTACTGAGGTATGGCATTCCCCGCCGCCTTATCAGTGACAATGGAACCCAGTTTGTGTCTGCAGTGATGCAACAAATATGCTACCTATTAACCATCCATCAATCCCTTATCCCTGTATACCATCTACAAGCTAACCCAGTTGAACGAAAGAATAGGGATCTGAAACCACGGCTGGCAATTCTCGTCCAAGACAAGCATGACTGTTGGTCAGAGAAGCTACCCTTCATCCGCTTTGCTCTCAACACAGCCAAATGAGAAACGACAGGACAGACGGCAGCCTTTCTGAATTCTGGTAGAGTTACGCTCTCCAAATGAAGTTGTTAATGATATCCGAGTCGTCATCCAGAACGATAATTTTGTGCCCGAGATAACTCCCTATCTCAAGAAATTTGCTACGTTTTTCACTCAGATTAGAGAGGTGGTTGAAGAGCAACAGGATAGTAGGAAGGTTTATGCTAATAAAAAGAGAAAAGCTGCTCCAACATATCAACCTGGAGAACATGTCTTTGTAGCATCACATCCGCTGAGCAACGCTGCGCAAGGAAGAAGTGCAAAACTAATGCCACGCAGAGACGGT
Organism: Trichonephila clavipes; assembly: GCA_019973935.1. Lineage (NCBI taxonomy): Eukaryota > Metazoa > Arthropoda > Arachnida > Araneae > Nephilidae > Trichonephila > Trichonephila clavipes. The sequence goes on from BMAU01006895.1 coordinate 7,953, forward strand.
ACCTACGTGATTTTAACACAAAGATCACCATCATTTTACGAGATTGCTAGTCTTGATAATCTGGGGGAACCTCTTGGTGTTTACCACACCTCTGCTTTAACTCCTTGTAATAATGACAAAGTAAAACCCCTTATTCCTCTTCGTAAACGTGGCCGTCCACCAAAGGTCCTACAGACTCCTGGTTCCTCGTCGGGACACCGTCGGAACTAGAGGGGGAGGATGTAACAAATGGTAATATTTATTATTTATTTATTGTAATGATTTAACCATTCATACCAACGTGTTAAAAATTGTAATTCTTTATTTCTCTCGTGCTTTTATTTTATTGCGTTTGTATTTATAAAAAGTTAACCGTAATTATAATTATGGAAAGTTCTGAAACTTTCGATGGCAATATATAAGGAGAGAAAATATTCAGTTTGAAAAATACAGTCTTGAGTTATATGTGGCAAGAGTTCTTGACAGTTTTATTTCGTGTTAAAAAATTTAATTTTTAGGGTCTCCAGAACGAATTAATCGATTTCACATAGAAGTCTATGGTGAATAAATGATCGGTTAACGAACAATTCGGAAAGCAAACATAGTCTTGGAACGGATTATGTTCATTAACCGATCATCCACTGTATTTTAAAAATTCTAGTTTAGCCTCTGTACAGAGGTCTGAGCTATGTACCGGCAAAAATTATTATAATAGAAGCACTTTTCATAAAAGAAGAGTATTTTGAAAATTGGTCATTCTACGTTCATCTTTTGTCAAAATATTGTACTTAAATAATTTTTTATTGTAATAATACTCTTTAAACAATTTTATATAGGTTTTCTAGTCTAAGTGACATATATATATGTGTGTGTGTGTGTGTGTGTGTGTGTGTGTGTGTGTGTGTGTGTGTGTGTGTGTGTGTGTGTGTGTGTGTGTGTGTGTGTGTGTGTGTGTGTGTGTGTGTGTGTGTGTGTGTGTGTGTGTGTGTGTGTGTGTGTGTGTGTGTGTGTGTGTGTGTGTGTGTGTGTGTGTGTGTGTGTGTGTGTGTGTGTGTGTGTGTGTGTGTGTGTGTGTGTGTGTGTGTGTGTGTGTGTGTGTGTGTGTGTGTGTGTGTGTGTGGAATCCAATCGTCAGCAAAGCACGCAGTCTTCGCGCGCAGGCGCAGCTAATCGAAACAAGAACTGAAACTTTAACTTTGAGAAAAGAGCAGAAAAAGACTGAGGTACGCGAGCAGGCGTTACCGTCGTCACATCATGGAAATCCAATTGCAGAATAGCTACCTTTTTTTAATTAATTTTTGTTAAGTTTAAAATAAATCTGAAGAAAGACAAATGTCTTGGACCCCCTTGTTGTCTCCCCACAAATTATGGGGTTCGGCCGGGATCGATAAAATTTCGATTTTGATCAAAGTTTGGAACGCGTGAACAAAAAAGCGTCCGTGGAGGAGACGCGCCGCCATTTTTTGGAAACTTGGGTCAACCTGTGTAGAGGTTGAATTTTTCATTCGAACCCTGAATATTCCGCCTGTGTAGAGGCCGGAACTATTGCAAGAATTATTTTTCGTCTAACAATATAACCTGTGTAGAGGTTGAATTTTTCATTCGAACCCAGTGTGAATATTCCGCCTGTGTAGAGGCCGGAACTCTTGATTGTAATTTAGAAAATATCAAGAACTATATTTCGTCTAACGATATAACCTGCAAAGAGGTTGTGGCATCTGTGTTCTTCAGCGTGGAAGAGAATCAGTGTATTTCTTCAATTATTGGATACATCGTACGTGCGAGCAACAAGGGAGCTAGAAAAAAAAGGTAGGATCTTTCCATATTTTTTCTAAAATGTATAAAAACGCTCTTAAAGAGGATCTCATAAGAGTTATTGATGATCTAGACGGTACTGTGGAGAGTACGGACTCCATAGCTAAACTAAAGACTAAAATTGAGAAGAGTAGTACATTTGAGAGATGCAGATTTCGTTAAAACTTTAATTAAAAACTGTATAGATGAGAGGGTATCGCGAAAGGAAAGAGAGGCAACTTTAGAAAAACAGAAAATTGAGCTCGCAAAACTTCAGTTAGCACAATTAGAAAAAGAAGTCGAACTTCAAACGGCTAAAAATGAAGCCTTAAGTTTAAATCCTGCAGCTAAAAACAAAGAGAAACAGTTCGAAACAAACATAGAAAATATGATCAAAAGCATTAAAACTTTATCTCTTCCTGTTCCCACCAGATCTGAAAATTTTAATCTGTTCTTCCAATCATTAGAACGTGCATTTTTAACCAAGAAAATAAATGACGAATAAAAATCTGAAATTTTAATAAATCTTCTGGGCAAAAGAGCTCATAATGTCTTATTGTATATTAAAAAGGAGGAAGTAAATGACTATGAAAACTAAAATCTATAGTACTCAGAGAATTCCAAGCAACCCTCGCGAGTGTTTAAACTCATTTAAAAAAATGCTGTAAAATCATCAGGCGAGACATACATCCAATTTGCTGCAAGATTGACGGCAAACTTCCAATATTATTGTTCGTTAAGAAAAGTTAATTCCTTTGAATCTCTATGTGATCTTTTAATTTCTGATAAATTATTTGAAACTTTAAATAAGGAAACCGCAACTCATATTGGCATTCGAGAAGCGGAAGATTGGTTTAGGCCTATTGATTTAGCTAAAGGGTGCGATATTTATATTTCATCTAGAAGTGGATCACGTAAGGAAACTCATATTGCTTGTGGATATACCGAAGACCCCTTTAAAAATAGACCACGAAACTATAAACCAGAGATTAAAGATAGCTATCTCCAAAATCTCGAAAAAGACAAAATAAAAATTGCTATATATATGCGGTGATTCATCTCATTACACAAGAGATTGTGAGAAGCGTTTTAAGCCTAAAGAATCTCACATCCATTATAGAAAAAACGCGAACAGTTTGAAAGTCAAGAGCGAAAAACAAAAAAAGCGATGAGTTCGCACAGCTCCAATATGTAAATATTTTTGTAGAAATCAGCCAGTAACAGCCTTGATTGATTCAGGTTGCCAGATCCCAGTTCTAAATTCCTCACTAATTAGAGTGAACAAACCTTCCGAAGAAATAATAACATTAAGCTCATGTTTTGGCGAACAGCGTATGGTAGAAGTTCAACCTATAAATCTTTCTCTTACTCAGCACTCTCCCAGTTTAAGTGTTCGAACGGCAATATCACCGACCTTGACCGAAGAATTTATTATACATCCCAGTGTATATACTGAAATAAAGAAACTAAGCCACGCAAAGAGCGATGCTTTATTGAATGAAAGTGAATCCTCTTTAGGTGCATTTTCTTTTTTATCTGTTTCAAATGTGATAGAAAACTCTAGTTATGATTTGTCACATGTTAAAATCTTTAATACTAGAAATGATTTGAGTTCTCTAATTAAGAATTATAAACCTAATAAAATTAAGAGTACTAAGTTAAAAATGGGTATTATAAGAGAAAGTTATTCAGATAACCTTTCACCTATGGAGAGTAAACATAGTCGGTTCTCGATGTCCGGGAGACTTTTCAAGCCCTGAAAGTGGAAACGGAAGAAAAAGAGAGATCGTTTTGAACAGACGTCCAGAACTCTAGAGAGGAAAATATCGATACGTTCAACCAAAGAAGAGCTTAACTCTCTGTCGGTAACGTACACGTCGTCCTCTGTTTTAGAAACCTACAACACCGTTGTGATTACCAACTCTGGTTTTCCTACCGTACTATCGTCATCTCAGAATCATGCCATGCCTCTGAAACACAATGTTTCCCTGTTGAACCTTTCGGATGTCGAAGAGGTGCCTTCACATGATGGAGAAACTGTCTATTTCAGCAAAATTATGATATGTTAAATCTTTGTGTATTTGTTGTATAGTCCTTGTCTGTTCCGTCTTTTTTGTATGTTTCAGATTCTCCTCTGGTCTACATGAAAAAGAAAAGGAATAAGTACCGCTGCGGACAGCGGACAGTCAGGCTGGCCGTTGTGGAATCCAATCGTCAGCAAAGCACGCAGTCTTCGCACGCAGGCGCAGCTAATCGAAACAAGAACTGAAACTTTAACTTTTGAGAAAAGAGCAGAAAAAGACTGAGGTACGCGAGCAGGTCTTGGACCAAATGTCTTGGACCCCTTGTTGTCTCCCCCACATATATATATATATATATATATATATATATATATATATATATATATATATATATATATATATATATATATATATTAAATATTTAAATATTATCCATCTATATGCTTTTGCAAAATCACGGTTCCGAACGTTGTCGGATACCTTAAGGTATCCGACTTCGTTCGGAACCCTGATTTTGCAAAACGCATAAATGAAAATTTTTCATTATATTTAGTGTCACTTAGATTAGAATATATGCATAAAATTGTTTTAAGGACATTTTGACAAAAAAAATTATTTAAATACAATATTTTGGCAAAATATTAACTTAGAATAATCTTTTTTCCAAATGTTCTCCTTTTTGTGAAAAATGGTTCTATTACAATAATATTTTGCCTGTACATAGCTTAGACCTCTCTACAGAGGCTCAACTAGAAGTTCTGAAATATATAACTTAGAAGTGAGTTTATTTATATTTTACGACAACAGAGGGGAGCAATTTTAAGAAAAAAACGCCAATAATTATTTCAATGGGTGGTAACTCTGAAAATAATGTGAATTTTTCAAAAATTCTAGTTGTACCTCTGTAGAGAGGTCTGAGCTACGTACAGGCAAAATATCATTATAATGGAAGCATTTTTCACAAAAGGAGAACATTTGGAAAAAAGATTATTCTAAGTTATTTTTTATGCCAAAATATTATATTTAAATACAAAATTTTTTTGTTAAAATCTTCTTAAAACAATTTTATGCATGTATTCTAATCTGAGTGACACTAAATATCATGAAAATTATCCATTTATGGGCTTTTTTAAAATCACGGTTCCGAACGTAGTCGGATACCTTAAAAGGTCTTTATAAATCTTTGCATTTCCATAACTTTTTCACTAAGTGCTTTAGTGGACTTTCAATTGTTTTTTGCTTTTCTTTTTCTGTATTACGTTTCCTTACACTTATATTCTACATTTTATGTCTATGAATGGCTATCGCGCAGCGGTTTCTTCACTTTTTTGTTTGCTTCCCTAATTCTTTTGAGGATTGTAGAGAAGGGGAGAGGATAACATTGCTCCTTACCAAACGGATGTTTATGTCGTAGCTGCGTCCGGGTTTCATTTCATGTTTGTGCAAAGTAAAATTGTTGAAGACGAAAGGTGAATGAACGGAAATGAATATTCCAGATTCCCAATAAGGTAAAATTAATTCTTCTTCTGTCAAGTAAACTCTAAATTGATACATCATATCACCAACAGATAAATCTGTAAAAGAAATACAGCATTTTGCAGATTTGATGCTTCATCGAATGCTTCAAAATACCTGTAAAATGTATTTCTACCCTTTTTCTAAATTAAGTAATTTAAAACATAACGTAAACATGGATTATTGAAAAAAATTAATTTCCTTATATTTAATGATAAACATTTTTAATCCATTCTCTTGTACCATTTAATCTTTACTTGTGCTCAAGAAGGTAAAATTAAACTCATTAAGGTATCCGACTACGTTCGGAACCGTGATTTTAAAAAAGCGCATAAATGGATAATTTTCATGATATTTAGTGTCATTTAGATTAGAGAATACATGTATAAAATTGTTTTAAGGACATTTTGACAAAAAAAGATTTAAATACAATATTTTGTTAAAATTAACTTAGAATAATTTTTTCAAAATGTTCTCCTTTTATAAAAATGCTTCTAAAATAATAATATTTTGCTCATATAAAGTAAAGACTTCTACAGAGAGACTGACCTAGGAATTGTGAAAAATTCACGTTATTTTCAGATTTACAACCCATTGAAATACTTATCAGCGTTTTTTCTTTGAAATTTTCCCCTCTGTTGTCGTAAAACATGGATATAAACCCACTTTTAAGTTATATAACTCAAAAATTGTAGTTGAGCCTCTGTACAGAGGTCTGAGTTATATACAGGCAGAATATTATTATAATAGAAGCATTTTTCACGAAAGGAGAATATTTTGAAAATTGTACATTCTATGTTCATTTTTTGTCAAAATATTGCACTTAAATAATTTTTTATTGTAATACTATTCTTAAAACAATTTTATATACATTTTCTAATCTAAGTGACAGTAAATAACAGAAATATTACTATTTATACGTTTTTGCAAAATTATGGTTCCGAACGTAGTCGGATACCTTAAGATCTCTTTTATGAAGCTGATGGCGATCAATGTATTTTATGACTATGGATTTACCCCGGAGAGGTCGAGTGGGGTACAGAGTCCCCCCCAGGCTTACGAATTTTTAAATTCTGGGAAAACTGTTTAAATGTTACCAATACGGATTGCACTACCGGTATACCGGGATACCAAATACCGGTATTTTGAGCCATTTGTACAATTTTGAAATACCGTTAATCACAAGTTTAAATACCGGTTTTTCTGTATTTTCTGGAGTTTTTTAAAATTGTTTCCACTATATGTTCAGGGATCGCCAACATAACAAAATAGTTTACTTTTTTGTTTCTATGTCATAGTTTTAATTATTGCCCAACGATTAAAATATGTTATAAATGAAATAATTTTACATCTATTTAGGAAGGTGAAGGTATTAAACGTGCACATACGTTCATTCCGTTGTTCCTATTTTTATTTTTCCTAGCTGGTTCTCAGTTCTCAAGCAACTCATTAAATCCATCATCTGATTTTTTCATTTCCATATATAACAGGATAAAAGATTACTAATCTGAACTTTAAAATTTAGACATAAATTATTTCTCTCTGATAAATAGAACTAAATACACTACTTCTAAGTTCTCGTTGAAAGAGGAATAACATATCCAAGCTCATCTGTCTTCCTTCATCTGTCAATTCTACAATGTCTCCCTAACGAGCGAAATTAATTAAACTGTGGATACAAAGTTGTTTCATGTACAATCAAATATTATAAAAATATATACACATTACATATAGATTCACCTTTTATTAAATATGTGAATCTCCAAAGCCAAAACTATCCTATTACAGATTTGAGCGATACTGCACACAGGTTTCGTAGTCTGGTGTTCGTGTCTGAGAAACCCAAGGCTATTCTTGTGAGAAGCAAATTTTACAATATTTCTTAGATATTTGTTTTTAATTGGTAAGTTTGTTATTCACTTTTTATTTATGTCACACTTTAGTTTCAAAAACTTCAGATTCATTATATATATACTCATAAATAGTAACACATAATAATGAAAAAAGAATTTTAAAGAAATTACAAAAAAAAAACAGTTGATAATACTGGTTTAGTTTCATTATTTATGATGAAAAAAATATCTATTGCACAATTTAAAAAATGTTCCTGAGTTATTAAAGTGAATGGAGAAGTACAAGGGGACTCCATATTCATTTAAAAACGAAAATGATACAGAATTTTTAGGGAGGAGGAAAAACTAATTTCAATATAGGTTCAAATTTAAGCACAGTATTCCAAGCCCTAGCCGTCTGAATTTACTTTAGATTATTTAGAAGAAAAAAAAAGAGATAAATTTGGATTGGTATTATTTGTAAAATGACAACATTAAATGGTTTGCCAATTCGAGGCACTCCTAGTGAATTGCGCGAGAGAAAGTCCCTATCCACATATAAGCCTGGTATTGGTTTTTGCACAAAAAATACGCGTTCCTGGAAGAGACCGTACGACGGCTGACACAGGGTGATTCAGTGCATTCCTTTATGCTTTTGCAATAGTTACTGCACTGAAGGACTGCATAGAGAAATTTGATGTTCACGCATCTCTTCGTGATTTTTATGGGAAATAAGATCGTTGCCGTTATATGCTTTTTGCAATAGTACCACAGACTGCACAAAGTGATATTCACACTTTTTTTCGTGATTTTATAAATAAGATGTTACATTATGCTTTTTTGCAATAGTACCACAGACTGCATAGTGATATTCACATCTTTTTCGTATTTTTATAAATAAGATGTTACATTATGCTTTTTTTGCAATAGTACCACAGGACTGCATAGTGATATTCACACACTTTTTCGTGATTTTTATAAATAAGATGTTACATTATGCTTTTGCAATAGTACCACAGACTGCATAGTGTGATATTCACACTTTTTTTGATTTTTATAAATAAGATGTTACATTATGCTTTTGCAATAGTACCACAGACTGCATAGTGATATTCACACTTTTTTCGTGATTTTTATAAATAAGATGTGCCAAGCATTTATGCTTTTTTGCAATAGTACCACAGACTGCATAGTGATATTCACACTTTTTTCGTGATTTTTATAAATAAGATGTTACATTATGCTTTTTTGCAATAGTACCACAGACTGCATAGTGATATTCACACTTTTTTTTTATTGATTTTTATAAATAAGATGTTACATTATGCTTTTGCAATAGTACACAGACTGCATAGTGATATTCACACTTTTTCGTGATTTTTATAAATAAGATGTTACATTATGCTTTTTTGCAATAGTACCACAGACTGCATAGTGATATTCACACTTTTTTCGTGATTTTTATAAATAAGATGTTACATTATGCTTTTTTGCAATAGTACCACAGACTGCATAGTGATATTCACACTTTTTCGTGATTTTTATAAATAAGATGTTACATTATGCTTTTGCAATAGTACCAACAGACTGCATAGTGATATCTTCACACTTTTTTCGTGATTTTTATAAATAAGATGTTACATTATGCTTTTTGCAATAGTACCACAGACTGCATAGTGATATTCACACTTTTTCGTGATTTTTTTTATAAATAAGATGTTACATTATGCTTTTTTTTGCAATAGTACCACAGACTGCATAGTGATATCTACAATTTTTTCGTGATTTTTATAAATAAGATGTTA
>BMAU01006896.1:0-14310 GCA_019973935.1 Trichonephila clavipes
ATTACTGGCCGTTATCATCACTTTGTCAGAAGCACATTATCACGAATTGCATTGCAAATGCCATTCACAGTTATCGAAGTTTAACAAACATTTCCGTTGAATAGTTGATGATAATGCAATACTATGTCCATTTTTCTGTTTTGTCATTGAAAATATTGTGGAAAAGCCCTCAATTTTAAGATGTTTTACTTAAGATTGTTCTACAACTTTGATTTAATTCAATTTCTTTAGGCAAATACAATTTATCATTGTTTTTTGTCAAAAGAATTGCATTGTGGTAGGAGTATTTTGCTAATATGCATCCCGAAATTATTGAAATACACTTTATTAATAAAAGAATCAGTTATATTTGTAATATTATGCTTCGAATCAAATAATAGTACTACTCAAAAACGCATGTATATGTATGTTATATATATTTTTCGATTAAGGTGATTGGCTGCCGTAATTTTGAAAAAGCGTACAAATGAATGATTTTTTTAAATTTAGTGTCAGTTGAATTAGAATATACGTATATACTTGCTTTAAGAATATTATTTCAAGAAATAATTATTTAAATGCAATTTTTTGGCAAAAGATGAAAAAAGAATGATATATTTTCAAAACATTCCCATTTTATGAAAAATGCTGAGACTTTTATATCCGGGATAAGCTAAAAGTTTTGAAAAATTCGTATTATTTTCAATGTTACGATTAATTGAAATAATAAGAGTGTTTTTCGTTAAAATTTCTCTACTGTTATGCAATAAAATATGAATATATAAATCCACTTCTAAAATATTCATTCCAAACATTTTATTACCCCTGTATAAGCAAAATATTATTGTTATAGAAGTATTTCTTATAAAAGAAGAATGTTTTGGAAATATGTCATTCTACCTTCGTTTTCTGCCAAAAAATTGCTTTTAAAGCATTTTTTCTAGTAATAATATTCTTTAAATAATTTTATACGTATATTTTAACTCAAATGACTTTAAGTATGAAAAAATTATCCTTTTATACGTTTTTTAAAATCATGTTTTCGAACGCAATCAGTCACCTTAAAACTGGTTCTAACCTTTTCCATTAAAATCGAAAGCTTAATATTTTAGGACTTGGATAACAATAACCTAAACAAGTAATATAAAAAAAAAATTAAGTCAATTCCTACTTTGTTCAAAAAACTTACTGGCGCCATCTGGTGCAGAATTATCTAACTTCGTCAAAAATAACGCAGAATAAATTAAAAATTAAAAAATAAAACTTAATTAATGAATTAATATTTAAAAAACTGTATTAACATCAAGTACCATCCACTAAAAGTTTTAAAAAATGTATTTGAACTTGAATGGATGAATAGGAAGTATTTTATTAACGATTGAAAATTTGAATAAGGTAAATAAATATATGGCAGAGAGTGAACTATAAATATAATAGTAGGAATTGAAAAAGAATGTGTAGTCTTACAATGTCATGAAGAAATACTCACCGAAGTGGTCGGATAAGGGCTAGTCTATATAAACTTTTCAAGTTTATTATCATTAGCGTCTTGTGTGTGTGTGTGTGTGTGTGAGAGAGAGAGAGAGAGAGAGAGAGAGAGAGAGAACTTCGATACTTTTAGTTGGGTACCTTTCTAAAATACCAATTTTTAATTTATTTAATAAACACATCTTAGCTCAATTTGAAAGCCAAGGAGTCCTTACAGAAAAGATGTTTCCGAAGCTAATTAACAGATTGCAGAAGAGTACGGCATTGCAGATTTTTAAAAGCAATCGATTTATTTGCGGTGTTTCTTCATTAAGAAGTCGATAAACATTTAATAATTAAATTAGTATTCGCATGATTATTGTTTTATACTTATTCTATCAACGATCTTTCAAAACTAAAATATCCAATTCGGTACCTCGGATCTTTAATTGAGCATTGTCAACAGAAAATGTACTTTTTCACGTGTTGTAGTAAAATTCTTGACGGATGAAGAAATCCATGCGTTTCTTTTTGATAACAACGGATAATTCTTCGATATTGAAGCTCTCGACTTTGAAAAATCAGTTGTGAAAAATGATAATAATACGGAATATTATAAAGAAGATTATATATAAGATGATGAAAAATCCTGAAGAAAACTGACAAGGACTTCCCTTTTACATTAAATAAAATCAAAATGAGTTTCACATCAAATCAGAAATCATCTGTTAAAAGATGGTATGAAAAAAGTAAAGTAAAACAATCCATTGTAGTAACATCAAATGATGCTTATATTACAGTTGTTGATATGACGGATGAGAGTTGCCATCATATTGCAGGATATTTACTCGTACGAAGAAAAGGACAATGTGTGTGTGATTGTCCATGCCTATTTCTTAAACATGGTGACATGTAATGCATGGATATTGTATATGTTCCACTTTAAGAAAAGTGATATTTCCGTGGGAAAACTCCACTTAGTCTATTTTAAGCTTATAATTTCTGAATATTTGTTAGAAACACAGAATTTTCAGAAATTTCAAATGAAGATGTACATCCGAAATGGATTTAGAGTTGTTAACCTTGATCACGAAGGAAGCCAAATTTGAAATATCAGGACATTTTCATTAACATTAAATGTCAATAAATTTTAATCTAATTATCTTGAATTTATTTGTGTAATATTTGTCAAAGTGTCAGTTTAATACGTTGCGTTTTTTTAGGCAAAATTATGATTCCCTTCAATATTATGGTAATTTTTGTTTGAATTCGGAAACATTTCTCTGTAAACTTTTCTTGGTGAAGGTAAATCACTAATCCTATCTCCTGTCCATTTATTTTTCTGTCATTTCTTTCGACCTTAAAGCAGAACGAAATTAGGTAACTTCAATTTTTTGTCTTTTTTTTTTTAGAAATAGAATCAATTTCAGCTATTAGAAACGCTACAAGTGATATTTTTCAAACTATAGAAAATGTGTCACTTTATTAGTTAAAAACTTTAGCAATCGCAGTAGTGGTATTTGTAAATTAAGCTTGTGAAACTCACGGCACATATATGCCGGAAAAATAAACAATGGAAGAAATATATGACCTTGTGTTTTATTCCATTTCCAAAGTTTACTTTTACCTTTATTGCCGGGAAGCAAATTGTTGTTAAAAAATCCTATTGTCTTCTATGAACAATGCTATATCCAGAATTATAAATCAAGTAACTTTTTTTAAGTTTTGTTAAAATTTTACTTGGAGTTTAAATTTCTAGACAGAAAAAACTAAATTGTTAAAAACAGAAAGAAATGAATATTTAATTAAATTTTATCAACGAGCTTTCAGGAATGCTTCATATAATTAATTGATAAAATAAACTTTGATAAGTATAGATTTTTCGGCAATTTGTATATACAGAGAGAGACTTAATTGGGTTTATTTTATTTTTTTTTTCTTAAACATTTAGTGATTTGTTTTATACAGTATTTATAATTCCTTATAAAACACACACACATACATATATACATATGCGAGTATATCTCTTTTGATGTCTAAAAAAACAAATAATAAAAATCCTTTAAAAAAGTTTTAGAAATAAATTTTCAAGTGTGCAACACACACACACACATACCACACACGACTCAAATTGAGTCATTAAGCGGAGTGACTGCTTACATTGAAGTATGACAACAGAAATTATACATACAAGTAGTTATCAAAATAATGGAAACATGCGTGAGTAACATCGACATTTTTAAACGCGTTTCGTAAGCATTAAAATATAATAATAACTACAGTTTTGAAAAAAAAAAAAAATGTCTATATTTTAATAGTATGTGGTAACTTTATTGAATTGTCAGTAAGTCTGATTTTTTTTAAAAGCATGAAATGTCGAACCACATATTTTCAAAGACGTCAAGTCCAAGCCCGTCTAGCTGGAGCAAAAGTATAATTGAAACATCTTAACTTTTGGGCATTTCTAGAGGTATGGTGTCTAAATTCATGACAGCATATACACAGCGCGACAAGACAAGCTCGCCAAAGCAAAATAGTTGACGGAAAAAGAAGCTCAGTGAAAGAGACCGATTGGTATTGCAGCGGATTGCAATGCCTAAAAAGTGAACAACTGCAGCAAAAATGACAGAGCTCAATCAGCATCTAGATCAGGGGTGTCAGGTTTTTAAAGTTTTTTCATTTTAAAATTTATTTGAGGGGAAATTTCTCTCTCTATCTATACTATATATTTGCCTGTTACCTGTTCTTGTTTTAAAATAAATCCTTTTTGATAATAGAAACGTCCTTTAGATTAAAATAGATTTATATTTTATCAAACAGTTACGTTTGATTTTGCTATATAATAAACAACTTTTTTTAATAAATTCCGAATTGCATTATGCATATCCTTTACTGTGTATGGTACATGATTCGCTGTGTGTGTGACTTTCATTTCTCCTCCTCCTTTTCTGTTTGGAGTGCCCAAAAAGCAAGAGGCAGTAAGAGATGTTTTTTAAAGTTTAAAAAAAATACTCAGGGTGGTTAAGATAAGGTGCAATGTATACGAAATAGTTCAAGAATAACAGCACAATCAAATTTTAAAAATGAGTAACGAATGATCAGTTCAAAAGGAACTCCGTAATTTTCAAGAAAATGGCAACACTGTAATATTTTAAACATTATTTGATCATTGCATTATTATATTATAAAAACATTATTATATTACCTATGTCTGTATACATGAAAAATAATGAAAACAATAATAATAATTCATTTTGTTTTATATTTTCACTCCAATAAGTGTTTTTTTTGTTTCCAAATCTGATATAAAGGTACATATTTTTATGTGCAGCCCGCGAGATAATAATGTTTGTCCGAAGTGGCCCGCAAGGTCATTTGGGTTGGACACCCCTGATCTAGATTCTCAAGTGTGAATGATTACAGTTAGAAGGCACATTCATAAGCAGAACATTTAAGGCACAACAGCAATTCCCAAGACACTAGCCTCAGATGTTAAGGCCAAACGCCGTCTACAGTAGCGTCCCACTCACAAAATCTGGTCGATTGATAAAGGGAAGAAAGTAATATGATCCGACGAATTCTCTCTCTCTCTTTCACACTTTTCCCTACAACAGGATGGGTGCATATTCGGAGGACACCTGCACAAGCATATAATCATGTTTGTCTTCTTCTAGCATAGAGGTGATAGCATAGAGGTCAAGCATAGAGGTGAATTTGTTATATCTGCAGCTGTGTCGTGGCTTTCTGTTAGACACATCGTTACCCTGAAATTGGGAGGAATTACTGGGGAGAAATATAGAGAAATTTTAGCTGACTAGGTCCATCTAAGATGCAGACTTTGTTTCCTGCAGGAGATGGAATTTTCCAGGATGATAATACCTCCATCCATGCAGCGGGACGTCCAATCATGGTTTAATGAACTTGAGGATGAAGTTAAACATCTACCTTGGCCCGCACAATCATTCAACCTCAATATAATTGATCCGTTATGGTCTATTTTAAAACGTTCAATACGGAATCCGTATCCTCCACCGGTATCCCTTCCAGAACTTTCATAATATCTGAATAAGAAGAAAAGGTACAATATTCCTCTAAACACTATTTAGCACTTGTATGAATCGTTTCCTAGGGGATCCAAGCAAAGGCGATCTTATACCATAATAATAAAAAATTCTTTAGAAATCTAAGGTATTTCCATTATTTTGATAACCACCGTATATATATATATATATATATATATATATATATAGAGAGAGAGAGAGAGAGAGAGAGAAAGTAAAAATTTCAACTAAAGAGAGATGAATAATCAGCAATCATCGAAACTGAAAAATACCTAAATTGTTGGATATATAAACCACACATAAGATTTTAGAAAGGATATATTAGAAATTATAAAAATAATAGAATTTAATATACAGTGGTACAAACAATTGAGGATACACCTTACTTTTACTTGATAAATCCAACTTTCAATCGAAACAACACATTAACTAGAAGTGCAAACGTGTTTTTATTTTCACACATAACAAAAGGGTTAATTTACAGTAAAAATAACGAAAATCAATAAAAAAATATCTAAAATTAAAAACTTCACAAGTATTTGAAATAAACATAGGCAGATCTTTACCTCAAAAAATTAAGAATACACCAATGAAATTTGTGTGACATATCACATACAAAGACAGTGTCAATATTTGGTTGCATGTCCTTTGGATTTTATAATGTCCTCCAAACGTGTTGGTACCGATTCGACCAATTTTTTGGTGGTATCTGGATATATTTTATCCCATTCTTCTTGTAACACTTGCTTTAAATCGGCTTTGTTCCTAATTTGGTGTTTTTGGACCACTGTTTCGAGTGTGGCCCACAAATTTTCTATGACATTGATGTCAGGGGACTGTGGTGGTATGTACAGTTGCTGTTTACAATGAAAAAGACACCACATTTTGACATTTCGTGCAGTATGTTTTGGGTCGTTGTCTTGCTGTAAAATAAAATTTCCATCTAAACCCAATTTTTTTGCACTTTCTTTAAGATTGTTGTTTATATCTATATAAAGCTTATGATCCATTATGCCATCCATAAAAACTAAATTTCCTACCCCATTTGAAGCCATACAACCCCAAACTATGACAGAGCCACCACCATGTTTAACTGTAGGACGTAAATTTTTTGGATCCAAAGCGGTGTTCGGCTTTCTCCAAACGGTGTGACGGTCATCACTTCCACAAATGTTGAATTTACTTTCGTCACTAAATATAACTTTCTTCCAAAAGTTATCTGTCTTCAATGGATGAGTTTTTGCAAACTCCAAATGCTTTTTCTGATTTTGTAAGCTTATGAAAGGTTTCTTTCTAGCTACTCGACTGCTATATCCAGCATGTATAATCACATTTCTCGCAGTTTCAGCACTTACACTTCTACCCATTATTCGAGAAGTTTCTGCAGCTAGTTTGACTAAACTTAGTTTAGAATCAATCTTGATATCTTTCAAAACTTTCCTTTTGGCTACATCACTCAGAATACTTTTCCTTCCTCTTCCACTTTTATTTTCAATTCATCCATCGTTTTTAAATCTTCCAATGATTTTCTGGACACACGAGTGGCTTCTACCGACAATTTTAGCTATTTCACGATAAGATTTTCCTTTCTTAAATAACTTTAATATAAAATTTCTTATATCAATACTGGTCTCTCTCTCCGAGGACCCATTTTCCATTTAAAATTGCTACTTTAAATTCACATAACCAGCTTCAAAAGACAAAAGTAGCAGTCGAAAAAGTTCAAGATAAAATCGACCAAACTTGGGCTATTATAGTAGCAAGCAGGAAAAAAAATCTAGTGGTAGTTAAACAAACATTTCATTGGTGTATCCTCAATTTTTTGAGGTAAAGATCTGCCTATGTTTATTTCAAATACGTGTGAAGTTTTTAATTTTAGATATTTTTTTGTTGATTTTCGTATTTTTACTGTAAATTAACCCTTTTTGTTACGTGTGAAAATAAAAACACGTTTGCACTTCTAGTTAATGTGTTATTTCGATTGAAAGTTGGATTTATCAAGTAAAAGTAAGGTGTATCCTCAATTGTTTGTACCACTGTTGTATATATATATATATATATATATATATATATATATATATATATATATATATATATATATATATATATATATATATATATATATATATATATATATATATATATATATATATATATATATATATATATATATATATATATATATATATATATATATATATATATATATATATATATATATATATATATATATATATATATATATATATATATACTGGTGTGCAAAAATTAAGGACGAAGTCGAAACATTAGCATATCAGCTGAACGAAGAGGCAGAGCGGACAGAAAGACCAATCAGGAGATTAAGTAAGGGGATGTACGGTAGCACATGCGCAGATATGCAGGTGGACGTAATGGGGAAGTGTCTGAGTAGTATAAAGCATGTTGTCGGTGTAAGATCAGTATTTCTGGCAAAGAGATTGCACGCCGTATAGCAGTTAAAATCACACCGGAGTTGCTGCCTAAGCGAGAAATGGCGAATAATCAATCTGTTAGACGACATCTGGATGCTTTTACCCGAGGTCGAATCATTGGGAAGTTGGAGGAAGGCCACAGTGTGACAAGTGTGGCTGCAGAGTTCGGAATTGCTCACAGCATCGTTTCACGACTTTGGAGACAATTTCAAACTACAGGAACAGCTATCCGGGGGTTCAGTAGTGGTCGTCCACGAGGAACCACACCCGCAGATGACCGGTACATTGTCTTACAGGCCAGAAGAAACAGGCGGCAGACAGCGGGAGAAATCGCTAGACACACGACACAGGCGACTGGATATTTTGAAATAGGATTTAGTATTATAAGATTCGTATATTTCAATATTTTAATTGATTATTGTGATTGATTGTTAATGATTTATTATATATATATACAGGGTGTTTCAGCTAAGATGTTACAAACTTCTAGGAGAGGTAGGGGACAACAAGAGGACTCGAAGTATATAGGCAATGCTGGGTCGGAAATGCTTTCCTAAGGCTCCACGCGCCGACAAAATTTAGGGTGCAAAACTTCAACTGGTCTTAAAAGCGGAGGAAATTGTCGAAACGCTTTGGGTTTGGTCAAAATTATTGTTATTATTTATTATTTCATTAAAAAAATTCTGAGCAATATTGCTGCTAAAACATCGCTAGAGGGCGCCTTAGACTTTGGAACGCTAGGGAAAAAAAAATTTCAATATTTTTAAGTTTTTTGATGGTTTTCATAAGTTGAAACTTTAACTTGAATTTTGATACCAGATTTGGTATCCTCCGGGGAAAATTGATGTACAAAATCGAACATTGTTTAGGGCACTTAAAGCACAAACGGTGCTAAAAAACGAGCAAAATGTTGGATTTCGGTGCGGTTTGCGCGAAAAGCATTCCGTTACTGACTAATTTGTTCAAAATAAATTTTGACTTGGTAGCCATTAATCAAAACCAGAGGGCGCTTTCAGACATTGCAACTTGGAAACTCATTTGGATAATTTTGTGGTTGGGTGTAAGCCGAATAATTACTAGCAATTTTTCCTCCTAAATGAGAATCGTGTGTTGTGCAAAAAGTAATTTTATAGCAAAAAATTTTAGTAAAGAGGGTAAAAAACACAAGTACCAAAAAGGTCTGGCGATCGGGAGGCCAATGAACTGGACCTCCACGGCCAATCCATCGTTCACCACATGTTGCATCCAAGTGATTCCGAACAGAAATACTGAAAAATGTGCGGGGGCTCCATCTTGCTGGAACCACATGGAAGTACGAGTCGCAGCGGTAACGTGTGCGCTGTCCAATAAATCTGGCAAAACTTGTTCCAAGAATATCGGGTAGCGTGGACCAGTCAGGCGATCAGGCAGAATGTAGGGTCCTATTAGATGATCCCCTAGAATGCCCGCCCATACGTTAACCAGGAAACGATCCTGTGCAGCCCGAGTACGTGTTACATGTGGGTTCGCTGCTGCCCACGAGTGGCTGTTATGGGTGTTGAAAATACCCTCTCTCGAAAAAAAGACGCCTCATCTGTGAACAACACGGAGGCTGCAAAAAGGGATTTGCAATTCGTTGCTGCAAGTACCACTGTGAAAAGGCCTGACGAGGTGCAAAGTCACATTCTTTTAGTGACTGGACGCGATGGTCGTGAAATGGATGCAGGGCACTATCATCGAGAATCCTCCAAACGCTACTGTATGAAATCCCGATTTTATTAGCGATACCTCGTGTACTTAAACTGGGAGTGGTCTGTACCATATCTAGTACAATTTCCTCATTCAATTCGGTACGTGCCGTCCGATCTCGATTACGTGCTGCCTTCTGGAATGAACCGGTTTCACATAATTGCTGGTGTAGGCGAGCAAACATGGTATGAGCAGGAGTCCGCCTGACAGGATGCCTTTCGGCGTACAACCTCTGAGCGGCTCGGCCATTGCAATCTGTGGCCCCGTACGCCAGAATCATATCTACTTTCTCTGCGTTCGTGTACTCTGCCATCGTACAGCCAGTCTGTGTGCGATGGAAATAAAGCTTCCTTCCAGCGGACTCCTTCTTATCGTTCTGTCCCTCTGGCGGCTAATTCACCTCTCGACGGTGAAATTTTGCATATTCTGCCTTTAACACTCTCTCGCTAAAATTTTCGCCGAGAACCCTGCTCGCTTTATTCACTGCCACGACACTTGCAATTCCTGGGCTACGTATCAGGCTTTCGATGGTCTTACTGCTTCAGGAAGGCATTTCGGACCACCTTTCTTATGTTATTCGAGTCGTCTGGGTGTACTCTACCTCGTTGGTGGAAGAGTACACCTAGATAACTCGGAATCACATAGGAAAGGTCGGTCGGAAATGCCTTTTTACTTGTCTGAAGCACCTCTGGTTTTAAATTTGACAACAATGTCAAAATTTGTTTTGAACAAATTAGTCAGCAAGGGAATGCTTTTTCGCGCAAACCGCACCGAAATCCAACATTTTGCTCGTTTTTAGCACCGTTTGTGCTTTAAGTGCCCTGAACAATGTTCGATTTTTTTACATCAATTTTCCCCGGAGGATACCAAATCTGGTATCAAAATTCAAGTTAAAGTTTCAACTTATGAAAACCATCAAAAAACTTAAAAAACTATTGAAATTTTTTTCCCTAGCGTTCCAAAGTCTAAGGCGCCCTCTAGCGATGTTTTAGCAGCAATATTGCTCAGAATTTTTTAATGAAATAATAAATAATAACAATAATTTTGACCAAAACCCAAAGCGTTTCGACAATTTCCCCCGCTTTTAAGACCAGTTGAAGTTTTGCACCCTAAATTTTGTCGGCGCGTGGAGCCTTAGGAAAGCATTTCCGACCCAGCATTGCCTATATACTTCGAGTCGTCTTGTTGTCCCCTACCTCTCCTAGAAGTTTGTAACATCTTAGCTGAAACACCCTGTATATATATATATATGGATGCCACAGTATTATAAACATTGCCGACTTAGGACAGCTCTTATATATAAAATGATTTATATAAAAGTTTGTTGGAACATGTTTTTTGGCCAGCCAACCTTCCCCCTTTCTGTTAAAAATACTGAGCAAAAACCTATTGAAAATAATGGAAACAATATCTAAATCCATATAAGAAAGAGGTAACTTACTTAAAATTTGCAGAGCCCGCGCTAAATCTGTGTACAATAAACAAGTTATTGCCAGATTCTGGACCCAAATGCAAATTCAAAGCATGGGAATCGCTGTATAGTAGCACTTCGCAAAAGTATGAAAAAGAATAGAAATAAAAATTAAATAGTGTATATAAATACTATCATACATATATATATATGTGTGTGTGTGTGTTAAGTATTGTAGTAACGTTGGTTGTTGTCATATCTGTTTATTGAATGCATCTTCCGAATAACTTTACCTCCTTTATTATGAGGCTCATCACACACACAGCAGATTAAAACACAATTGCGGTACATTTTCACACCGAATAAGCAGCGGCATGTTGGAGGACACAAAGACAAACAGATGCAGTTAATTACATTCTTACATGATGAAGGCAAGCACACAAAGAGAGAGATTACACAAGACTTTTGCTTTTATACCGGCAGTGGTATGTAAAGGGTGTTTTTAGAGGTATAGAACTTTAAATTGCAATAAAACAACTATGTATTATTCGATTGACATGAATTTTTTTTCGAAAATAATCTTCTGGCATTACATTTTTTAAATATGATTTCTGGCATAGGACTGCCACGGCTGGCTCGGATGTAGTCCAATCTGGACGTCCAATTTTCGATGACTTTTTCCAACATTTGTGGCCGTATATCGGCAATAACACGGCGAATGTTGCCTTCCAAATGGTCAAGCGTTTGTGGCTTATCCGCATAGACCAATGACTTTACATAGCCCCACAAAAAATAGTCTAGCGGTGTTAAATCATAAGATCTTGAGGCCAATTCACAGGTCCAAAACGTGAAATTAGGCGGTCACCAAACGTGTCTTTCAATAAATCGATTGTGGCACGAGCTGTGTGACATGTTGCGCCGTCTTGTTGGAACCACAGCTCCTGGACATCATGATTGTTCAATTCAGGAATGAAAAAGTTAGTAATCATGGCTCTATACCGAACACCATTGACTGTAACGTTGTTGCCTTCATCGTTTTTGAAGAAGGATTCCACCAGCCCATAAAGCGCACCAAACAGTCAGTTTTTCTGGGTGTAACGTTGTTTCGACATACACTTGTGGATTAGCTTCACTCCAAATGCGGCAGTTTTGTTTTTTGACGTAGCCATTCAACCAGAAGTGCGCTTCATCGCTAAACAAAATTCGCTTACGAAAATCGGGAACAACGGCAATCTCGTTTTGGGACCATTCGACGAATCTACGCCTTGCTTGATGATCGTTTTGATGAATTGCCAAACCAAACTGAGAATAAATCACTTGACAGCTGTTAAATCGGTCGCCATCTTGGAAAGTAATGCCAACTTAAACTTGTATACCTGGAAAAAAACACTCTTTAGTAGTATATACCGTAATAGTAGTTCTGTTTGGATAGAATGGGTGGGACAGGGATTTCGGACTAGCTGATTACGATTAAGATTACAGTGTTATTTTTTAAACTAAAGAATTAAACTTTGTTTAAATATTAATACAAAGAGTTAACAAAAAGGATACTAGAGGGAATTATGATATATATATATATATATACACTCATGGACAAAAAATTAGCGCACCAAGAAATAATTGCGGGATCGTAACGAAACTTGGCATGAAAGTACATGTCGGGGAGCCATGCAAATAATTAGAAAGGCAGCAGGATTGCACATTGCGTATAGCCGGTAGAGGGTGTTTAACGTCGTTCTCCGTGGAGTATAAAACAGGTAACCAAAGCTTGTTTGAGTGTGCTGAATCGTTTACAAAGGAAGAGCTGAGGTAGACGTGCCATTACGCCGTTTTCGGAGACAACTACTACTGCGTTGAGGCACCGATGCACGTTAAATCTGTCGAGAGACTCAAAATCCTCGCATTGTTGCGGAGTTAGAGTGGGAGGTGCCAGGTCAGCTGTTATTCTCGTCACTTGACCGAGGTTCAAAATTACGAGGTTCGTCGCTAATAGCCCTCGTGTTTCTTTATATGTGAAGCTGATATGCACTCGCTAATATATTTACAATACTTAAAAAGTACTATATATATAAAATGTTTTATCAAAATTACTCTGCATATCGAATTCGAACGAATTCAAGCACTAAAAGGTAGACAAAAAAATTGATTTTTTTATAAATTCGCTCTCCCGAATGCTTTCCACACAAAACGGGATTGTAATAGAAAAAAAAGATAAAATAATATGTGTTTATGAATCATTTGCATCATTTATAACCTTAAGTTTTGGTTATAAATCGTCTGTCCATGTCAACCATAATCGTCTAGGTCCCGCGTGATTGCAGCTGACATGTTGTTCAAATAAAATTACATGACGAAACGTAAAAATTTCTTTATTTTTCTATTTCCTCACCTGTTTCACATCCACACGCGCTGCATATTCAGGAAGCGTTGCGTGACCATATAATTTGAGCAAGAAGCTTGTTAGAATAATTTGATTCGAACTGCATTTATTCTGATTTCACTTGTTACACTAATATCGAACGAAACAAAGAAAAGGCTATAAAATATTCGTTTTATGGCGGAAAGTATTTTTATTGAATATACATTGCCTACGAATCGATTTTGTTATTGCAAATATTGTAAAAATATCGCTTTTATAGTATATTTCACTCGATTTAGTTAAAATATATATATGTGGAGCAGTCATAAATGTTTTCTTAACCCCAGGAAATGCATTTGCAAGAACCTTCGACATGTTAAGAGATCGAATAACCACCCTTTTAACAAAAACTTTGAATTAAATATTTCTTTTATAAACCTTTATAAGGCCATTTTTTTAGTAATGTTTTGTTAAAATATTTTTGCGATTATATATAAAATTTCTTTGTAAAAAGAAATTCTTTCAAAGACTTTTTTTTATTTAAAGACCACTTTTTTTATGGGAAGTATATTCCCCACCACCTACTGAGATCTATTTAAAGATTGGTCATTTTATGTTTTGCATTTGTTTCTATATATTTCTTTACATACTTATAAAAAAATAATTTTTAAGTACTAAAATATGCTGTGAAGAAATTATAAATTAAATATATTTTGTTTTGAAAAGTTTAACAATTTATACGTATTACTTTTCATAAAATTTCTGAAAATAGGGATCAATACATTGAGGGACATTGCAAGCCAGTGCAAGTATACCCATTGAACGTTTGTGGCGGGGTCCCAGGGACCCGGA
>BMAU01006897.1:0-11996 GCA_019973935.1 Trichonephila clavipes
CCGTAATCCTTCACACATTTCTCTCCGGGAAGCGTAACCCAGAGCATTAACGAGAGCGTCGAAATCCAGCCGCTGTGTTTCCGGCAAAGTTTGCAAAATGTCAGCAGCGTCGGCTCGAAGAGAAGCAGCTAACTGGCAGGCCTTGGTCTGGGGAATCCCACTTCTGACACCAATTGTTGCGTTTTCGGGGATTCGAAATGATTGAAGCCGAAGAGCGGAATCCAAAACAATTTTATTCTTGGCCAAAACAGTCCTCCACAAATTGTAGAACAGTTCGAGAAATTCACGTACAATCGATGAACATACTGATAACACAGATGTAATACACTAACAAAAGCAATAGTAAACACTCAGCATAAAAAATAATAACACGCACTATGCAATCGTCTCTCTCTGTCTCTAGCAGAGAGGTATCACTTGCATGAAAGCTGTGAGATCTGACTAACTCACTAGCGGCCCGGGCCCTTTTATACCTTTCGGTCAGAAACCTCTTGCACTTGCCAGAATAATCTAGAAATAGAAAGGTCTAGAAAATCCGGAGCGTACGAGAAAAGCTCAATACAGTAATACATTCAATACAATAGGGTTACAATGGGGATATTAGGAGCAGGGTTGCCATGGTCGCCAAGCTTATCGCCCACATTTGGCGATATCGCCACATTTGGCGATATATCGCCACATTTGGCGCCAAAAAATTAAGTCGCCAAATCCGTCGCCAACTTGGCGCTAGCTGCAATATTTGGCGAGTTTACCATTTAAACCAATGTTAAAGCATGGGGGCCGTGCAATGCAGTGGAAATGATATTACAGGTAAAACAGGGTTGAAATCACATTAGATACGACAAATTAAACTGTAGAAATGAACACAAATGAGTAGAAACAATTAGAATAAGACTAAATTCGTAACAATATTTTGAAATGTTTCTATAGCCAGATATTTGAAATAATTCATCAAACTAAATTAATTACAATAAAACAAGAAACTATATGCTATATAAAATAACTCACGTTAATTTAATCTTAAAACCTTTTTTAGTTTGTAATGGTTCTGACCCACAAATAATTAAATGTTAGCTTACCCTACTAATGGGTCGTAATCGTAACTTTATCTCTTAGAAATTAAAAATGTCAGCGTATTCTAATTATTCTTCATGTAATCCCCTCGTATGATATATTTACACTAAACACAAGATCCCTCCACAGAAGTCATGTGAATTTGGAACTTTTGGTCTGTGTTTCATATAAAAAGCCAAGATTGTTGAAAAACCATGTATTAATTACTGATTGATGTAACTGCTATACCTCGATTTGTATTTGTCTGATGCTGTTTTGTTACTTTAACTTTGTATTTCGGACAATTGTCCATGCTTAATAAAAATTGAATACCTGTTCCCCAAAACATGCCTCATCAACTGAACAGTTCAAAAACATGTCACAATCATACATAAATAAATAAACCCTTTGCCATCTATCATCGTTCATGACGTGTGTGTGTGTGTGTAATATATATAATTCCTTTAATTTTCATTTAAGCAACCTTTTAATTTGTAATGGTTCGGTCCTTCAGGACTCGTGCGTAAATAATTAACATACTGACATGACGGGATAGCAGTAACCATATAACTTAAAAGTTAACATCTTACATAATTTTCCATCATACAATATTTTTGCACCAAAGGCAAGCTCCATTCACAAAGTCATGTGTTCTGAACTTCCATTTGCCGCTTTACACAACTCCTTCCACTCTCACTCTTTTGTTTTCGTCACAATGTAACGCTCGTGTCTTTTTGCGCTGTGTGTTTTCTGTGTTAAATGATGTGTAAGATGTGTATGTTTGTGTCTGTCTACATGTACAATAAACAGGATTAACTATCTATAAAGGATTGCTTCGACAATATTGCACATCAACCATCTAAAATATGATCTAATTAAACAATAATTGTTTAGAACACAATTATCGAAACAAATTTATTTTTAAATACATTTATATGTTATATTAACTCTCTATTTTTAATTTAGATTACAATTAAATTTTAAATACCTTATGATTATTTTAATTTTGAAATATATTTTCTGTTTCATTTAATTGCAAAGTAACTATCCAGGTGGTGCTACTGTTTTTTTTTGCTTCTTGTGTAAATACTTGCATTTTTACATCACTTTGTGCGGGACTTTTGCATAAGTTGCATACTTGCACAGTTTTTATGGGTTTCATTTTAACTTGTATGTTTTTCTCCTAATTTTTCTTAGAATTTTTTTCTCAACATTCCTCTCTAAGAGAGAAATATTATTGTTCTATTTTAATAATTTCATTTTACTTAACTGTCTGGTTTATCATCAACGTATGTTGAAAAAAGGATTAACTTTTCAAACTGGCTCTGTTTTTTCTATTACGTCGAAAATTTCTGCTGGTCAGGGAAGGTGGATCCATAAAACATTGCTAACCCTAAATCGCTGGCCTAATTCAGTGACAGGTCTAGAAATCATGGAAGGTCACTATTTTAATCCAAAGACTCTTTTTGAATCTACATTTTGTTATGTCTCTTGAACCCTAATTTCCTTCTTCTTTGGCATTGTAGGCTATACGACTTTTTCACTTGGTATCTTATTTTATTTTGTTCTACTGTATATATATATATATATATATATATATATATATATATATATATATATATATATATAGAATGACTGTAAAAATACTGATCAGGACTTTATAAGGGATAAATCTTCATTCGAGACTTCAAATTAAGACACATCTGACCTTTATGGATGCATCCGGGAAAAATCGGCTATCTCTTGAAATAAAAAATCGAATCAATTAGTTTGTTAAATCTTCTAGAAGCATTAAAAGTCTGCAAAAGAAAGAACTGAAAATTTTGAACTTAAAGGGATTTACAACAGGGATTCCATTTAAAAAGATCAGCGATTATACTGCTTTTAGAAATCCCTGCTAAAGCACATTACCAAGGTCATCAGCGTTAACGTTAAAGTTGCTGTTAGATGTGTTATTAGATTCCATCAACTAAAAACAAATCCAGTGCCCTATCCATCTTATTCGAAATTTAACCTCTCTCTCTCTCTCTCTCTCTCCGCAGGCAGTTTTATATATAAACTGCAATACAAACCAAACCATACATAAAAATTAGAGAGATACAGTGAAAATCGTTTAATATGAAAACTGTAGGGACTGAAATATGTTCCCTCGTTAAAAGAATTTCGTGTTAAAGGATATTTAATAAAAACCACATATATTAAACAAAAGTAAGTTCATTATACTTGCATAGATGTGTATATAAGCATATATTGAATGTTAATCAATGGGAAAAACATTCACAAGAACTTAATACAAAATTCTCAAGTTCTTTGAAAAACAAAACATTCTGTGTGTTTTTGAAAAAAATGCGATATTTTTCTTTACATGTCTTTTTTATCATCAAATTGTTCACTGTCATCCATTTTTTGTATTTATTTTGCCTTTGCAATGTGCGTTTAAATAACTGCGCATATTTTTCATGATGTTCTCACTTCGAATGACGTGGAACGTCATTTCATATTCTTCATCAGAACCTACATCAACGATATATTTTAAGCTTTGAGCAAACTTCAAAATGTCTTTGTATGTCATAATTGGAGATGTAAACAAACCATTAACATCTAGTTTATCTTAACTAACACCACAAGTATTTTTAAAATTTATGAATAAATCAAAAGTTTTGGAAATAAAGTCTATTCCATTGATATAACTTACTTTTATATTAGTTATATATACAAAGCCGATATTGCTAAAATACAAAAATTTTAAATACTGGATACATTCTGAGGTAGTGCTTTGATCGAACTTTTTATACAAACAACGCTACATAAACTATGTGAACATAAGAATTAATGAATTTAAATATTTCAAAAATATAGATATACTTTTAATATTGTCTATATTTTAGAAAACAATTAATATTAAAGAAATTATGTGGTATTATGTTCTTATAACGAAAAAATATTATCATTTTACAAAGATATAATTGTATATATTTATAGTTAAAAATTTATTATTCTATGAATGTCAATAACTTATCAGTCTCCAGACCGGAAGACCTAGGTTCGATGCCCGATGACACCAAATACCCTTCGAGTACACATGGAGTACGTGCTCATTAAATCAGTGGGTCCGAAAGTCTCGTGGGCTGAATCACGAGTGCAGGGAACTGGAGAATATTTCCCTCTCCTTCAGTTCCATCCAAAAATTATGGAGGTGGAGATAGGTGTTGTCACCATCTATCGTCACTTTGGGAATTTCTCCGAGTTAAATCATTCTATCACCTGTATGTTTCTCTAGGCCAAAGCTAACGACAAGCGTTCTTCTAGCCCTTTGTCACTATGAATTCCGTGGGCATCGATCTGACTGCGTCAGCCAGGTGGTATTAGAAACCACAACAACAGCATAGTATTCAACCTAATAAATTTTAATTTTGTAGATAAAGAAACCCTATTCTATCTGTTCTAACATTCCTAATGTTAATTGTAGACTTGCTCCATCTTATATATTAAAGAAAGAAATTATTCAATTGCTTTTGCCACCTTTTAGAAAAAAAATTGCAATGGAAATTAGAATATTCATCAGATCTTTGGATTTGTAAAGCGATGATCCTAATTTTATCGAGTATGCTAATGAATTTGTATAGACTCAAGTTCGGGTATCCCTTAAAAATTGGGGAAGGTATATAAAGTTTTACAGATGGTTTCACCGTTTTTTAGGAATTAAACCCGTATTAAATATTTTTAGGGACAGTTTTGTCAGAATATACTCCTGAATTAATGCAGCATGAACGTATTTACTTTTTAAAAGATGATAAAAAGCATAAAAAATATACTTTCACTGTTGAATAAATCTCAATCAACGCTTGATTTTACCTACTTCATTTCGCAGAATTCATTAAAAAGATTTAAATGAGGGAAACAGATGTCCATACTTTTCTTCAAGTCTTCGGAAGTATGGTGGATAGAAAAGAATTTCTCAAACTTGCTTTCTGATTTTCTGATAAGACGTTAGAACAACACTTGCCGAGAAGTTTTCTTGATGAAGTATAGTTTATTTGAATATTTAAGTAGCTCACGCACATATCCCCTTCAAGACCAGCGGAAGAAGATAGAAGCGCTTTCCCAGGTCCGTACGTTCGGAGAGGATACGCACGCACGGGACCGGGTGAATTTCCCTGCTAAGCCTAATTTCCTTTAAAACTTCACATAAAGTTTTAAATGCAATTAAATACGCCACAACTTACAATTTACTATCATTGATAATATTTCAACATAGAGTACAAAAATTTTCGCTATATTTAAAGAAAACAATTGCGAATTTTAAAGAAAATGTTTTCATTTAAATAATTAAAAAACAAATAAATTCAAAACACATTCAAAATAAATATGACGAAAATCTCCCATACATTTGCATACGAATATAGAAAATACTCGAAAGCTAAGCCAACTTATTCATAATATAAACATTAATCCATAGAGCAATAGATCACGAATCTTTAAATGTCAAATTCCCACCAAAAATCGAAACATGTGCAATTGTTTATATTCATAAATATTTCGGATCTAATTTAAAAAAAACAAGGAGCCGAATGCACACATTGAAGTTCAAAGCTTTATGAAACATTAATAAAAAACCCGGTTTTTAACCGCCATCTAGTACTTGTAAAAATTTATATAAAAACGTTCCTAACTCCGATCACACCGGTGTGATCATGGGCCTACGAGCAGGGAAAGCTCAATCACATATATGATACCGTGGGTCGTGGAAGGAGAAACACGTGATCACATATATGTGATCATGGTTTTGAACGGGATATAAGGGATCCTTTTTAACAATAAATTGTCAAGTTAAACTTTTCTTTGGGATTCAGATGTTCGTAGTGTATTAGTACTTGTGATTCTCTCTCATTAGGCTTCTACAAAAAATTACTTATATTACAATGCGGTATAATTATTATACCTTAACAAATTAAAGATTTACCGTAGGGTGAATTAGCTAGTATTTATCTTGATTACACATTTGAATTTTTTTTAAAAAATATATATAAATGGTGAACAAACAAAATTGTGTAGGGGGTCATAATGATTGTGAAGGTCAGTTAATGTTTTAGATAAATCGTTATTCTTCACTTAACAGCTGTAAAGATTCAATAATTAGTTCTAGGTTGTGATAATACTTAAATATGAAATAGAACTATTGATGGAATAAGGTACATTTGATATATGTTACAATTAAAAATGTGAACTTAAGAGTTATGTGGCTTAGGATTTATAACTAATTTGTTAGGCCACTTTAGAAGATTTTCTACTCAAATGTGGCGAAATATGTCAGAAAATATACGGAGTGGCCATTGTTTACACTATCATCTGCACATAAATGCACAATTATTCCAATAGGTTTTTTTTTACACAAAAACTAATAAACGTGGTATTTTAAAAAATTCTTTAAAGTTTGATGGTTAACCATTCTTTCAGATTCGTGCTAATGTTCCAAATGTATACTATAGAGTTTTCTTTTTCTATATAATAATTCGTCGTTTATGGTTGTTTAAAAAATTTAAGAGTTATATATACTTCAATAAGTGTTTATAAAAAATTTTGTAATAAAATTTAAAAACTAATTGTTTTTCAAACACAATATTTAATATGATTGAAAGCAATAACTCTAATAATTTTACAAGACTCTTATAATTACTCATCAAAACAAGTTACAAAAGTGTATAAATATACTACATTATTATGCTACATTTTAAATAAATTTTTAAAGGGAAAAACTACTCCTAATTTTTTATAAAATTTAACATCATACTAATAGAACCAAAACGTAACTTTGAAAGGGAAGCTTTTTTTCATTTTTTAAAATCATTTAATCCAATTTCCAATATGCAACTAATTAATAAGAAGTTTTACAGGGTTCTAAGATTTATATATATATATATATATACCGTTGGTTAAACATTTAAAAATATATGTAAAATTGTTTTGTTTTTTTTAATTTTTAGTTGAATAGAATTGCTTTCATAAGAGATACAAAGGCGGATTATTTTTCAATAATCTTTTAATCTAATTTATAAATTTATGTTCAGCATATCTTCAGAATATAAAATATACGGAAATGCGTTTCGTAGCATTTTAAGAATTAATCGTGAAACGCTCTCTTTAAAATAAATTAATAATAATTCAGATAATTTTAAGTCAATTAAATAATTTATTAGTGTTTTGTGGTTTTTAAGTCTTCAAGATGCGTCATAAAATTAATCTAAAACATATCGTAACTTTTATTTAGTTTAAAAGTATGTTGCAGAATTTCTTATTACGTATTTAAAAAATGTTTGATATTTTTAATTAGCAACAAATAAATTCTTATTTCTGTTTTCTTTTAAAGCAAGAATTCTCTAGATTATAGATAAAGTTATGAATTACTTTTACTGCATATTAATTGCGATAAATTAATATTTTATTTTAAAATTAATGAACAAAACCTTAATGAATATCATAAATTCCAATTGCACTTTGGGAATCCTTGTTCAGTATTAAATGCTTTTGTGCAGTGTACTTTGCAATAAAACCTATTTAAAAACCAAACACAGATATTCTGCAAAATTTATTAAAGTTAATGTGCGTTTACATTTTTATTCTTATTTTTTTCTATAATTTTATTTTATTATAAAATATTAAATGTAAAATATATAAATTATATTTGAAAAAATATAAACTGGAAACAAGTGTTGCACTTGGTTGATTTAAAAACATTATCTGCATAAGATAGAATTTAAATCATAGAAGGCTTCATATAAATATTAGTCTTCATTTTTAATGTATATACTATCGGAAAGATAAAGCTCAAATCTTGCAGCAACTTTTATAATAAAAATTACTTCTTTCACTTACCTTCAAATAATCCTTTAAAGAGTTGCTATGAACCTGTAAAATCAGCATTTCCTTTTAGAAAGCATTAAAAAAGGGATAATATTCCTTTTAGACATGAGGATTTGCTGATTGAGAGAAAACAAAATGTTCTACCACTTATAGATTTACCATAAAAGTGAGCAACAAGGGATTATGAATGATAATTTCTATTTTACACACAAAAAGGGTGAACAGGTAGAAAAATTGGGATTTATCCGAGTTAAATCTTACGTTTATAACACTTATGAGCAGAAAAAGTGGAAAGTAATAAAACTGAACACATTTGATTAAAAAATAAATCTGAATCGCGTAGATCGTAAAATCATATCGAAAGCTTTTTCTTGAAACTTAATACAATATTTTCAACAATAGTATTCCTTCCATAAAAAATATAACTAGAATTTATTCCCGTTGATAGTTTAGTCTGAGGCATTTAAAAATTTCAACAAACAATAAGAAATGTGTGTGGGGGGAGTGGGTATTTTATCTTTATTTTGTTATTTTATTTTAAGAGATAACGTTAAACGCAATACTATCAAGTAGAAGTCTTTCATTTATTTTAAAGATTTCTTTTTAAAAAATCAGTTATTTTGCATTGGCATTTAATAATACAGATTGTAAAATGGAGATGAGAAGGTACGAGTTTAATTCACAGTGTGAATACTTATTTTCTTCTATTTGTCTTTTTTTTCAATTATGAAGTAAGTTATGGTGTCTCTCCAGCGCATCAGGACATATGCCTGTTACATCAAATAAAACAATTATAAACAATAATCATAAAAACAATTTGTGAATCTTGCATTTGTGTATTACTATAGGAGGAGATGAATGAGTGCGTTTTTAAAGGTTTTGATGCATCAGACAAGTTATTTAAAGAAACACATGGAATTCATTTAATCTTACACGGAGTTAAAGAAAAATAATCAAAAGAAAAACACTATATGTACATTATACGCTATACTTCTAAAACTGGAATACAGATGCCACTGCGTTTTGGAAAGACTTGTGACAAATCATGAACTTGCAACACACGGCTTTAACCAGTCAGAGGGCTTGGATTTCCCCAATGAGTGAGGTCTCTCACTCTCTGTACCCTCCGTATATATATTTAACGTAAATTGCTTTAAATTATTCCTCTCTAAATATTTACTTGTAATGTTCTTGTCACGACTAGTATCCGTTCTTTGTAACTATGATATTTTATGTTATTAAATGTATTATTTTTCCTGAGATTTTGTTCATTGCCTTTAGCCATAACCCAGCGATAACATAAAGAAACGGTTGAAATATGTAATTTAACTATGGGAAGACTCTTCTTTAGTTTAGGATCTTTCAAAGATGGTATCTGATATTAAATTATTTAATTTTCATCATGCCAAGAAAATTTATAGGAAAGTTTCAGAAATTTCTTCAAAATATTGATATTTGGTTTAATTTGTAAACTTTACCACAAACATATTGACGATGTTCCAATTTTACGGATTCTACTAACACATAAACAATTGCTTGTGTGAAGATATAGCTACCATTCACGATTTCCAGACATCAGATGAATTTTTAGCACATTTTCACTTTCAAGCAGGAGAGAATTAAAATCTTATTATCATTCATTATATCTTCTATAATAGATATTTAAATAATCATTTAGTCACCTCCATATGTTATGTTATAATATATTTTTGATCAAGATGTTAAACTTTTATTTAACCATATAAAAGTCACATTTTAATTTAGAAATATACTATCCACAGTACTGTATTCAATCACTGAAACTATAACTCAAACCTCTACATGAAAAGGAAATAGTGTAGGATTTTGAACTTTGAACGATTGATAATTGACTTATTGCATAACTTTTTTTAAAAAAAAAAGATCGACATATTTGAATCAACTCATCGAGACATAAATTTAATATTTTTTTAAATAAAGCATCTATCAATTTATAAAAAAAAGATGAAAGGGCTTCTAGCCCCTTCATTAAATCCAGATACTTTTTTATAATCTAACTTGCTTCATTTTTTCCTCCCATATTTCATATTTCGCTGACATAAATAACGTTTCTTACTTTAAAACGATTTAAATCAAGATATTGAGTTCCATCCAGTTGTAATATTTATCATTTAATTTTTATCCAAATGCACACTTCAAATTATTTAATAGATTTTGAGGTTTTACCTAAAGTTTATAGTTCGAGTTACATACTCACACGTAATATTTGTAGGTCTTATACGTACGCATCTTACATTTATCGATATTGATCCATTTTGGATACAGCTGTATTCAACAGCAATAATGCTCACGTTCGCATAATGCTGATAATATTCTGCTTTGCGTGACATATCCATTCAGTCTTCATCAAAATCAATACAAACTTTGGCTCGGATATTAGTTGGTGTTACATGGTTGACGCATATGGATGATATTTGTTTGTCAATAATCGAACTCCCTACATTTTACCTCATGGAAACATTCTAAAGAAGAGATTGTAATGAAGCTTTGAAAATGATACGAATTATTGGATAATTGCAAAAATTGTTGTCAGGTAATGCAGCTTTCGATATTACGTTTTGCGATGGTGAGTTGTAGGGTACTTTGAACTCAAATACTTTTATCAATACTAAACCACTAGTTGATTAAATATTCCTTGTTTGCTTACTTGCCATGGCGAAATTTTAAAAAGCTTAGTGTTTTGGCGATGTAGTTAAGAAATTATTTTGTTTGGGTGTATTATGTTTCAAACATTATACCTATATTAATAATCTCTGCTAGAAAGATTGAAATGACTTGAATGTAAAGATAAAAGAGTCATATACATTTTGGAAACTTAAAAAGACTGATGCTACGCATGGTATTATGAACAACGTTCAGGACAGGTTTTAATTTTATATAAAAGTGGCTTTTATTTAATATTACTAGTCTTATGGCAAGCCAATCTTCCTCTTTTCTTTTTATAATACTAAGCGAAATCCTATAGAAAATAATGGATACAAATTTCAAATCCACATTAAAAATTATAAGATAACATAATTAAAAATGCATTCAAAAATGCTTAGATCACAATGAATGAATGAACAACAAACAAGTTATTGCCAGATTCAAAATTCAAAAAGCATTAATAATACTAGTTGAATTGCAACTGACCTAAAATGAAAATTATGTTTACGAAAATAATTATAAACTAAATATATGTAATAATTCCCACTAATTGCATCTTGAACATGCTTTTATTTTATAATGGTCCTGGCCTGAAGGACTCACGCATTTATGATAACTAGTTACCCGCCTAACGGGAATCTATCGAACGATATCTTTCCACCAATAGAAAAGCTCCCTCCGCGGAGGTCATGTGAGTTGTACTTCCGTGTGCCACTTCATGAAAATCCGCTATCTTTGCTTGTTCGTCTTTGTCATATACAATTAATGGGCTGATGCCTGGTTTATGTCTCTTGTCTGCTTCCTATATTGCTGGAATGGTATGTGTTTAATGTATAATAAAAATAGATTGCTTAGCTACCAAACACTACTCCTCTTCAATAACATCAGTATGCAACATCATCAATTTAAAATATTTATTTAAATAAATCCTTCCATTCGTCACGTCCTGTCATTAGCAATGACCACTGTTATTTCATATATTAAGTTAAGTATTAAAATTACAGGAGCAAGATTTCGAATATGTTTGCATTTGTCTACACTAATCTTGTATATAATATACATATACACTATTTTTTGTTATTACACTATCATCTCCCTTCTAGTAAGAAAATATCTAAATGTCTTGATAAGTACGTGCACTTTTATTTCTGTCACCTAAATATGTAAGTAACATATATAATTTACGATGCTATTACATACTTATGTGAATGATGTATATGTGAAACAAACGTACAAAGGTATGAATAGTTAGAAAAATGATAATTAAAGCTCAGAAACAACAAGTAATATATAAAAAATTAAGTAAATTTTGACTTAGATCAACAAAGAAAATTTTTATTTTAGCTACTTTTTATTAAATAGTTATAATTAATATAAATATGCATATACATAGGACC
>BMAU01006900.1:0-13597 GCA_019973935.1 Trichonephila clavipes
ATATATATACATACATTTATACATACATATATACATACATATATACATACATATATACATACATATATACATACATATACATATATACATACATATACATATATACATACATATACACTGGTGTGCAAAAATTAAGGACGAAGTCGAAAAATTAGCATATCAGCTGAACGAAGAGGCAGAGTGGACAGAAAGACTAATCAGGAGATTAAGTAAGGTGATGTACGGTAGCACATGCGCAGATATGCAGGTAGACGTAATGGGGAGTGTCTGATTAGTATAAAGCATGTTGTCGGTGTATGATCAGTATTTCTGGCAAAAGAGATTGCACGCCGTATAGCAGTTAAAATCACACCGAGTTGCTGCCTCAGCGAGAAATGGAGAATAATCAATCTGTAAGACGACATCTGGATGCTTTTACCCGAGGTCGAATCATTGGGAAGTTGGAGGAAGGCCGCAGTGTGACAAGTGTGGCTGCAGAGTTCGGAATTGCTCACAGCATCGTTTCACGACTTTGGAGACAATTTTAAACTACAGGAACAGCTATCCGGGGGTTCAGTAGTGGTCGTCCACGAGGAACCACACCCACAGGTGACCGGTACATTGTCTTACAGGCCAGAAGAAACAGGCGGCAGACAGCGGGAGAAATCGCTAGACACACGACACAGGCGACTGGACGACCGATATCGCGTTTTACCGTGGCCAGAAGTCTGCACGGTGGTGGTCTGTTTGCACGACGCCCTGTACGGTGTGTACCTTTTACGCCTGCCCATCGGAGAAGGCGTTCTCTGTGGTGCCGGGAACACCGGAATTGGAGAGACAATGAAAGGGGACGAGTACTCTTTACAGATGAGAGCAGATTCAGTTTGAGTAGCCATTCTCATCGCATACTCATCTGGAGAGAGCGGGGAAGCCGCAATCATCCCTCGAACATCATTGAAAGGGACAGGTATGGAGGTCGCGGTGTTCTCGTTTGGGGAGGCATCATGCTTTGTAGTCGTACAGACCTTCACATTTTCGACGCAGGTTCAGTCAACGGGACCCGTTATTGTAACGAGATTCTTCTTCCATATGTGCGTCTTTTTAGAGGCGCTATGGGTCTGCAGTTCCTTTTCATGGACGACAATGCACCATGTCATCGCACAGTAGCTGCCGAACGGCTCTTAGAGAGTGAGGATATTGAACGTATGGATTGGCCGGCACGATCTCCAGATCTCAATCCCATCGAGCATGTATGGGATTTTCTAGGCAGACGCTTGGCAGCTCGTACCTTACCACCAGTAACGATTCGGGAGCTTCGATTGGCGCTACAAGACGAATGGGCAGCAATGCCTCAACAACTCATTCTCAGCATGGGCAGACGCTGTGAAACCTGCCTAGCAGACAGGGGAGATCATATCCCCTACTAAAGACCGGATGTTTCTTGCTGGACACCCATCACAGGGATGTTTCGGCCTTCAGTCGCATTGCGCTCCATGCTACTTTTTCAATCAAGCTTCTTATCCTCTTTATCCCTCTGATTTCTCTTTTAGTAAGTGTTGCTTACATATTACACATGTCCTTACGTATTGGGGATCTTACGGTATTAAATGTGTTGATTTGGAAAGCTTTTGTACAAAGTTATATTGAAAAAACCGTCTCGTCCTTAATTTTTGCACACCAGTGTATACATACATACATATATATATATATATATATATATATACATATATACATACATATATACATACATATATACATACATATACATATATACATATATACATACATATATACATACATATATACATACATATACATATATACATACATACATACATATACATATATACATACATATATACATACATATATACATACATATATATATATATATTCTCTTCCCCCCTCCCCCAAAACACACCGCATATGCGTGCATACGTGCAAAACGATGGCATTGGGTAGTGAATCGCGTAACTTTTAATCTGCAGTTAAGGGATTAATTATGCAGTTAAGGGATGATCCAGATAAGAGTTAATTTTTGCATGTAATTTAATATATGACTAACCGGTGTGGTCAATGGTAATTATTAAAAACTTCTTCTTAACTTAGTATTGTTAAGATAATTATAAAGTTCATTGTGCAGCACTGATGCATTTATAAGTGTATTACATCTGTGTAAATATTTTTTTTTTCATTATGACAGAATGTATTTTGTTTGTTTTACTTTCAAAAAATTAATAATTTTTTTGAAATAATCTTTTGTTTTCGACTTTTCAATATGCTGACTCCATCCTTCTAGAGTTATCACATCCCCCAAAGTGGGTCGCTTCCCTCACTTTGAGAAGTGCTGATTTAGGAAAATAGTTTTTGAGTTTTATGTATTTAAAATATTTTGCGTTTTTAGTTTTTGAATTCTTTTAGTAAAAAACTTAAAAGGAATTATAAAGAGAATTTACTTTGGGATAAAGATTTAAATTCACTAATTATATAAATACTTATGTTTTACATAATTTCTTTAAAAATGTTAGACAGTAAGTAAAGCGAATCAACCCAATATAAACTTTTGGTCGTATTCTTGAGTTTTGAAATTTTTCTGACCCGTATTGAAAACTTACTCCGATTTACAAATTGATGGATATACTGAAATTTGAAACAATTTATAATTTTTTTATATAAAAATATTATAATTACCTTTGTTATGAAGGGTTAATTCGATCTTTAAATAGGGTTAGTGAGCACTCCTTGCACAAGGAAAATTGTGGTCAATCTTCCTTACTTGATAAGCTCATATAACATAAAGCAAGGATTAACTCAGAAATTTCTTCGAAACCTTATAATGGTGGCCCGTTGAGAGAATTTTCATATTTAGTTTTATTGGTATTACAGCTTGTGTGAACGAAAAAATATTTAATACTAAATTTTTATAATGTTGGTTTTCTCTAGATTGCTAATGGCATCTGTTATCAGTAACATTATGCTTCGTAAGAAAGTGAATGTGTTATATATAACTAAGTCTGTATTATAGCAATGTTCTTACAGTGTGTAGGTACTTGTATAAAAATATCAAAAAATATGCAGCGAATATATCAATATTGCTCTATTCTTATGTTTTAAATAACGGGATGTTACAGTTCAGATTTTATCCTTAAGGTCCCCGACTACGTTCGGAACCGTGATTTTAAAAATGTGCATAAATGCATAATTTTCATGATATTTAGTATCACTTAGATTAGAATACATGTATAAAATTGTTTTAAGGACATTTTGACAAAAAATATTATTTAAATACAATATTTCGGCAAAAAATTAACTTTGAATAACCTTTTTTAAAAATGTTCTCCTTTTGTGAAAAATGCTTCTATTATAATAATATTTTGCTTGTATATAGCTCATACATCTGTACAGAGGCTCAACTATGATTTTCGAAAAATTCACATTATTTTCAGAGTTACAAACAAGTGAAATAATTATCGGTGTTTTTTTCTTAAAATTTCTTCCCTCTGCTGTCATAAAACATGGATAAACCGACTTCTATGTTATATATTTCAAAAATTCTAGTTGAGCCTCTGTACAGAAGTCTGAGCTATATGCAGGAAAAATATTATTAGAATAGAAGCATTTTTCACAAAAGGAGAATATTTTGAAAATGGGTCATTCTATGTTCCTTTTTTGTCAAAATATTGTACTTAAATAGTTTTTTATTGTAATACTATTTTATTGTAAAACAATTTTATATACATTTTCTAATCTAAGTGACACTAAATATCATAAATATTATTCACTAGCTGGTATACCCGTTCTTCGCACGGGTGAACTGAAAAATTAAACAACACAGATTGAAGGATAAAGAAGTTTTTAATGAGTTAATTTTACGTGAATTGCAAATTAAATAAAAAGGCTTTTTGCATATCTCAGCTAAGCAAAAAAAAAAACACCTTCGTTAAATTTTAAGTATATAGATCTAATAGCTGAGAAAAAGGATTTTTTTTATTTATAATTTCCCGTAGCACTCTTGAGGGTCGATTTTTGAAAACACCTGTCTAAGCTGATCTCTGTTCATCAAAAGTAACACATTGTTAAAAGTTTTGCGTAATGAACGCTTAAAATAGTGTAAATAATTTACATCTGAAAGTGTAATACATTAATAATACTTTCTGTTGTATTTATTTTATGTTAAAATTGTAATATTCGCAAGCAACGCCGTTTCTTAAATTATAATGGCTTTAATGGCGATTCAATGAAAAACACAGCAAAATGATAACGATAGAGTCAAGTTGGCAAATGTCTAGCTACTTTCATAGCTCGAGTTTTATTAGAGCTTTGTAAGACCCGCCGTGTACGGGAGCGATGCACGTTAATGCTTTATCTAGCACATTATGATTTACTGCAGTTTTTTTCATGCAATATTTTTTTGGATCACTACATTGAAAATTAAGGGATATACATAAACGAAATACTCCACTTTGGGAAATTTAATCCGTTAGAGATAATAAATTAATTAAAGATATTCCACTGTAAAATTAATTATATACACCATTCACTTAAAATAAATAGTAAAATCGTTTTCTAAGGTCTTCATTAACATACAAAAACATAAGACACTTAAATTTTGACATAAACTATTTTTTCGGGACAAAAATAATAATCTTTGCAATCCGCTGAAAACGCCGTCAGCTGAAAACGCATATCTGCTGCAAAACTGTTCTCTTTCCCCGCTAAAATACTCATCATAGAACCCGTGCTGCCATATATCTTGGAAGAGTGGATTTCAAAGAACGTTCGTGCTAAGTATAGGTAGAATATTCCTTTTAAGTTGGTGTGGTGTGGTAGTTAGGAGAAAGGGGTGCCAGCTCAGGTGTCGTCCACGTCACTTGACCATGGTTCAAAATTACGTGGTCCGTTGCCAAAAGCCATCGTGCAGCTGAACAGTGCGACGTTAAGATTCACTCACTCCAAAAAATACAGTACAGTAGTTATAATTATTTTTATACCTAAAAATGCATTATCCGTCTATTCAATTATAATTATAGCGTTATAATTAACTATTAACCACAAACAAACTATCCAAATGATGTAGTGTGAAAGACAAAGTTTATCTACTGTAAGTACCAGAAGTAATAAAAGTATTTATTTTGAAAAAATATCAATTTCTTACTACCAAATGTGCATAATAAAATCATTAAAAAACATTCAAATAAAAAGAGATTTATAACAACCTCTCCCTTCAAACCTTAGTTTTATTCTGAAATTAAAAAAAATTAGGGATTATGCTGATCACAGGAATTAATTAGAAGCGAGCGCCTTGCGTAGCCAAAACAAAAAGGGTTCTTTCACTAACAAAAGATAGATATATGCTGACGTGGGCTTTTTTGCAGCGCACGCCAGAATTGCTTGCATATGGCAGAATTTTTTCCTTCTTACTTGACAAATATCGTTATGTTTTAGACACTTCTCACAATATATTTATAAATTATAGCCTATGCTATAAATTATAGCCTGTGTGTTATTCTGATGTATAAGCTATATTACTGTAAAGTTTCATTAAAATCCAATCAGTTGTTTTTGCGTGAAAGACGGCCAAACATCCTCACAAACTTTCGCGTTTATAATATATATCTAGATTTATACACTTTTTCAAAATCACGGTTTCGAACGTAGACGGATACCTTAAAAATTGACCATGGTTCACAATAATTAAGCTCTTTGCCAATTGTCTACATATTTCTTTTGAGTCTGACGTTAATAAACTATCAATAGATCAATCGCGATCTTTACGTTTT
The DNA here is from genome assembly GCA_019973935.1 of Trichonephila clavipes. Lineage (NCBI taxonomy): Eukaryota > Metazoa > Arthropoda > Arachnida > Araneae > Nephilidae > Trichonephila > Trichonephila clavipes. Next base: position 5,760 of record BMAU01006900.1, read on the forward strand.
AACTTATTAGATACCAGTGATAGCTAGTTTATTCGAAGTATTTATTGAAAAAGTAGAATTTTTTTTTACAAAAACAATTTCCTATAAATCCAATTTTTTATAAAAATTAAAAAAAAACCATGTGTCGTGATAAAGGAAAATAATTTCATTCATTCAGATGATTCAACACTACTTTACAATATTCAGAACTAGGACCACTGAAGTTTCTCAGTAGTTTCGAAATCATTATTCTCTTTGAAAGTAAGAGAGTCTGGAGTTGATTAAACAGTTTTCAGTTGCCAGAATATATTTGCTTCTCCATTTGATAATACAGATTGTTCCTTTTATGGCAAAAGGCTTTCTAGAATTCGAATTTCAGTTTCCAAATTTAATGATGTGGAAGGCCAATAAGCTACGATTTCAGACGGTCCACTGACTTTGCAAATAGATTATCGACTTAGCACTTAATGATTATCTCTATCAGTTGTGTTTGGAGAGTCCGCATTCCTCTCATACTATTAAGCAGTCCGGGAACTACTGGCCATTGGCCAGTGGACTAAAGAAAGCGACATTTCCATTCGGGGATTGAATTCTCGCGCATACATTAACAAATTGTTAGAGGAGATAGAATTGATGGAGGCATTGATTAAACAGTGCGTATTTGCTTTAGCATCACCTATGAGTGAAACCCTAGACTGTTCGTAAAGCTAAACCGAAAGCCAATTTTCCCTTAGAGGTTGACTGGAGCTACTTTTCCAGTCGACCACCCTCTGTAATCTACGTCATGAGCTATGATTGCCAGGTAGGCATGCTTCCTCCTTACCCATATCAATCAGTCGGATAGATGCTCGTAATAGGTCGCAGCTACTTTCTTGGCAACCTATTGAATAACACCAATCAATCATTGATTAGCCTCCGCCCTGCTGCCTCGCTTACTCGTTTATCCAAAACTCTTGGGAGGATGCTGTAGCTCTCATATTTTCTCTTTGTGATTCTTAATCTGTGACACATTCTCTTACAATTAAAACAGAAGGCTTTCAATACATCGCTGGAAACTAATTATTGTGCAATCCTTCTGATTTACTATTATATGTTCTTGAACATATCGTTTTTTAAAAATAAATACGGAATAAATCATTAATGTGTAATAAATTAATGTAGAAAAGCTTATTTCAATGGATTTATTTAGAAATGATTATATGAAATTAACAGTATATGTACTAATTTAAGGTTGATGAATAATAAGGGTGTAAAAAAATGAAATACAGATAAAAGTTTGCTTAAAGTCATTCAGAAATTCACTAGATTTTTCCTGAACAAGCTAGTCCACATTTACAAGAAACGAGATTGATTTTCTTATTTAACTCATTCAATAAAATGTAGAAGCACTTTAGAGAAAAATGGAGGAATTCAATTTTATAAATTAATCGATAGAGATGTATCATAACAACAAGATGCTAATCATAACTCAGAAAATTAACGGTTCTTTGCTATAACATTCATAGTCATTTTTAATAAATATTTATAATCAAGTAATTTTCTAGAAAATATAAATAATAATTAATTTGTCATAATATACATAATTTTTAAAACTAATTTATATTTTCTTTCAGACTGTGTTTTTTACTTACAATAAGTTGAGTTTTTATACGAATAGGAATCACATCAGACAAAAGAAGGAGAGCTGAAAAAAAGCATTGCAAGTCCTAAGGATATGTTCTGTATTGCTTTATCAGAGGTTCTCAAACTTTTTTGTTTCATAGACCCCTTGCCGTGTTTTTCGGTTTTGGGTAGACCACTGCTTACCTAATATTGAGTTTTTGCAAATTTATGAGCTTAAATGTCCTTTGGACAGCTGATGTAGAGCTACTTACTTTAAAAGCTTTTAATTTCTAACTGTAGAGAAGTATAGTGTTTTAAAACGTAAGAAACACATGCTAATTAAATTAAAATTTAATTAATACATAAAATAACTGAGAAACAAACAAATGTTTTCAATGGGAGGGAAGGATCTAATGCCTCAATAACTAATTTTTAACATTTGACATCAATGTTGTCGGGTTTAAAACAAATTCTCCTCTGTTAATAGTGTCCAGTTTTTTTAATTTTTTTTTTGGAAATTGGTAACCACGCTGAAACTCCTTCTCACTAAGAAAATCAATATTTCATAATTCGGGATAAATAACAGATATAAATTTCAAAAGTCAAAATTGCCGTGTGTGACAACGGTTTCTATAAATTTTACTTAAAGATCTTTGTTAGCGCCACTCCAATCACTTCCTCTTATAATATAACACTTTTTTTCAATGTGACCATATGAATTTATTGCCCAATGTGGTATTACCATAGTCAAAGCATTCTGAAGCCTAGCTTCAGAATCTAAATAAAGGGCATTTAAATGTTGTTGGTTAAAACGTCATTTTCCTCGCATATTGTTTGTGGCCAATTGAGAAACTGAGAAAATTGGCGACGTCCAATTTTATATACCTTAGCTTAATTCTGGCAAAAAATCTGAATTGTAGGCCCTTGTTTTGATAAAATTTATGCTTTCCCTTTGTAACTGTAAATTAACCTCATTAAATTTAATAAATAAATCTGTTACCTAGATAAAATCTGGTTTTCTCTCATTTGGTTAAATTTTCTTTTAAAATTAAAGTCACGAACTGGTTTAATGAGAGCCACTATCGTAGACCCCATTTACACCTTATGGACCCCCAAATGATTTTTTCGCTGACGTAGACCTCTTGGAGGTCTCGTCATATATCTCTTTGGGAATCACTGATTTATATGAACCAAATTTATATCATTCGTTTTCTTTTTATATATAAAGGTACAAAGCGTTAAATAAAAGTAATATTGAAGTATTTTGCATCGTTTTTTTTGGTTACGTAATCACAAGGTATGTACAATATAAAAACTGTCCTGACTTTTAACATTCGAAGTATTAAAATATTAAAGGAAAAAATAAACTTATACTCAGAAGTATGGAACCAGATGCTACAGAAGGTCTTTCACACTTTATGGAAACGATTTTGCAATTCCTTTTCTCGTCTGCATATTTAAATAAAACTTTGTTAACTTTAGAATAATCTTCTAATATATAATGTTTTTATTTGATTGGAAAGTAAAATAAAAAATTTATTTTAAAAATGGCTCCTAAAATTGATATATGGTTCGAAGATTACGTAACTGCGCTTTCCGAGGAGAAATATTCGTATCAACAAATTATAAAAAGCAGTGTAAAAATCTTGCTTAGTACATTTCTAAAAGGTATTTGTAATATATTTAATTCGAATTGGAAAAAACGTCTAGCTGAAAGAAAAATTAAAACATGACCACGAAACTTCATCTTAAGATTGTTGGAACGCAGGCAACTATCAAGAAAGTGAAGTCTCTGATCTCAAAAGAAAATCCGCCGACTCAAAGGTTAATTGCAAAGTAACTAGAAATGTCTTCCGGCATTGTAAGTAATATCATTCATAAAAATTTTAAGTTAAAAAAAAATGTTTAAATCTAAAGTTCGCCTCCTTTTCCTAAAACATAGTGCTGAAAGAAAAGCAAATTGTAACAACTAATATAAAAAACACTTAGTTGCCGAAAAATGGAAATTTGAGGTAGTACTCGATTAGACATTGGAATATTTAAGTAACTGTAATAAAAGAAGATACATTTTTTGTTGCTCAACTGACGGGGATGACCGTACGAAATGGCTTCTTCAGTGTATAGTGAAGTTCCCAAAGGAATTCATGATAATTGCAGGATTTTCTGACAACGGCAAATTAAAAATCAAATAAGTCTGAAGTGAAGCCAAAATTAGTTCACTCTATATACTATCAGCATAATATTTTAGAATCAGTTTTTGAAGAAGAAATTTTAACCTTACTCGGAAAGGACATTGATAAAAGCGAGCTTCATATGGACAAAGCCTCTAATCACACGTCTAAGTCAACCGCCGCTTATTTAGCAAAGAAAGAATCAGAAACAGGAATAAAGTGTACCCACTTGATGAAATACCTGTAAAATCACTTGACTCTTTTCCAATGGGTTTTTAAGCTTACTGTTTATTAAAACGAGTCTTAAGAAAACGGCATCCAAGAACATTGAACGGACTTTGGAAAACGATTCAAGAGGAATGAAGTAAAATTTGTGTGTGTGTATTACAGTAATTAGAAAAAGTTTAATTACTTTCATAAAAAATTCGAGCTAGAGCTACTGTCAGCAATCATGTATATCAGATAGAAGCAAATTGCCGAAAAAAATACGGTATTTATTGATAAAAATTAAATATCAAAATCGTTTCTATATAAAGTGCGAACGATCTTCTGTAGAAAAACGCGATAAGCGATATAATTAAGAAGTTCATGTTACACTGCTGTTTGTAAAAAATGCAACATCATGTGTAAAGCACCCATTTGGGGGTGCCCACTTCTACATTATCCTCGCGACCTAGATCTGTGGGAAAGAACGAAGAAGAAGCCATATCTCTTACCTTAATATCTCTTTATTAAGATCTTAACTTAAACAATATACAATAATAATAATAATATTGAATTCAAGTGAATCTGAAGTGAAGATACACAATTCGTATTACCAAATAATCGCGTAACCGACCACTATATCTTACTCTACCGACTATTTCTAACTTCAGTAACTACACAGTTCTTAATAACTTGATTTAACAGTCTTACCGCTATATCTTGTGTAAACAGCAATTCGCTTGATTCTAACTGAAGGGGCTTTTGTCCTTGTGGAATGGTATCCACTTTTAGCTTGATCGCACCGGTACGGATAGCTAAAATCTTGAACTCGGGATTTCCTATCACTTTAACTTAAGCACTGGCAAAACATAGACCTCGTATATTCACTTCTCATAGCCACCCGCGTACGCTAAACTTCTACTATTTGTAAGATTCTAATTTGAATACTTACGCTTCTCTTCTCGAGTTGGTTGGAAATAATTGCCATTCTGGCCCCAAAGAAACCAAGGGAAAATTAGTTGAAATCGCAATGAGCCCGTCACACATGAAGGAATCATCAGAAATTAAATGAACTTTGCAGAAAATAACCTTCGCTTTGCAGTAAATATCATACTATATTCCTCGCATACCGTTTTTGAAACGCTTCAGCTATAATTATCTAATATTTCAAAGAGCGTTTATGTGTTATGCTATTGGGATCTATCCAACCTAGAAAAAAGCAAATAAATGTAAATTGTTTTTCTTTTATAAATTTTTTGAAAGTAATTCGTTAATCAATACGCCATTTATTTTTTACATTTGAATATTTTTTTTTTTTTATTTTCTGAGTGTTCAACTAATTTTCCAGAACAAAATTTAGAGACTCCATTATAATTTAAAACTTAATCAATACGATTTTAAAATCTTTTTTGCCCAATTTTTAAACTCTTTAAGACCCAAATTGTAATTTTTAAAATCAAATGGATTGAATTCAACAAGTGCGTTAAATAATGCAATTATAGAATAATATTTGCATGCTTAGAAAAAAAATCATTCAATCGATCCTGATCATTTAATGCAGCGATTTGGATTTAGCTAGAACAGGGGTGGAAAGCCCAAATGACCTTGCGGGCCACTTCAGTAAAACATTACGGTCCTGCGGGCCGCATACAAAAATATGTATCTTTATATTAGATTTCGACCCATGACAAACATTTATTGGAGTGAAAATTTGAAATGGAACGAATTATTATTATTGTTTTAATTATTTTTCATGTATACAAACATAGATAATTTAATAATAATAATGCAATAATCAAATATGCCTAACTCTAGCAATAGTAACGTGATAACGTTACAGCGATCAAGTGTGATGTGTGCTGCTAGGGATCACTGCAATGCAATACTTCTCACTTCTAAGTATGTATGAAAACAGAAGAATTGTAATAAAATAGAAACAGTCATGGTATATATTTGTTACAACACTACACTAAAAATAGGAGCATAGCTACCACCGTATCAGCCGTATCAATGATATGGGGCCCCCCATGTGTAAGCAAAAAATGGTTATATGTTAAGAGGCCCAGAAAAGAACCCACAAGGAATTTTTGATACAGGGTTCCCTTAAAACTAGCTACGCGCCAGTGACTAAAAACAAAAATATTATGCAAAATAATCCTGTTTTGTAAAGTTGGAAAATGAATCTCTCGGACCGCAAAATTATTCCTCGTGGGCCACGGGTTGGCCACCCCAGAGCTAGAACGACTTACTATTAAAGCTTTCGGTTTTAAACTTGATGCAAGACACTGAAAAAATTACACTTTCAAACTCTGTGTAAATAAAAAATAAATACATTTATGCAAACAATATGAATACTCTTTTTTTGTTTACCTATTGCATCTCCCTCGTCTTTATTCTTTTTATTCAAAAGCAGTCCTTTTGAAAATTCAAACTGCATTTCTTTGAAAATAAATTGCAACTTTTCTTATTTATTCTATTGACGTGGTGTGCACTTTCATCCCTATTGCATTCTAAAATTTTTTTAAATATTTTTTTTTTTTACAAAATGTTATCGTAATGAAAAGGAAGACGCCCTCACATCCACCCCTCTTCCTCTCCTTCCGCTACCGAAACTGATAACCTAAAGTACAGCATCGTGTTTCGATAATGCAATGGAGATGCCCGATTCTGTTTCATAAGAGGGTTGAAGAGATATATGTAAAAAAAGAGAAAGAAAGAAAGAAAAGAGCGAGAAAGAGAAAAATGGGGTGAAGGGGATGGGTCGACCTCTTGATGAAGAGGTTGATTGGAAAGGAGCGCCCTATTATTATACCCCCCTCCCTCAAAGTGAATCGATGCTTTAAAAAATGCGCGTGGGTGTCGCGTGCCTATTAGAACGGTTGAGCGACGGCGTGAAATGAGTTGGATAAAATCATATGAAATATAGCCGCAGGAAAAGCCCAGCTCGACCCGTAACGGTAACGACCATCTTGGCCAATCAATCATTCTTGTCCTCCCCCCCTACCAAACACTCACAACGAAAGTGGGAAAGTGAGAATTTTTCGAATAAAGTGGGGGGTGGGGAATGGGGAATGGAAAATGCTGAGTTACGAAAAGATGTGCTCAACAATTGTCGCTGTGGATCAATATTAAAAACCCTTCAAATGATTCATTATTGTTTGTGGGGGGTTATGAATGAGAGAGAGGAGGTATCAAAGATTGGATTCTCGTGTTTCTCGTAAAGATGAAAAGGGGGTTTGACTGCAAATTGTTTTCAAAATGTTTTGCCGAGGAAATAAAATGTAGGTTTCAGGATATGAGAAAATGTTGCGTATTTATATTAATGTTTATTTATGGTTTTGAATTTGTTCGTATTCGGACCATTTCCTCAAGGAAAGAAATTTACAGTCACAAAAGATGGTATAGATTTAAATGCATAACTTATAAGTGCGTCAATTTATAATTAAACTTTTAACTATCATGCCCAAAATTAACATTTTAATTATCTTGTACGGGCATGGCACTAGTGCTCAGAAATATCATGCCCGAGATAATCTCGGGCACTGCACAAGATGTCAAAAATATCACGTCCAGTATCATACGTGGTAATTTTTATTTTAGTGGATTTTTATTGTTATATCAAATACATATCGGGAGAAGCTTATTTCGGGTTCCTCTCTGTGTCAAATCCGAATCTATATAGGAAAAATTTATTTGTGCTCACAAAAAAAAAAAAATCACACAAAGCTGAATTACTGAACTGCTAATAGGTATTCACATTTTTTTTGAGAAATACTGCTTTACCAGAAGCGAACTTTACCCCTGACACGCTGTGTGAACCACTTCAACCGAATATGCAGTTGCTACACAAAACCTTAAAAATCTTATGCATGTAATTCAAAT
>BMAU01006901.1:0-33590 GCA_019973935.1 Trichonephila clavipes
AGTACAAGAATAAATCAATGGCGTCGCAACAAAGACACCAGCATTTCTGTGTTTGTGTCTGTAAGCGTATAATGTGAGTGATTTCTAAAATTGTGTCAAAAAATTTCTCTTTTTCGAAATAGCTGCATAGCCCGGCATTGCACGTGCTATCTCTACTGTTATAAATTTTACCTTTCTTTCACAAAATCAGAACTTCCAATACTCATTTTCAAAATGACTTCCGACCCCCCTCCTCCACCACTTAGCCCAGCGTTGCTCAGGCTTTCTCTTTCCTCATGACACCAGCATATTTCTGTGTGTGTGTTTGTACGTGCACAATGTGAGTGATTTCTAAAATTATGTCAAAAAATTTCCCCTTTTCGAAATTTGTTCCATTCCACCTATTTTTGATTTAAGACAAGCTTCTTTCCCCTCTCTATAGCCCGAACACGGTTTTTTTTTAGTGTAAAATTATTGTTCTATCTCTTCCCCTCTTTCTCACAGATAAGATATAGCTTCAAATTTCGATGTATGACTTATAAAAAAAATATTGCGTTAGAATTTAAAAAATTATTAATGTGAAGCAATAAAAAGAAAACGATTCTGATGCTAAGAGTAAAACAAAAAACGTTCATCATTTTTAATAATAGTTAATTTCTAAGAATCTAAAATAATAAAATAGATTTCAGATTTTCATGAATCAATCAATCGTTATATATAGTTAGCTTAAAAATGTCTCTAAAATGTATTTTGATCCAAAATAATAAACGATGTACTTTTTAATTTGCAAAGAATTCATTTCGTAATGAAACAATAAAAATAATCCTTTTAAAAAACATATATATTTATTAAAATCAAATTTTTATTAGTAATAAATGAAAGAAAAATTAACAGATAGCTATTGAAACGATTGCTTTTTTCTGAACGTTTGATTAAACGTATAAATATATAAGTTAAAAAAACCGTATGGGGGAAAACCTATATATATGTACTGAAGAAAACATTAAAAAAACCCGATCTGATAAATATATTTTAATTCATTTTAATTTTAACCTTTTTTCATTCCACTAAAAAAATTTTAATCTTTAAAAAGTAGCGTAATGCGAAAGTTTTTTCCACCTCAGTTTCGAACCTGGGAACTAACGTTTTATAAAGCAGTGCTTTAACCAATCCTGCTATCCCCTCCTTCCGGGAGAAGACTAAAAATACCATTAAAATAAAAATATTTTTTCTATCTTCCATTTCGTTATTCGTTAAAGTAAAAAAAAAAAATTTCCAACTTCATTTTTAAGTTAATGCTCTTTTTAATTAACAAAGAATTCCTTTAGTAATGAAATAATAGAAATAATCCTTTTAAAAAACATATATATATATATTAAAATCAAATTTCTATAAGTAATTAATAAAAGAAAAATTTACAGATAGCTATTGAAACGATTGCTTCTTTCTGTACGGTTGAATGTTTGATTAAACGTAGAAATATATATAAGTTAGAAAAAAAACAGTATGGAGGAAAGCCTAGATATATATATTTATATACATGTACTAAAAAACATTAAAAAATAACCAATTTAATTTTAACCTTTTTCATTCCACTAAAAAATTTTAAAATGATCTTTCCGATGTTTTAAGGTCTTAACAGTCTTTTCAGAGCGTGCGTTTATTAAAATAAAAAAATACATTGCGTTTGAATTAAAAAATTATTAATGTGAAGCACACAATAAAAAGAAAACGATTCTGATGCTAAAAGTAAAAAATGTCTCTAAAATGTATTTTGATCCAAAATAATAGACGATGTACTTTTTAATTAACAAAGAATTAATTTATTTCATTTTAATTTTAACCTTTCTTATTCCACTAAAAAATTTTAAAATGATCTTTCCGATTCTCTGCAGATGGCGCCACGTGTATTACTATGTATTTCAAGATTTTTAATTAATATATTTTTAATTAGTTGGAATATCGGAATATAAATGGTCAAAAGGGATTCCTCGGATCATTCCCAAAATTTTGGTACCTTTGGTGAGTTTCTGCGTCTTGTGGTTCGTGAGAAAATTGGGCTACATACCTACATAGATACGTTGTTTACCTACGAATTTAATAGAGTAGATTAATTGCACACACAGACATAAAAAAAATGTTAAATAAAAAAATTTTTTTCGTCACGACAGAAATTTTACTTTTTTCTTCAGATATATTGAAGTATTACATTTGTATGAAAAACATATCAGGAATAAAAACTGTGAAATTATAAAATTATTAAGATAAAATGTCTTAATTCAAAAATTTTACATGCACACATTTCATAAAGAAGAAAAATTACATTACTGTATTGCCTCGGAAATATTCTGCTTTATATATTACACATTCTTTTTTTATAGTTATTATTTCTCCTTATAAAATAGATTTTTTTATCAGAACATTTTTTTAGCTTTTTTTCTAAAAAGGGGGGCGTAGCCGAATTGCTTAATTTGTTTTCAAATGAAGTTTATTTAACTTCTAACTTTCCGACTTACACAAATGATATATCAATCGAAAGATAATTATTCAAATAATAAGATTAAATAAAAGTAAAAAAAGGAACGATAGGTCTGTCATTTTTGAGGTACGAAGTCCTCTTAACAGCATATATTCCAGTCGAAGTGGTTTTCTTGCCGCCTAACACAACTGCCTTAATCCAACCAATGGACCAAGGCGTTATATCCAATTTTAAGGCTTATTACTTGCGCGGTGAACATTTAAGCAGATGTTTGAAAAAACAGACGGAGAAGAGAAGCAATCAATAAGAGAATTTTGGAAAAACTACAATATCATGAATGCTGTAGCAAATGTAAACCTTTCTTGGAAGGAGATAACAGAAAGATCTTTGAAAGGAGTATGAAAAAACATTTGGCCACAGATTTAAGTAAGCTTGAAGACATTGGACGCTATCGATATGGATGAAATAGTGGAATTAGCGAAACAAACCGGTTTAGATAAGGTAATTGTGGAAGACGTCGAAGAAATAGTTCAAGAAACAGCAGCTAGTCTTTCTAATGATGAGTTCAAGGAATTAACTGAGCAAGAAGAAAACAAAAATATTGATAGTAGTTATTTCGAAGGAGAGCAAAAAGAACTTTCGACGGCGTTTGTAAAAAGGAGTTTGACCACTATAACTGAAATTATGGACTAATTTGTTGAAAATTATCCAAATTTGACAGGAGTTCAAAAGCAAGACGGGGTGTTATACATGCTTTATCCACTTATCAACAACTTCTAACAGAACGCAAAAGGAAAACGTAAACTATATTATAGCCCAAGAGCGCACGACTGCCAGACCTTCGTTATTTTATGAAAGCTGAAAGTTTCTCTGCGGATGTCACCAACACAGGTAAGAACGATCAGTGAGTATGGAGTTTGGATTGTAGTTACTTGCGCAGGTAACAGGTAGTAAAGGTGAATAAAATAGTACCTCAACTTCCATAAAGTATAGAGCTCAATTTTTTTATATTTTCTTCGGAATAACATTAGAAATCACGTCATCCATTGGCGGACACTTAGTGTAGTAGCAACCCCCTGCCAGACACCCCTTAACTTTAAAAAAAAATAATTATACTTTCGTTATAGTATAAAAGCTGAATTTTATATATGTTACTTGGGGACCTATAGAAAGATGTTACCTCTCTTACAATTTTAATGGTTTTCACATCTTGCCAGACACATTGAAAGTCTGATGCAGGTGTGAGTTTAAGGCAACTGTTCAAGCGGGTGCGAGTGAGATAGGGCGTTTAGTCTATTGCGATCGCTTAAGAAATACAATGAAAAAATAGTTTTATTACGTTTATAAGCATCTTATATAAAATAAAAAATATTTTATTATTACTAAATACAAAAAAAGTATTATTACATGTAAAAATCATACATCATTGTCGTCGATATTTTCATCTTTGTTAGTGCTACTCCAGTCCGTGGCTTGATTGACATCAATATCGCTTCCTCCATCAGTTTCCGAAAAGAATTAAGCAACTTTATATGATTATGAATAATTTAAAACTTATGTACAATAATTTGACATAATAATTGCATACCTGATTGAGTTTTAAATGAATCACTGACATAACTTGGTAGTTGATCTCTTTCAAACCATTTAAAATGGTATTTATCATTTTCAAATGCCCAGCCATTATTTTCTGGTTGATATGTGGCTAGATTTTTCAGATGAGCATTGTTCCAAATGGTACATGTATAGTTTGCTCGCAGAAACTGCCGCAATAGCTCGCTTTTGCAAGGTAGTAGATTGCTAGCGTCAAAATTTCGCAACTTCTTTCGGTCAAAAGCTTCGTTTACATCAGAGATTGTATACAAGTCGATTAACATTTGAAGTCGAGCGGCATCAACATCAATTACATTACCGGCATTGTATACATTGCATATAAATCTCTGAATAATATTAAAGACATTTTGTTGTTCATCTGTATTTTCAATTAATTCGCTCGTACCGAAGTTCTTGAAGCTTCCTGGTACTCTGAAATTTTTTAAAATCTTTTTTAACGTTTTAATTTTTCTTTTCTGAAGAATGCATGATTAAAATCACATCCTGTGAAGGCATGATATCCAGGTAAGCTCTCCCAAATTAACTGTCCAAAATTTGCATGCATTTTGGTTAGGTCCACTTATCTTAAATTATTTCCAGTACCCGGAAGCAGCCAAACAACTTAATCAGTTTAAGAGGGTGCATGTTACCAAGCATTATAGCAGCAATATCAGTATCAATAGTTCTGATTACTATTTCTGCTCGATAGTTGATGTTACATGCATGGTATACTGTCTTCGTATGTGCTCGTCTTCCTCATGTGCTAGGCATGACAACTCTTCATCAACTCTTGAGACAACTTTGTAGGATTCATTAATAGTGAAAGAATGACATTTTCTGAAATGTATGTGTATAATTTTGTTGCCAATAAATGGAATCACTTCATCAGTAGCCCAATGGGAAATTAAAAAAACCAACCAGAGCTTCTTTAAAATTTAAAATTTTCAGTTTTTCGCGAAGTCACTTGATCAAATTTGCTCAGGCCCAGTTATGGTGTACTCTAATTGCGCAGATTCTAACCGTTGGGAATGCTCGTAATCTTTGATCGATGGTGTAAAGCAGGGGTGTCCAACACGCAGCCCACCAATACGTAAGTTGCGGCCCGCCGACTCTTTTTTTAAAAAAATTTTAAATATCAGGTTTTTAAAGGTTTTTCATTTCGAAATTTATTTAAGGGGAAATTTATATATATATATATATATTCTCCTTTTTTAGTAAATTCCGAATTGCATTATGCATTTCCTTTACTAAGGCCTATTAGGTACCTTCTTGACAAAAAGGCAGAAAATTGGAAGCACAGAATAGACTGAATGATCTGACTGACTTAGAATTTTATTTGTTTATATATATATATGTATATATTGATTATATTGTTTTTATTCTTGTAAGAAATAAATGGTTAGTTTTATTTCTACTAAAAAAAACATAATTATTAAATTTATTAAATTTAATATCCATCTTCCCCTAACCCCATTATTTACATGTTAAGGCCAACGGCCATATTTTCAAAAACTACCTTTATCCAACAGATGACGTTTGCAACTCGGATGCCGTCTAAGCGATGATGTTTGTAAAAAGATAATCCTTGGCTACTATAGCAACGGGATGTGGTTAAAAAATGATTGACAGATACAGTCGTTTTCAGAACGCATGCGCAGTTGCATTAAAATAAACAAAAAAAGAGAGTTTTGTAAAAGTGCTGCTTTTTAGAATTGCCACGGAAATGGGTGCGCTGTCTTTTTTTTTTTTTTTTTTTAATTCCGTGCAAATATTTTGGGATATCCACGAGTGAATGAACAAGTACGTTGTTTACATTTCTTCGGTATCATAAACATTGCACATAGGTTTAAGAATAAAGATGGAATTTAGAAAGGAGTTTTAATTTTTGGAGGAAGGATTCGATAGACTTCCAGTTTTATTTTTGTAGAGATATCTTTTTTATTTGTCTTAGCGTATTTAATTCAATTTTTTTTGTTTGATAGGTATGTAATAAATTTTTTTCTGCTCATATCTTGGATACAAATTATATTTGAAATTGCTGTGTAAGAATATTCATCAGGGAAATAATCATTTTCAATTATATAGAGTCTTTCACAAGAAAATGTTACTTTTCTAAGAAAATAACCTAGAGCAATTTTTTCACAAATAGATTGTGTAATTCTGTTTTCAAACACGTGTATTTCTTATTTTACAAATTAATGTTATTATTTCGGATACGCATGAAAATATGACAAAAATTTCACTAAATTACAGTCATCGCTAAACCAGAAGAAAAGTTCGTTCTTTGGAAAATTTCGTTAAATGGTGATTTATCTTTCAATATAGTTTAAAAACCACTTAAAACCAAAGTTCGATAAATGGGGAATGCACTAATTGGAGATTATTTGACGAAGAAAGTCTTAAAATGTTCTTGGTTTCAGGAAAAAGTTCATGAAATAGAGAAATTCTCAAGATAGGTTCGCAAAATGGAGAGGGCCGACTATATTATATTCATCGAATTAAATTCCAAATTAAGCTTCCTTTTTATTACACTTCCTTAAGTTGGTATGGAATTGAAAACCTGCTTCCTTGTTGAATTTTAATAATTGTTCTTATAGATAATCCGAGAAAAGCATGAATATTGTTAAATTTGGAAACCTGGAAGAAATATGAACTTTTTAAAATATTAACTTAAATGTTTTAAAAAACTAGTGAGAGTTCTCAGATCTAAATTTATATAAAACTTTTATAAACAGATATCTATATATAAAGGAGAAAAGCGGCTCACTCACTGACAAATCACCATATCTCCGGAACTATGAAACCTACAGATTTGAAATTTGGTAGGCAGGTTCCCTTCATGGAGTAGACCTCAGCTAAGAACGGATTTTGCTAAGATCGAACCCCAAGGGGCGTTATAGATAATTATTCCCATTATTAAACTATTAGATGTACAGTCTTGAAACTTGTTACACAGATTTCTGTCATAAATTTGACATTCCTTAGATAATGATTCAGTCTAAGTCACACACACTTATGCCAACTATTAATTAATGACTGGAAAATGTAAATTTACATCAAATCAAAGTATAAAATAAAAATACAATATAAAAAGAGTAAAATAAAAATGATTCAATATTATGAATCACCAAGTTTAAAGTTCTCAGATGCTAAAAAATAAATAAATCTACAAATATGTTAAAATGATGGAAAACTTAACAACAGGAAATTAATACAGTACAAAAATTGTAAAATTTAGCTGTTAAATATTATAATTCAGAATTATTATATACCTCTTTAACAAATCTCGTCGCTCGAATTTCATACTCGAACCCAACAGCACGAGGGGGCTACAGAAAGAATGATTTTAATACAATCAATGACGAAAACTAGGCAATTTTCAAGAAGAGGTCAAAAATATAAAAAGTAACCCATATAGTTTGCAGATTTTAGACTTGAGTGCCTCCAAAAGAATCGAGCATTACTTATCCGGCCTTAAGGGTTCCTTTTATTTGTCAGTATCCTAAAAAGAGATACCAGCTTTCGGGGAATGTACTAGTCCTGCAATGGTAAAACACCAGTCCGCAGCCAATTAGAAATAAAAAAAATATACATGAAAAAGTCATTATGAATTTTTTTAAGAGAAAATATATCAGCACTTATGCTTGTTTTCGTCAAATAAATAACCAAACGCTTTTAATCATATTTTTATTGTCTATGATCAACAAATCATTCCAAATCTAATGCTATTTTTCAAGTCGGCTGTGATCTGTGCTCAAACCTAAACCCGGTGTTGACTTGACGTCAGCACTCTGGTGATTTTGTTTATATTATAAAAGGGTTGGGGATCATAGCCTTTGTTGCTCCATATCCCACAAAACCTGAACTGAACTGAACTGAAAGGGGTTTATCCGATCGCTTTGCGCTTAATTGCGTTTTCTGTGTAACGTAAAATCATCGTCAATTGCATTCGTAACGTACACCCTCGCATTGCCGAATAGCCCAAAGCCTCATTGACCACACATGTACGTATTTCACCAATTTATAAAGTAAAAAAGGCAGAAACTGACTTTGCAGGCGAGGCCCTAAAATACTCCGTTACGCCTCAGATTGAAGTATATAAAAAAATATCTATCGAAACTTTAATATTACATTAAGGAGCACATTTTGAAAGGAAGAGAAAGATTCGAAATTGGAATGACTTCAAACATTCTGTCCCCTGTTGAGAAAATGTCGAGTGAACATTTAGCCACTACAAGACAGAAGTTAGAATACATATTTTCCATTAGAGATCAATTAAATAAGATGTTTCAAGAAAAAGAAAAGGCATACAAAGAAATTGAAAAAGATAAGTACATCCAACATTTTTGGCCTGGCATAAAAATAGCGGTTGATAATGCTATGAGTGTTTTGCTACAAACAGTGAGCACAGAATTGATAGAAGTTTTTGGTAATGGATTTGACATACGCACCCTTCGTTTTGATGAAGATATGACACGTGCCCTACAGGAAGTGCATAAACGTTTTCCTTCTTTGAGTATAGATGGAAATTCGGATTTTTTTACAGAATTTTTCGCAAAAAATTGCTCACACAAATATGGTTCCTACAGAAATTATAGATTTTATTCAAAATTATGAATTTTTAGCTTAAAGATGACGTTTTGGTGTATTTTGGTTTTTAAAAATATATCCCTTCCTATGTGTACGCCACTGATTCAGAGCACTCAAAAGATAGTGAAAAGTTTAGAGGATAATTTAAAAGGTCAAATCAAATGCAGAATAGATTTCTCATCCCACATTCTAATTCTTCAATTTTAGATGAAACATTACTCATTTATTCTCTGAAAAAATTACAAGAATAGAAAATAATCTGTCTTCTTTGAAGCACTTACTATGAAAGAGGAATGAGCAGTGCTAGATTAAAAAATATAGAAAGTGTTCAGTTGCCATGTCAGTATTATATGTATTTTCATTGACTGTAACTAACAATCGAAGAAATGACAGCTTGGTTTTACATTTTTGCCAGAGATTATGTCACAACTTTTTCATCTAGATGTTTTTCAGAATATAACTTCCCAATAAGAGAGATCCGCGGGAGGGGTATGTTAAATAAAATTTATGTGAATGCTAATGGGTGCTAACATATAATTTATGTGCACTTTAACTTCTATTACTTCATTTTTTAAAATTATCAAACTTGTTGGCATTTTTATTTATGTTGTGTATAAAAATATTTCAAGTTCTTTATGTCATAGTAATTTTTATGCCTTTTTATTTGTTAATTGTAAATGTAACAGAATCTAATATATTATCATATTTGAAATTTTGGGAAAAAAATTATCAATAGAATAATCAACTAATTTTATTGATTTTAATTTTCATCATTTACTTTTGAATTATTATTGACATTGTAAAAGGAGATTGTTTAAAGTTTTAGAGGTACAAAAACTGAAATGGCATGCTGTTTTATAAAAGTTTTAATTTTTTTAATGATGTGATGCATGATAAAACTACAGTGGACCACAAAAGTGTTTGTACGCTTGCAATTTCCTTTAAAATTTAATGTTTTCATATAATAATAAAAATATTGTATTTTTTAATGATGTTTGCAATTTGTTCTTAATGGAATAGTATAATCTATTTTTTAAAACATAGGGTAACTGCTATTTTGAAAAAAATTAATCAAAAAACTAAAAATTATGTAACAAAAAGTCTTAATACATTTAGTAAAAAAATCTCAACTTACTGCATTTTTTTCTTTATTTAGTATATAATGAGATATCTTAGTACCCACAAAGATTTTTAAATGTCTTGGTATAGATTTCATTAGTTTTTGGGTAATTTCTGCATCTATATTCCTCTATACGTCTGTTATCATTGTTTTTACTTCATATTTTGTTTTTATATGTTATGTGTTTTCTTTTTTCAAAATGAAATTCTCCCCTAATATGTTCTACTAGGCTTTAAGCAGGAGATTTAGGATGTGTTTTCAAAATTTAGGAATTACGATTCCTAGATATTAATTTTTATTTGTCGAAAAAGTTAAATTTTACAGGAAATTGCAAGTGTATGAACTCTTTCGTAGTCTGTTTATAAATTTCATGTAATGAAGCAAAAGTCATTGTCAAACCTAAATGTTGATGTGCAATATTATGCAAATGATAAAAAAGTAGTACTCTCAAATCATTGTTATTAAAAATAATTATTTGTGGATGTTTCTTAGAAAAGTGTAATTGAGTATTTGTTGTTAAAAATCACTATACTTGTATATTTTACAACAATATCGGCAAAAAAAATATAAAAATGCTTGACAAAATCATTTTGTAAATATTGCTGATTGTGCATACGTTTTATGTATTGTATACTTATGTTCCAGAAAAAAAAAGAATAAAGTAATAAATAGTATAAATTCATTCTTTGTTTTTAAGCAACTGTAATTTGCAGAAAAGATTCGTTGATTTACATAAGACATTTGAATTGTAGTTTGATAAAAAGTTTCAGTTATAATAGCTGAGGGATTTAATTTTGTACCTTAAATGAATACTTAATTTAGATAATTAAGGGCCATGAGTTGACAATTGCTTTTCCGAGTTGTCGTTGACATGAACATTGGAGATGTTATCCCATAAAATACATTTACTATGTATATATAAAATGACAGAAGAGAATTGGGTGTTTTCTATGTAATGCCATGTTTAGTTTCATGTCCTCATAGTCGATACTATTGCTTTTTTTAAGCTACTACTATTTGTAGAAAAGATTTCTAAGGAATGGGAGACATTGATATTTATAAAAAAGATGCCTGATTTAAAGTTTGATTCACAAAAAAATTCTTTAATTGTTGGGGGGTTTAGTATTAAACAGTCAATGATGCTTAATTAAGATAATTAAACTTGTACTTAAATATATATAGGACTAGCTGGTATACCCGTTCTTCGCACGGGTGAACTGAAAAATTAAACAACACAGATTGAAGGATAAAGAAGTTTTTAATGAGTTAATTTTACGTGAATTGCAAATTAAACAAAAAAAGCTTTTGGCGTAACTCAGGTAACAAAAAAAAAAAAGAGAGAAATATAAAACACCTTTGTTAAATTTTAAGTATGTAAGTCTAATAGCTGATAAAAAGGATTTTTTTATTTATAACTCCCTGTAACACTCTTGAGGGTTGATTTTTGAAAATACCTTCCTAAGCTGATCTCTGTTCAGCAAAAGTAACACATTGTTAAAAGTTTTGTGTAATAACCGGGCACCTTCCATTCCGAACGCCAGTACTTTATCGATCACGCCAAGACGATCGTCTTCGCATGATGTCTAAGTACTGGTTTTACTTAGATACCGCTACACTACTCTCCCACCAGTGAGGTGGATAGGCGAACGATTTTTCCCCTGTTTGTTTGTTCTTGGAGAGAGAGCATGTTTTTTTTATTTATTTATTTTATTTTATTCTCTCTCTCTCATTCATTTATTTTTATTATTTATTTTTCTTGCTGAGAGGAGAGAAAGATGATCTATCGTTTGTTTCGGAGAGAGTATATGTTTTATTTATTTATATTTTTCTTCTCTTATTTATTTTTTTTCACTCTCCCTTATTTTTTTTTATTTATTCACTTTTTCTTGCGGTAGATGGTGCCACGACAGTTCAGAAAGTTGCGTTTTCTTACTTCAGTCCAGGGTCACCAATGTAGGTATTGATTCGAACCGGGCACCTTCCGATCCGAACACCTGTACTTTATCGATCACGCCAAGACGATCGTCTTCGCATGATGTCTAAGTACTGGTTTTACTTAGATACCGCTACACTACTCTCCCACCAGTGAGGTGGATAGGCGAACGATTTTTCCCCTGTTTGTTTGTTCTTGGAGAGAGAGCATGTTTTTTTTATTTATTTACTTATTTTATTCTCTCTCTCTCATTCATTTATTTTTATTATTTATTTTTCTTGCTGAGAGGAGAGAAAGATGATCTATCGTTTGTTTCGGAGAGAGTATATGTTTTATTTATTTATATTTTTCTTCTCTTATTTATTTTTTTTCACTCTCCCTTATTTTTTTTTTATTTATTCACTTTTTCTTGCGGTAGATGGTGCCATGACAGTTCAGAAAGTTGCGTTTTCTTACTTCAGTCCAGGGTCACCAATGTAGGTATTGATTCGAACCGGGCACCTTCCGATCCGAACACCTGTACTTTATCGATCACGCCAAGACGATCGTTTTCGCATGATGTCTAAGTACTGGTTTTACTTAGATACCGCTACACTACTCTCCCACCAGTGAGGTGGATAGGCGAACGATTTTTCCCCTGTTTGTTTGTTCTTGGAGAGAGAGCATGTTTTTTTTATTTATTTACTTATTTTATTCTCTCTCTCTCATTCATTTATTTTTATTATTTATTTTTCTTGCTGAGAGGAGAGAAAGATGATCTATCGTTTGTTTCGGAGAGAGTATATGTTTTATTTATTTATATTTTTCTTCTCTTATTTATTTTTTTTCACTCTCCCTTATTTTTTTTTATTTATTCACTTTTTCTTGCGGTAGATGGTGCCACGACAGTTCAGAAAGTTGCGTTTTCTTACTTCAGTCCAGGGTCACCAATGTAGGTATTGATTCGAACCGGGCACCTTCCGATCCGAACACCTGTACTTTATCGATCACGCCAAGACGATCGTCTTCGCGGGATATCTAAGTACTGGTTTTACTTAGATACCGCTACAAACGCTTAAAATAGTGTAAATTTTTATCTGAAAGTATAATACATTAATATTACTTTCTGTAGTATTTATTTTATGTTAAAATTGTAATATTCGCAAGCAACGCCATTTCTTAAATTATAATGACGATCCAATGAAAAACATTGCGAAATGTTAACAATGGAGTCAAGTTGGCAAATGCCTAGCTACTTTCATAACTCGAGCTTTGTAAGACCCACCCTGTAGGGGAGTGATGCACGTTAATACTTTATCCACCGCATAATGATTTACTGCAGTTTTTTTCATACAATATTTTTTTGGATCACTACATTGAAAATTAAGGGATATACGTAAACAAAATACTCCACTTTGGGAAATTTAATCCGTTAGAGCTAATAAATTAAATAAAGATATTCCACTGTAAAATTAATTATATATACCGTTCACTTAAAATAAGTAGTCAAATCATTTTCTAAGGTCTTCATTAACATACAAAAACATAAGACACTTAAATTTTGTCAAACTATTTTTTCCGCTAAAATACTCATCATGGAACCCGTGCTACCATATATCTTGGAAGAGTGGATTTCAAAGAATATTCCTGCTAATTATTGGTAGAATATTCCTTCTAAGTTGGTGTGGTGTGGTAGTTAGGAGAAAGGGGTGCCAGCTCAGATGTCGTCCACGTTACTTGACTATGGTTCAAAATTACGTGATCCGTTGCCAAAAGCCCTCGTGTAGCTGAACAGTGCAACATTAATATTCACACACTCCAAGAAATACAGAACAATAGTTATTGCGTTTTTAAGTGTAAAAATAATTATATATCTGCCTATTCAATTAAAATTATAGCGTTATAATTAACTACTAACCACAAATAAATTTTGAAAATTTGTCCAAATGATGCAGTGTGAAAGAGAAAGCTTATTTACTTTAAGTATCAGAACTGATAAAAGCATTTATTTGGAAAAAAGATCAATTTCTTACTACCAAATATGCATAATAAGATGTTAAAAAAACATTAAAATAAAGAGAGATTTATAACAACCTCTCCCTTCAAAACTTAGTTTGATTCTCTGAAATAAAAAAAATTGGCATTATATCAGAGGAATTAATTAGAAGCGGGCACCTTGCGTAGCCAAAACAAAAAAGGTTTTTCAAACAAAAGATAGATATATGCAGACGTGGGTTTTTTTTGCAGCGCATGCCAGAATTGCTAGCAGAAGACAAAATTTTTTCCTTACTTGACGAATATCGTTATATTTTTGACACTTTTCCCAAATCTTTATAAATTATAGTCTATGCTGTAGATTATAGCCTATGTGCTATTCTGATGTATAAGCTATATTACTGTAAAGTTTCATTAAAATCCATTCAGTAGTTTTTGCGTGAAAGACTAACAAAGATTTTCACAAACTTTCACATTTATTATATATATTAGATGTACAAATTACAATAAAGATTTGGAAACATAAAAGTGTTTTAATAAATGAAATAAAGAGTAGATTTTGACCAATCAGAATTGTTTATTAAATCCATATGAAAGTATTAGAAATGTATATATAAAAATATACTAATTTTGTCTAAGAGATATCTAAACTAAACTCAGTTGTGCACCAGACCATAGAAGGCCAAGGCCTACTGTTTCAGTCTCAGTTTACAAGACCTTGGGCCCTGAGAAACATAAGCAGATCTTCTGATCAAGTGGTCAGTCGGAAGCGAAACCCAGTGTTAAGTTTCCAAGCAAGCTTGGTACTCATTTATTGATCCACACAAGGCGGGAAAGGCTGAGTTGACCCTACCCAGCCCGGGATTTGAACCCCGGATCTGTGGCATGGAAGCGTGATACGCTACCTCTCAACCATTGGTATTCTAACAGATATCAATCATAAGGAAAGAATGCTTTTAGATTATACACTGATAAGAGTAAAAATTTACCTTTTATTTTGTTTCTTTGATTTGAAGCTAATATTTCAATTGAATATACTTTGATTGGGTAAGAATTTTATAATTTATTCATATTTTTGTAAAATGGAGGAACATTTAGGTTTATATTACAGTACCAGCTTAGGAAAAATGGTACATAACAGAATATTAAATTTATCTGCTGTATATTTTTACACTGAAGAACAAGCTTTTAATTTTACTTAAGTTCCTTTTTTTGCATTTAGATTGTTCTATGACATGCAATAACTGGAGTTTTTAAAATTTTTACCATGTATTGAATTATATTCTTGTATTTTGTTCTTCCCTAGAAATTTTTCCACGGCATCCTTGACTGAAAGCCATAGATCTTTTTCTATCATAAAACTTTTAAAATGTTTTTTTTTTTTTTTTTTTGCTCTTAAATTTTTGAATATTTTATCCTTTAAATGTACCTTTTATTTAAATACCTCATATTAATGAGAACGAATGTCATGCAAATGCCTTGCTGTTTAGATAGAAACTTTTTATGTCTTGGTTTGATGAGTGGGAAAATACTTACTGTACATGGCGAGAGTTCAAGTAACTACATTTTCATCACAGACCTTTGTAGACTTCCAAGAAGCCATTATTGTGCACAATGATATTTTTCATTTGCACAACTATCCCATTCATAAATAAAACTTGTATATTTTGTATAACTTGTTGGTTTCTCAAAAGAAAAAAGTCAACACAAGTAATAGTTTTTTTTTACTTCAAGGTATCAAAATATTCTTTTTTCCTGAAGCATATCCTGCAAGAACAAGTTTATTTATTTGAATGGGATAAATGTTTTTTTTTCAGAGTGTGTTGGAGAAAGACAGAGGAAAATATTGAATTATTGCAGGCAATAAGGAATGAGTTTTTCCAGGCTCCGTGATAATTTCAGATTGTTTGAAGGTTGATGATTCTCTCTTGCTGATGAGAGGTATGATTTTCTTAAAGTCAACCACAATTTGAACTATTAAGACCCTCAAATTGGTCTCATACAAACAGCATTAAAAAGATAAGATCACCAGTCAAGCACATTTTTTAAAAAATACTGCCCATGTGAAGGCATTTTCACCATTATCTCACTGAGTACTTGTGGGGTATGTTGGAGGAAACGATTGATGGATGACCAAGTTTTCTTCCTCCTGGAGAGTCCTGCTGGAGAAGGACATGGCTTATTAAAAAAACTTGTAAGTTTTTGTTTCATTTTCTAATTTTTGGCTGAGTTTTTTTGCTCTACTTTTTGGTAAAGGATTGATTTTTCCCTTAATGTTATTCAGTTCTTCATTAACTATTTTGTTGTCCTTTGGACATAATCCTATCTTGTTTTTCTCCTCAAGGGTTTCTTGTTTGAAAACATACTTTGGGTGCCATTTTGACATGATTTCAAAGTTCATAGCTTGGGAGTGCTCCAAAATGGAATTTTAATGGTTAGTTAAATCTTAAGAACTTTTTATTTCTTTGATTTATTTTCACTATTGTTTTGAAAAACTTATCTATTACTTAACTTATGTTTTGTTTTATTCGTGTAAAATAATTTTCATTGTTGTTGTTTTTTTATATTTTACTATGATTTTTATTTCATAATATATTTATTATACTAACTGTAATTTTTATTTTTAATGGGATACTAGAGTTTTATTATATTATGATATTCATTATTATATTTATTGTGTTGGGGATAGTTGAAACACTTTTTTGCAAAATTTAAATATGTTTTAGAAAAAGAGGAAACATTTAAAATTCAGAAATTTACTACTTAATTTTAACTCTGCTAGCAAATGTAATTTTTTTTTTTCCAAAATTTTGCATCATCCTAATTTTTTTATTTGAATAACTTCTTATTTGCATTGCTTAATGTAAAGTACACAAAGTCTTAATGTTTCAAATTTATATCATTGTAAAATCATTTTTTGGTTACCTAATGGTATCATTAAATTGGTCAAAAACAAGGAGCTACAGAAGATTTATCAAAAGCCCTATCTACTAGCAATGATAATTGAAAGGAATTAATGTCTTCCCTCAAAATTTTCTAAAATTATCATATTTTGACTTATTAGCAATTCAAGGGTACAACAGTCCATGAGGGCTAAGGTCTATTGTGCCTATCTCAGTATATGTGATCTTGGGCCCTGAGGTGCATGAGCAGATGTTCCGGTCAGGTAGCGAAACCCCTAGTGTTAAGTTCCCATGCAAACTTGGTACTCATTTATCGACCCGACGAAGGGTGAAAGGCTGAGTCTACCTTGCCCAGACCTATTTTGTAGAAGCGTGATACGCTATCACTCAGCCAGTGGGCTTCATTTTGACATTTCTATAACTTAAAAATATAATTTTGAGTGCCTTGACTGGTTGATATTCAAAAAAATAAGACAGAAAACATTTGGAATTCTAAATCATATTTATCTTTTTAATATTTAAGATTTTTTATTAATTGTGGTAGTAGTTTTTTCTTTTGATATTAAAGGATTGGGTACACATTAAAAGAAGTGATCAGTAAGAATAAAGCAACAATTTGTAATATATTTTGAGTAACTAGTGTTTAGTTCTTATTCAACTTTTGCATTTAAATCATTTTGACTTTGTTAATTTTGTGTCTTTTTTGACAAACTAAAATTATTTGTATAATTAGCAACCATATACACTAATCAAAAAAGATAAAGAATTATTGTATTTATATTTTAATAAGAAGCTATAAATAAATATACAAAGAATATTTTTTCCGATTTCCAGTTCTTCAAAACATATTTTCTTATTAGTGACATATCCTGTTTAAAAGTAATGTTATCATATCTTTGAAAGATGTATGCCAACTTTGATTTGGCAGCCATTAAATTATATCAGAATTTGAAAATTTGTTTCAGGTGATTCAGATATCCAAATGGGGTGTGAAATATCCTAGACTACTTCGGTATTTACTTATTTTTATGATTTTAATACAGTATGTTATTAAATTTTGTATTCCTTAATTCTAAAAAGAGGATTTGTCCAGATGTTTACTGTAGTTGCAACAGTTTTTTACATTTGCATGATTTATTATATTTAAACTTTCTTTTTATCATACAGATTAATTTATTCACTTCAGTTTTAAACTTCGTATACAAGGGCTGTTCCAAAAGTATCTGATCTTTTGCGAAAAAAAATATTTTAGTTACTTTGCGGAATTAGGATCCTAATCAAATTCAAAGTATGTCCCTTGCGAATTTGCACATTTTTAGCCCAGCACTCCTTCCACAGCTGAAAACACTTCTGGAAGGCTTCATTTGGAATGATGTTCAACTCTGCCGTTGCATTCTGCTTTATCTCATCTCTACTCTGAAAATGGTACCCTTTTAATGGCATTTTCTTTTTCAGGAGCAGCCAGAAGTTGCAGGGAACTAGGTTCTTTGCAACTACAAGTCTTGAGTTTTTCTGTTCTACCAACAATAAAGCACATGATGACATAACATTGCATGTGGAAACTGTGTTCTGATCTCAACTTGTTCTGTAGTCTCTTGTACATTTCAATGATGATCTTTTATTGTTAGATTTTCCACTTTTTCAAGAACAGCTGTAATTCAAGCAGTTCGTAGCATCCCAGAACGCTGGTCACTCTTTAGCGACATGCGGCCAATTTTGACATTGTTAAACTCCCTCCTTAATTTGTGTGACTTTCATAGAATTGTCTCCAAACACTTGCAAATTGTTTAACATAGAAAATCCCCAAGCCCTTGTCAAAAAATTTGAGGCAGTACCTCTGCTCAAGTTGTTCTCTCTCTCTCTCGGTCATATTTAGAGAAATAAAATTCTGCCAGTCACATACAGAAGTACTTCACTTGACTGCTTGTAAGAAGCGACTGGTCCACTGAAATGAAGGGAAAAAATTCAAGTATGTGCATTGCTGTTACCTCTCACTGTGCGCAGTGGCATCGTTTTAGAATTTCTACAGAAGGTGGGAAAATTTAAGGTTGGATACTTTTTGAGCAGACCTTGTACATTGAATTTATGAAACTCAATATTTTCAGTTAGATGCAAATGACTAATTTTTTAAATAAATTATATAGTATTTCAATGGTAACACTTGTCAGATTCTTAAATTCCCCCAAATATTTAGATTTAGCTATTACCTAAATTGCATTGTCCCATTCCATTACTATTTTGTGTAAGATAAAAATATGTTCTTGTGGAATTTCTTTATATAACACATTGCTATCTCTTTCACATATAATCATTTCCATGAATTTCTGTTGTATTTATATATTTTTTCCCTTTTTTATACTGTTGTAGTAAATTTCTTTTAAGTTTAAACAAATTTTATTGTATTTTTATTGTTGCTGATGTATTGATCTGATTATTTGAATACTAATTCTCAACTTTTCTTGTATCATTAATTCATTTGCACATTGGATATGTCAATGCAATTACAACTGACGCTGATTAATTATTCATAGGCATGCATTATAGATTTGTTGTTAAATTCTGTAAAAAAAAAATAGCAAAAACCCTACTTCAAATAAGCTTTCATGATGTACTTATGTCATGAATTATTGATTTGAATCTCTGTGTTGATCTATTTAAAATATTTCAGATGTGTTTTTGAATTTTATTTTCAGAATGAAAAGTATCTATCCTCATATGGATTGTCTATACACAAAAATAAATAAATAGGTCATGAACTTCCTCCTAATATTGTGAGTATACCATTCCCACATATTTATTATAAGCAATTCAATGCAAGAACATCTTTAAATAATCTTATTATAAGCATAGATTAGGATAATTCATTTTATTTATCCACATCTATTTTATGTTTAAAATGTAATTGTTTTGAATTCTGTTTTAATGTTAAGGTTCTTAGTTTAAAATACATTTAGATAAGATCTAAGCTTAAAAATATACATTGGATTTTGAATCAGTGTTATAAAGTATGATCTATTTAATCAAAAGCATGCTATCAACAAATCATCAATTGCACATTGTAAGTTGATTGACAAATTAAGTGTGAAAGTGAGGATCAGCTTTAAAAAAATGAGGTGAGACTGAGAAAAATGAGTAAAGCATGTTATTGATTTATAACTCATGTTTATAACAATTCCACCCCTTGGGGGGGGCTCGACTTTTTAGGTGAGTACGGGTGTCATAATCCTGAGGTACCCTAGTGAGCTTTTTCTTTTTCCAAGGGGTTTACTGTCTTTGGTATACACAGATGTCATGACCCCGGGCACCCTAGTGATCCTTCTCTTTTTTTTGACCCTCTTGTGTGTCATTGAATTTCGTCTTTTCACGTCTTGATCACAGATATGTACATTGTAATTACACATTAACAACATCTATCAATTTATTTATTTTAATTAACTAGCTTATTATTAATATTTTGTAGTTTCATTTTGTATTGTGTTAAATTAGTTTCATTTTGTACTTAAGTTTTTGCTATGATTTCGATTTTTTGTAATGATTATTTGTTTGTCTACTAACACTGTTGGTTTTCTGACCTGCATGTTTGCCATGTGCGACGTCCTGTAAGGAGGAAAATGGTGTCCTGGGGATACCTTTTGCATTCCCTTTGGCCCACGAGACGGGTGGCAGGAGTGAGCACGCTCCTGTCCATCGGCTGGTGATAAGTCTCCTCGAAGACATTGCTGTAGGGCTATTCCTGCAGATTAGGGTGTCTGGTTTACCTGTTGGATCCTCACCCTGGTGCTATAGGGCTATATCCTGGGTGTACTCCAGGTAAGCTCCTTTCCTGGTTTTTGCCAGTTGAACGGCACACTGCCTCCCTTGTTGGACTCTGTGGTGGTAGAGGCATGCCAGGATGAAGTTGTATTCACGCCTATGTATCCAAGTCAGCTGTGCCCGGGTAAAGGCCTTGTTTTACCCACAACTATAACAATTAATCAGATAGCGAATCATACACGTTTCTTTATACTATAATTGTCTAATGGTGCGATGTCCAAAAATTCTCCCTTTGCCATTCAAAAAGTTCTGCAAGGAATCGGTGGAAACTAAGATCCAGTGATTTACTTATGGAAACGAAATCCACTGCTCAATCAAAGTCTTATTTAACAGCTAAAACATTTCTTGATTTTCTTCTTCAAGTCACTCCACACAGGTCTCTTAACACTAGCCGAGGTGTCGTTTCTGAACCTGACTTGTTGAGCACTTCTAAGTCTGAAATCCTTGAAGGATTTTCAGGTTAGGGTGTGATTCAGGTCAGAAGAATTTCAATAAAAAGAATACGATAGTGTTTTCTACAAAGCATTTAATTTTAACATTTAATAGCCCATATTTACTCACTTCAATCAAAGCTTTTTTGATACCTTAATTGCAAAATTCGCCCATACATTCCGAATCCTCTGTGCTGGTTTAAGTGCCAGAGGTTTGGTCACTCTCAAACTTCCTGCCACGACAACTAACATGCTGTAGGTGTGCATCTGTAGAGAATTCTTCTACAGATTGTACCCTAGAAACCAAATGTATTAACTGTTTAGTGACTCATTCTGCCAATTCCAAACTTTGCCCAAAATGGAATGCAGAAAAACAAATACAAGGAATTATAACCAATAAAAAATTTTCTTACTAAGGAGAGCCCAAAAGTTATTAGCCTTACCTTTATCAAAGGCTTACTTCCAAGCTGCTAAATCATTAATAGCATCTTCTTCTAGACAGACAGATGAAAATATCAAAAAATAATGTGCCCACCTTTAAAATTTCTTCAAACAGCTTCATCAGTCTCGAAACCAAATATATCTACATCTATTCCTACAGTTTCCACTCAAGCTCGCCTATTACCTTCTACAATATCAGAATCTCAGCCACTTATTCCTAAATTTAATAAAAATTATCCCTTATACCTAGCGGATCAAACAATAGTTAAGAAAGCAACTTCTACTTAAATATAATGAAACAAGTACCCTTCATCTTCAAATTTCTAAAATCAATATATGTCTTGAAATTGCTGCCAAAAATTTTACCGCACAAAAATGACCTTTAAAACCTTGTAAGAAAAAGCTTCCTCCTGAAACCATATGTAAAGCAATTGAAATAAAGATGACACCACATAAACCAAAGAAAAGCACACATGTACAGGATATGCTAGTATACGACATTGAAGAGGAAGAAGCGAAATAAGGCTTTTTAACACCAACCTTAGATCATAAATATCTTTTCCAATCTCGCTTATAGGACTTGAGGGGGAAATCCCTACCAAGACCATGTTTTTTATTCTTAAAAACTAACTTTTAATACTGAATTTTAGATTTTGCATATTATTAAACCTGTTTTTCTAATACTATTTTACAATTTTGTACTTTAATTGACTAAAAATGTGTTTGCCACAGCTTAGCCAAATTTGGCTCTTGCGCCATAAAACCAAACACTCGCTTATCAAAATTCCACATCTGAAACTGAGTTTATTATAATTTTTTACTGTAATTTATTTTATGTAAAAGGTGCAGCATTTGGCGCAATTTATTTGTGTTTTGGTAATCACATTGTTATTATCAGATCAAAGTATTGGTCAAAAACAGGTGTAAATATATGAATACACTTAAAAATATACTTGGTGTAGATTTGACACTATTATGTACTAAGTGGAAGCCCAGTGGCTGAGTAGTTGGGAATTGTGCTTTTGCACCATAGGTCCAAGGTTCAAACCCTAGACTAGGCAAGGTTGACTCAGCCTTTAATCCTCCCTTTAGTGGATCGATAAATGAGCACCAAGTTTGCTTGGGAATTTAACACTAGGTATTTTGTGCCAGACTGACCACCTGACCAGAACATCTGCTCATGCACCTTGGGGTTGACCGCCACGTATACTGAGATGGGCACAGTAGGCCTTGGCCCTTATGGGCTGTTGCGCCACTGAGTTTAGTTATATACCAGGTGTCCATAATTGAAATTTGCTAGCAGTCTGTTGCAAAAACAACACTGGAATTGCATGAAAATTGGGTAATGGTAGAATGAAATTATGGGAATTTTATTGAGGGAAAAAAATGAGTTTTGAAATCCACCTCTAATTGGCATAT
Organism: Trichonephila clavipes; assembly: GCA_019973935.1. Lineage (NCBI taxonomy): Eukaryota > Metazoa > Arthropoda > Arachnida > Araneae > Nephilidae > Trichonephila > Trichonephila clavipes. Next base: position 22,676 of record BMAU01006901.1, read on the forward strand.
CATAGATTTATTGAGAACATATAAACAATCTGCAAAAGTTTGCAAAACATGCTCGATATGCTGTCCACCATTGTCTGCTACCATCTGGAAGCATAAAATCACATGTTCAACTGTTGAAAGCAGCATGAACTGGGGAATGTTACTCACATAGCATTCTATGCTTTCTTTAAGGTCAGAATCTCTGTAGATTGGCCTTGAGGTATCCCCACAGCCAAAAATCAAGGATTCAAATCAGGAGATCAAAGATGCCAAGCTGTAGGAAAATGCTGGCTGGTGATTTTGCTGTCACCGCAATGGCAGTGGAGCACCAATTTTTGTCTATCGGATAGCTTGTTCTAGTTGTCGTTTTTTTGTTATTGAGTGTATTATGCTCTTTTACTTACAAAATCAGAAGCATAATATTACCAACACATCATTCAAAGAAAGTAATAGTTTATGTAAAGAACATGAAATAGGGAAATATGACTTTATTCGTATTTATATAATTTTTGTTTAGGTTAAGAGGGTATTTTTCTGTTTAGAATAGGTCAGTTGAAATTAAAATTCTTGTTTCTTGATTTGAGTTAAAGAAACAATATAAGAACTAATTTTAACTTTTTGATCGTCGCTGGGTTGTTCCAAATGAAGAGGGGCCAATTAGGGAAAATTTATGTAATAGGTAAGAATGCTGTACTTAGATCATTAAAAAATGTAAGAGAACTGAACATTTGACTGGCAAAAAAGGAAAGTTAAACATTATTTCTGATGTTTTCTGAAGACATTTTCTCTGTTTTCTTTGTGTTCAAATGAATTTTTATTAGCTACTGTAGCAACTATTGGAAAAAAAAAAATGTTGCTTCTTCCTTTATCTATAATGTTTAAGAAACATGAATAAAAACAATTTGAGGATTTTTCTGTAGGGTGTTTAAGTTAACCATCAGTAATTTTGAACCAAAATATTTTTCTGAGAATTTAAGAAATGTGACAATTTTTAAATTAGAATTATAAAGGGAGGGGAGGGGAGGATAATGTAGTAATCCAGTAATGCCTCATAGTTAAGTTCTTGATTGCATTTAGATTTTCTGCTTGCATATTTTGCATTTGGAAAACATTTATAATTATATTTTTCCAAGTTTAGTGTACTTGGCATGCATGTCATATGATTTTGCCGCATGTAAAGATCCCTTGAGTATCAGTTTGGCTCTGATACTCGATAAAAAATTAAATCATGCCAATATTTGGCACTCAACGAGAACTTGAATTAAAAATTAATTCAAGCGTCCAAATTTGGTAGCGAGGCTTCACTAGATGGTGCCACCATGAAAATGGCTCTCACATTTGGGGACTTGCCGTGTCTTCAAAGGCTAAGGCTAAAATGCAGCCCCATTGGAAAAAAATGTATTGAAAAATACTAACCCAATAACAAATATGACGACAATGACGAAGTCATCAGTAACACTGTTAACATGTTCCTCTTCCTCCCTCCCTCCACTGCTGTTGAAATTGCCAACCCTCAGAAATTATCTCTTACATTAAGAAACCTAACTCTAACAAAGCGCCGGGCAAAGGTGGCAGTAGTGATAAGATGACTAAGAATTTCCCTGAAAGTAATATTAATATTAACAATTCTTATAGTAACAAAATTATAACTGTAATAATTTTCCTGCCAACTGAAAGAAAGCAGTAATTTTTCCAATCTTAATGCCTATTAAAACCGTAAACCATCTGACTGTTACAGGCCTATTTCACTTCCATCTACTTTAAGCAAAATTACTGAATCCATAATTCTAACCAGACTTAAAAATTTTATTAATGAAATAACCTAATCAATATGGATACTAATAAACTGTCTACTTTGCACCCACTAATAAAACCTACTGAAAAAATTATTTCTGAGGTTTTCAAAAGAAAAAAATCACCAGCTTAGTCTTTCAGAATATCCAGAAGGCCTTCGACCAAGTCTGATCAACAGACTTGCTTTTTAACTAATCACTTACATCCTTACGTACCTCCTAACCCACCTCCTCCATGATTACTAACCAATTTTTTCAAGTTAGAGTAACAGATGCTGTTTCTAACTCGCATAATATTTACTCAGGGGAACTCCAGGGTAGTTTTTGAGGCCTCTGGTGTTTAATTTATGTATTAATCATATTCCATATTACTCCCTCACTAACATCAATATGTACGCGGATGACACGGCCATGTTAGCTACATACAAAAGAAACGTCTCCATCACTTTTGTGCTAAACAAACATCTTTGCATCTTAGAAACTTTTTATGATTGCTAGAAAAACAGCATTAATGTTGAAAAATCCGCTGCTGTCACTTTCACCAAAAAACATACAAATCCACCTCCACCAATCATGTACAATACACCAATACAGTGGTTTCACGATACTAAATATCTTGGAATTGTTTTTGACAAACGCCTTTCATGGAAACAACATATGCTGGATTTATTCCGGAGAATAATGTTTAAACTATTCCCCTTGATTTTTTGGAATTCAGAATTAAGTATACAAAATAAAGTTTTTCTCCATACAACCGTTATGCATCCCATCATAGCCTATGCTTGTCTAGTATGGGTATATTAGGTGCTTTTTACTAGTTTATTCAATTGGAATAGTTTAGCATGAGCATGGGGTTGCGTGACTTCAAATAAATTCACCAGACTTTCTGCATCTACTGGATCTTTATTCTGCATACATCATCTAGCAAGGGAAAGTGGTTTTCCAGAAATACCACGTTTTTTAACAAAATACAGTTTTGTTCACATTTAACATTGATATACTGTTAATAGAGAAATAAGAGTACAAATACAAAAACAGAAATATAAATTATGAGAATCATTTAAAAAATTAACAATAATTGTGCATTTAAGTAAAACAAGTTAACATTTATTATTTTTTCAAATAGAATTAATTTAATTTCGTTAAAACCTTTTTTGCCAATCATGATTCAGCTGATTTTCTGAAAACAGCTAGACAGGTGCAGCCATCTAGTAGCAAAATAATGAATTGTTATTGTCCCTCATTACTCCCTCACTATTAACTGAGTTATGATAATCAGCTAACCATGGTAGAAGTTTGACATATACTGAGGTACACACAAATTTCAATGCTAACTATATTTGCATATTACCCATACAACTCTTCTGTGGATAATTGTTTTAAAGAAACAGTCAGTTAGCGTAGATTAATTTAAAATTTCCTTGCATATACTAAAGACACATGAATACAAAAATGTAACGACATTACTGAATCATATTTACATATACTGCATTGTCAACACATAAAGAAATTCAAGATATAATTCTGTTTGATGTCGTGAAAAAATCATTTTCTCTAAATACAAACAAAATACTATACAACACAAATCCATATATATATATATATATCCATACTCAATGTGTTATGCTTTCAACAACATGAAATAAGGAACACAAAGAAATTTTGTAATCAGTATGTGTGTGATGATATTCATAACATCAATAATAAATTCATTCAATAAAATTGAATGGAGTGCTAACTCAACTAATAACATAATTTCTGCTTGCAGAAATATATCAGAGGAATATAACTTGTTATAAAGGATATTATTATGTTGAAACTCTTAATATATTAGATAATGTGCATGTTTATATGGAACATATTATGAAAATGGATGTGTTGTTTTAAAACACAATGCCATAAAATTCGAACTATCAAAATGCAAATACAATAAAGTTCGAACTGTCAAAATGCATATTCATGTACTATAATAAAATTTATGTACAAGAAATGAAACAGGTGTTATAGGTACCATAGTAGTAGGGGGGAATCATTGCAATATATATATCTGAATACCCAAAATTCTATAAGTGCAATATTTTATTTCTTTCCATACAATATAATGCAATACCCAACATATCTAACACTAAATTCAATAGAATGAATAAGAGCAGGAACTATATTTTGTAAGATTGTACTATATTGGCAAAATGTAACAGTAAGCGATATACTATGGTGAGATTATTCTTGTATCTATATATTCGCAACATAATTAAACACTTAATGATTTTTAATACAACATATAATTGAGCAAATGGCATATAGATATAAAATATTTCACCTTTAAACCTTAACGGTAGTTTTATCTTCCAACCACATCTGGAAGTTGTTTGATTATCGGAAGGGAGTTTCTATGATCTGAATTCCCATCTGTTTGTTTACCTGGTGTCAGCTTGTCCTCTTTGTCTGTAACCAGCAAATAGGCTGATTTCAGATGGTCAATTGAGATATTTATATTTTTGTCTTTCATTGACAAAGTGAAAAATTTGTCAGAACATCAACTACTCTATATGGTTCTTGATAAGGTGGCTCGAGGCCTTTTTTTTCTCTGTCTATTCTCACAAAGACTTGAGAGCAAGATCTGATATTTTCATTGCACAAATATTCTTTGGTACTGGCTTCAGTTCCTCCATAAACTCCTGCAACTATGAGACAATTGTTTCTCGGTCCATTTTGGTGGTAGATGGATCAAAGAATTCTCCTGGCAACTTGATGTTGGTGCCATACACCATTTGGGTAATTGAGTGGTTTGTGTCTGATGTTATGGCAGCTCTCAAACTAAGTAGCACTGTTGGTAAAGTTTCAGTACATCTGATGTTATGTGCCTTTATAGCACCTTTCGAGGTCCTATGCTGTAACTCTATTTTCCCATTACATTGGGGGTAGTATGTGATACTTTTGCACCACATATAGCAGCAAGACATCTAAATAAATGGGACCCAAACTGTGTTCCTTGGTCTGTTATAAGTTGGGCAAAGACTCCAAACATACTAATCCAGTTGTAAAAACCTTTACCACTTACACTCAGTAAAAAAAACCATGCACCAAGAACGAGTTGTCCAATGGAAACAAAAATTGGTGGATAGAAAGATTATGAACAAAATAGAAAATAATTAAAATTTCAGAAAAATTGAATGATTTTTTTTTCAGAGTTACAAAGTAACGTGCTCAATAAGGTGTTGACCCACCTCTAGTCTGGATGCAAGCTGCCACACAACGTGGCATAGAGTGATAAAGCACCCTGATGGTATCCTGTGGTATTTCTTGCCAAATTTTCTCTAATTGCCAGGCCGGGTCATCAACATTCCCTGGCAGATGCAGTCGCCTTCCCATCATATCCCAGACATGCTCGATTGGGGAGAGATCTGGCGAAGGGAGTGTTTGACAAGCTGCAAGACAGTTCATATCAACATGTGCCGTATGTGGTCTGGCATTATCTTGATAAAACAAATAAGGCTAGGGTACTGCAAAAGGAACTGTAGCAAAACAGTTCTCAGAATGTCGTCGACGTATCGCTGTGCTGTAAGTGCGCCTCTAATGACGACCAAAGAGGACCGGCTGTCAAAAGAAATGGCACCCTAGACCATAACTCCTGGTTGAGGACCTGTGTGGCATGCAATAGTGAAAACAAGCCCTGGGCGTCTCCAGACACGTCTTCGATTATCTTCAGGACACAGTTGGAAGTGGGATTCTTCACTAAACAGTACACGTCCAAAGTCAACATGATTCCTACCTGATCAAGTCAAACACCACTGTAAACGGGTTGGACAGTGTGCAGGTGTGAGTGGCAGGTGGCGTAGCGGTTGGCAGGAGCGTAAATTTAACCCTATCAGCCGTCTGTAAATGGTCATGATGGACACTCCTGTGCGGGTTGCACGTCTGATGGTTGATAACGATGAATTAGGCACTGTGACAGCTGATTTGACAATCAATCTGTCCTCCTGATCTGCTTTGACCCTAGGTCGACCGCTACTATCATGACGCTAAAATCTGCCATTGTCCACCCATTCTTTCCTGCATCTTTTAATGACCGTATAGCTTTGACCCATATGATGAGCGATTCTCCGATTTTCCCAACCTGTCTTATTCAATCTAATGATACGACCTCTTTCAAACTTTTGACAGTTGCTTGTAATGAGCTCGAATCTTGTGACGAGGCATTTTTTCAGTCGTTGAAAGGTATCCTAAATCGCAATGCTACAGAAATTTTAACCATCAGATTAAGAATCGCTTCTTATAGACACCTGCTGAGTGCTCAGTTCAGAGATGCGCTGTGGCTTCCTCTATTCTTTCATTGGGCACCAAATTTTAATCATTTGCATGTTCGGTACAAGTGTCTTTGCATACGAAACTTCATTACAATCAGGTGCATCGGTTTTTTATTTTTTGTTATAGAGTGTATTTCATCAGTTATATCGGGTATGGAACTGCTTCCATCCACGAAGAATAACGATCAATGCAGGTCCATGCCTTCTGAAGATGGTAGTCGGCCAATCAAATCTACATGCACAATACTAAATCTTCCATCTGGAATTCGGTATACTCCAAATTTAGACTTGGTGTGTCTGTTTACTTTGCATTTTTTTGGCATCTTATGCATATCTTTGGCCATTCTCCTACTTAATTCTTCATCTCTGGCCGAATGTATTTTTGAGTTATCTGTTTGATGGTGCTTTTTACTCCAGGATGACAAAACCATGTATTTTGTTGAAACATCTGCATTCGAAATTCCTCTGCGATGTATGGTCTGATCTCAGCTGTTGAGATATCACACTATAGTGTTTTTCCTGATGGTAATGTTGAGGGTTTAAACTGTACAGAGGAACTTTCCTGTATTGTTGCAATTCTTTATCATGCTCTTGCTTCTCTGCTATAGTATCATAGTTGATGTTTTTAGACAGATTCAGTTCTTGGTAAATGCACCAGCAACTATATTATCTTTACCTTGAACATGCTGAATGCTAGTTGTAAATTCGAAAAGGTATCTTGTAGTTGTCTTGGGGTTGCTTTTTCATTTTTTTCTGCTGAAATGCAAATGTAAGAGGCTTGTGATCAGTACAGATGTTTTACAGAAATTTATATTTCCAGCAGTTTTCTGGCATAGGTACTATACTTTCTGTGTGTATAAATTCAGCTTTGCTTAGTAGAAAGGCTATTAGCTTCCAGCCCTCATTTTGAAACTGTTGAAGAACTGATCCCACATCAAAGTGATAAAGGTAGTATAAATCTTGGAAAAGATAGAAGAGCAGCTTTGGCAAGGTCAATCTTGTATTTTTCAAAGCTTCTCCTTGTATCGTCAGTCCAAGAAACTTTTCTATAGTCTTTCTTTTTCTAGAGGTGCTTGAGTCTTAGCAGCATCCTTCAGGTATCTTCAGTAGAGATTTATCATACCAAGAAATGTCCACAGGTCATGAATAGTTTATGGTAGTTTGTAGTTAGTAATGGCTTCAACTTTTTCTGATAATGGGCGAGAACTTTCTATAGTGATTAGAAATCCCAAATATTCTATTTGATCAGTTCCCATCACTGATTTGGAAATATTAATCCTAAGTTCATACTGCTGGAATCTCAAATACTATTTTTTTTATGTTCCTTGTGCTTCTCTTCTGAAGAGGAGGCAACAAGTGCATCATCGAGATAAGGGAATACAAAATCAAGTTCAAACAGTACTTTTGCGATGAAACGTTGTAAGGTTGAAGGGGCATTCTTCAGTACAAAACTCATAGTATTGAACTTTTATAGGCCAAATGGTGTGGTTATGGTAGTTTTTCTTTGTCTTCCTCAACAATTGGTATCTGATAGTATGCTTTCACAAGATCTATCTTCGAAAAAATTATTTTATCTTTCAGAATGTATTGAAATATTCTCAATTCTAGGAATCGGATACCAATCCGGCACTGTTTGTGATTGAGTCTTCTGTAATCGCCACGTGGTCTTAATGTGCCATCCTTTTTTACCAGGTGCAATGGACTTCCCATTGAGATTTGGAGGGTCTGATAATGTCAAGCATAAACTGGAAATGCTTCGCCAGCTTCAATTTATCAGGATCTAGTTGTCTTGCCTTTGAATAAACCGGTTGGCCAATTGTTAGGATGTGGTGCTCCACTCCATGTTTGACAATTCTGTTTACCAAGTTAGGCTAAGTTAGATCGGGATACGAGTTAAACAGATTGAAATATTTGGGGGTTCTATTGACAGTGCTGTGATCGTAATTTTCTTGAATGATAATAACTTCCCCTTTAGAGAGTTTAAAGGTTTGTCACCCCATCAATTAATTTCCTGTTGTGTCTGTCTATCAGCAGTTGGAACTTTTGAAGAAAATCAGTACCTATGATTCCTTGGTTAACTTTGGCAATAATGCACGACTACTGAAATGGGCGTCTTAGTCCTAAATCCAATGTGAGTATTTTGACACCAAATGTTGGGATCTCTGTGCCATTTGCAGCAAACAATTTATATTTAGAGACTTGACACTCACCTTTTGTTCTTGTCCAAAGGGGAATCGAAACGGTTGCTCCACTATCCACAAGGAATTGGCAGTCGGTTCCTCTATCCTTGACAAATAACCGGGATTTGCGGCCCAAAATTTCGGGAGCAGGACTCACCGCGGCGTCTACTGCTGGGACTGGTTTCCCGACTCATCGAAACTGCACGGTAGTACGCATTTGCCAGAGAGGCATTTCTTACCGAATCTGAAATGGTAGAAGCAGATCTTCTTTGTTGATTGTAGCGGTACCTCTTGATTTACTGCGAATTCTCCTCTGATGGTGATGAGGGGCTAGGGTCTGAAATTTCCGTTGTAACTTTAATGAGGCAATTTGGCCTTTGATTGTAGTTATTTTAGACAAGAGTTGATCCACTCCTACCGCCTCCTATACCGCTGCGACATCGTTTGCTCTCGGCTCCATCTCCACGATCTTGTCGGCCATCCCCGCTATTTTGTCGATGTGTTCTTCATTGACTATGACAATGTCCTTGACAGAGTCAGGCATCTTATCCAGCCATAGAGTGCGCAAAGCGTTTTCCGAGACGTCGGTACCCACGAGGGTGCGCATTTTTCTGAGCAGTTGACTATGCAACATGTCTCCTAATTCAATTCCCGTGAGAAGGCGTTTGATTTTTTTTTTGTTCTCACTTTCGACGAATATCTTCAACAGACGTTTCTTTGCCGCCGTATGTTTGTTAGGGGTAGAATCTTTAACAATGTCCCATATGTCGTCCAAAACCTTCGGCTCTAATTGTGCCACGACGTAACTAAACATCGTCTCTCCGAAATAATCTGGCAAATCTTGAATTGCGCTTCAACCCGGTAAAGTTTGGTGCAGTTTGGCCAAAATTGGCCCTTGCGCCATTAAATCTCAAAACTCACTCACTCAACCTGGTAAAACTATATCTCAAGTTTGTCGAACCAGAACAGTGGTATTTTGATACTCACGCCGCTTGCTTCCAACTTTTCAGTTTCTGTTATGCTTGTTTAAGTTTTATTATTTATGCAATATTAGCAGAATTCAACCTGCACAGGTGACAAGAGCTAGAGGGATTTTTACATGATGTTGAAGAAAAGTTAATATACAAATGATACAGGTGCCATCCATTAGCATAAGAACAAAATCATGTTAACATTATGTATTAGGTATAACATCTTCCCTTGATAACTGGATTTTGTCAGGACACACACACAGTCCCATTTGGTTACACAATGTCAATAGTCTTGACTTCATCAAGGGTTTTGTCAAAATATCAGAGACTTGTTTCTTAGTTGACACTTGTGTTTCACATTTAATTTTTCCTCTAACACTTTCTCGTGCACAAAGAATTATTTTATTTCTATGTGCTTTGTCCTTCGAGGATATTCAGGATTGTGTGATAACTTTACTGCTGCCCTGTTGTCCACTTGAAGTGTGGGAATTTCCCTCAAATCCACTATGCCCTGAATCAGTCTGCAGAGCCAAATTACTCTTTTGGCTGCCTCCGATGCTGCTATAACTCCAGCTTCAGTTGTTGAAGTGGTAACAATTGCTTGTCTTTGGCTGCACCATGAGATGGTTCCTCCTGCATATATTATAACATATCCCGAAGTTGATCAATTTGTTTTGGTACATCCACCAAAATCCGAATCACTATTACAATGAAGCACACCTTTTGTCTCTGTAGCATGGTATGTTATTCCATATCCAACTGTGCCAGCTATATAGCAGAATACTCTCTTATCCCTGACTATATCTTCTGCAGATGGATTTTTTCGATGATCTCAAAAGAAATCCTACACTATAGGCCTGATTCCCACCATCAGGTACATAAGGGTACCTACAGCTTGCCTATTTGGAAAATCAGAGTTTTTGGTTTCAGACTTTTGCAATCTGCTATCATTTAACGTGTGTTTTACCTCAGGTTTGCATTCCTCAAATCCAAAACACTTAAGTATCTTTCTGCCATATCCTTTTTGACTGATAGTTATTGAGTTGCTTTTATGATGCTCAATTTCAAGACCTAGAAAACAGGAAACTTCTACTGAGATCTTGAATTTTGTTTTCAGCTTCTTGATGAACATTTCAGGGACCTGTTGGTCAGTTGCAGCAATTAATCCATCATCAACATAAATACTATCAATAATTTTCAAACTTTTCCTTCAGGAATTTAAAGACTTGGATCAGCTTCACTTGCTCTAAAGCCAAGATCTGTAAAAAATTCACCAAAACCCTTGTTCCAACAGCATAGTGATTGTTTTAAGCCATATAGGCTGCGTGCTTGAGTTTACATACTCATCCTGAGCCATCTTTGAAACCTTCTGGGTGTTGCATATGTATGGTTTCCTCTAGATCTCCATAAAGGAATGCTGTTGATACATCAGATTGAGTCAAGTGCAAACTTTTTTTCAACTGTAATGCTTAAAACTGCCCGCATTTTTCCTAATTTGTCTACTGGACTGTAATCAATGTCCTGGCATTGACTGAAACCCTCGCAACAAGTCTGATTTCATATTTGTTGTTGCTGCCGTCTGGATTTGTTTTGAGTCTATAAACCCATTTACAGGGTATTGCTTTAGCTCCAACTGGTACGTCTGTTAGCTCCCAAGTATGATTTTCATTTAATGAATTCGGTTC
>BMAU01006902.1:0-10000 GCA_019973935.1 Trichonephila clavipes
TTGAAAGAGATACATCAATACAAAACTGGGTGATAGGCAAAAACAAAAATTACAAGATTTATTTAATAGTTTTCAGGGTCTATTTTCAGACAAGACTTGGTTAACACATGTATTATATCATGAAATCGATACTGGGGACTAGGGACCAGTAGTGAGTAGACCCTATAGCTATGATAGAGTCAAACAGGGGGATAATCGACTATCACATTGAGAAAATGTTAAAGGAGGGTAAAATTAGGCCTACTCAATCTTCATACGCGTCTCCTATAGTATTAACACGCAAAAATAACGGCCTTCCACCAGATTCTCCAGAAGCGTATCGATTCGCGATTGACTATCGCAGACTCAATGCGATATCTTAGTATCCGAGTTATCCATTACTGTTGATAGATGACCTGATCACAAACATTTGTGATGTACCTCCCCTTGGAAGTACATTACTCGAAGTATCAGCGTGAGCTAGAGGTGTAGGGTTATCGTAAGAGCTAGAATCAAACATTATCTTAATATGACTTTATTAAGATATTCAACTTAAACTTTGAACAAATATAATCTTATTAATGAATGAGAGAATCTACGATGACGCAATACGCAACACACAATATAATTCAGACCTATCTCAATAATTGAACCGCCTAATCTTCAAATATAATAATAATAATAAGTAATCAATCCTACCTTATATTATTCTGTAATAAACTTGTCTTTATCTAGAGTGGTAAGTAGCTTTACTAATCGATCACCAATATGTTTATCCACAACACGTAGAACTTGAATCTTCGAACAGCGAACTTCAATAATCATCCAATACCACAACGCACGTTAATTGTCAAACATTCCTTTACACTACCATTACATTGCCATCATTGCCATTACGCTTACTCTAAGATCCTATATTATTTGCATCTCTTCACTTCTCGTTTCTTGGATTTGGTTGGAAAAGAGTTGCCATTAGTTCTGGCCCAAAGAACCCAAACGACTTGTTAAAGAAAAGACGCGTAAGTCGTCACACATTCCACTTACGACTATTATGTCAACCCTCGATTTAAAATTAGGTTACCTTCAATTGGCCATAAATCCTAGAGATATTGTGAAAACTGCGTTTATTACGCGAAATGACACCTTTGCGTTTAATCGCATACCATTTCGCCTTTCAGGGGCGGCGCCAAATTTACAAAAAGAAATAGACATGATACTGAAAGCTATTCCAGGGCGTTTTGTTAGTTGTTTTATGGATGACGTATTTATTACGTCTCCATCATTTACTGAACACGTAGATAATTTAAATCAAGTCTTTACATTGTTGCGAGACCCAGGTCTAACATTAAATAAAGATAAGTGTCACTTTGCACGTGACAAATTGAAATATTTAGGACTAATAATTAGTAAGGACGAAATTAAAACCGATGATAACAATGTCAAGGCGATCACGGAAATGAAACCCCCGAAAAACAATAAGGAACTGTCGAAATTTTTAGGGATAGCTGGTTGGTACCAAAAGTTTATTCCAAATTATGCAGATACCTGTGAACCATTACATAGATTAAAGAAAAAGGGAGCAAAATTTAATTGGTCGACGGAAGCACAGGATTTCTTTAATAAAGTCAAGCGAGTATTAACAGAGGCGTCAATTTTACAATTGCCGAATTTTCAGGAACAATTTAACTTACTTACGGATGCTAGTGGATTCGGAATTAGCGCTGTGTTGAATCAAAGTCTCAGACCTATTGCATTCGCGTCTCGAACCCTGAACAAAACCGAAAGAAATTAAACAGTTACGGAACGAGAGTATTTGGCTGTGATATTGGCGTTGAATAAGTTTCGGATTTTTTGGGGGTTACTGCCGGTGAAGATCATAACAGATCATGCGGCGTTAACAAAACTCACGAATGGGAAAAATTTATCTATTAGAATGATTAGATGGGCGCTTAAGCTATCGGAGTTTAATAGTGAATGGGAGCATCGACCTGGTGCCCAGAACGTTGTCGCGAAAGTATTGTCTAGGAATCCGGTGGACAATGTGGAAGGATCACAAATTTCGTGCGCGGCTCTTCGAGCCTTAGCTTTGAACTCCAGGGAACAATTAATTCAAGAACACCGGGAAGATCCTGAGTTAGGGCACATCAATCGTTATTTGGAAATTCCGGACGATGGTTCAATTAATGCAACTGTATGCGAGGGTTGGTCCCAGGATTTTAAGTTAATTGATGGTTTACTCTTTTACGCGAGAGAGAAGTATTGTACAACTCTTGGGGAACTAAGTGTATACATTCCTAAATCTCTTCGCGAAGCAATAATGCAAGAATTTCATGATCTGCCATTAGCAGGCCAGTTAGGAAAGAGGAAGACTTATTTAAAATTGCGTGACACATGTTATTTTCCGTATATGAGGAATTATATATTTGAATATAAATCAACCTGAGACCGGTGTCAAAAATTTAATTATAAAAACGTGCTACCAGCTGGTCGATTAATTCCGATAGTATCTAATTACCCCAATGAAATAGTGACGTTAGACTTACTAGGCCCCTGCCCAGCATCCCGACCCGAAAGATACAGATTTATATTGGGAATAAAAAACTCACCACTTCACTAAGTGGAGTGAGCGTATATACCTTTACGAAAAGTTTCGACCCAGGCCGTGTAGCTAAGGTGCTTTTTGAAAATTATATTTCACGATAGGGAGTTCCTATTTCTTTGATTAGTGATAATGGTCCCCAATTTATATCCGATGTCCTTGAACACTAAAGTCACAGGTTGGACATAAAACATATTAAAACGGTAACGTATCGTCCGCAAGCTAATCTTACGGAAAGAGTAAACCGCACTTTAGTGCAGATGATAGCTTGTTTTGTAGAAGAAAATCACAATAATTGGGACCGATTCCTCCATGAATTCTCTTTCGCGCTTCGCACAGCAGTTAATGAAACTCCGGCTGAATTATTCTTAGGTAGAAAAATTATAACGCCTTTCCGTAAATTAGTACGAGTAACGAATGGTGCAGAATATGTGGGAGGCAATATTGAAACATTTCATGAGGCGAGGCAGAATATGCAGAGACAACATAAGACGTGGGAGAAATATTATAATCGAAAGAGGAGGGCGGTTAACATCAAAGTCAATGTTTACTATTGGTAGAAACTCATTTTATTAGTGCAGCGGGTAGGAGAGTTGTCGGAAAGTTTATGCCTAAATTTGAAGGGCCCTACAGAGTGTTGGAATTTCAGAACAACAATTTGACCATTTGGAAAAGGGGAAGAAGGATCACAGTAAATATTGACCAAGTGCGGATTTATCATCCAAAACATTCGGACACAAACAGTTTTGATAGTATTAATGAGACACTATATGAGGGAAGAGATCTAGTAATTGGGGTCGAATAGGTCGAACTCGGGAAAATGCAGACGTTCCAGAAAACCCTCGGGTATTGAGAGTAAGAGTTGTAAATCGAATAAGGGAACTGCCGGATTGGAGGATCTGAGAATTAAACGTACTAGACCAGTAGTGTCGACTGGGACAGCAGAGAGGTACGATAGAAAGCAGCCCAAAATATGCAGGAAGCGATCTCTTCAAAAGTCCTAATATAAAGCTAATAAAAGAAAAGCGCCTGTACTGCCACAGGGGCTACAGAGAGGGGTTCCGTCAACAATATCTTCTAGAACTCATAAAAATATCAGAAGGAACACTAATAAACACCCTTCACAGGGACCAGAGACACTTCCAGGTCCATCCAATCAACGACAGATGAAGAGGTTTAGTCCACTTAAAGATTAGAGCAGGTGAGGAGCAAGAGTGCAGTCTGACAGGACCCGAGGGACCAGGGCAACAGGTAGCAAAGGACACAGTGCAGCGCAGAGGGGAGACTAGTCCGGTCTAGAAAGACAACAGTGAGACCTTGCCCGTATTACCTAAGGAGCCCGAAGGACTACCAGAGGAATACTGGGATCGACAGTCTACCACAGAACAGCCTCAGGAGAAGGAGACTCAGCATGGAAGTCTTAGACGGGGATTCGGCAGATAGGAGAACATAGAAGACATAGGAAAAAAATCAGGTTGCATTGTCCTTTTTCGTTTTCTTGCTGACAAGCAGTCAGGTGTTTTAGCATAACCAAGTCAAGATTTTTTAAAAATATTTAATATGTACAAGAGTTGACACTAAGTTGTGTGCATTTTTCAAATAAGAAAAATGAACTCTAGTATATTAATTTCTTTTCCAAAATGATTAAACAATTGTTTGTGGACATTTCTTTCCAATTTCTAACTTGAAGGTTCTACGGGAATATCCAGCATTGTTTGTTATCTACACTATTAAAATTCGTAGGTAAACAAACGTATCTATGTATGATGCCCAATTTTCTCACGAACCACACGACGCAGAAACTCGCCAAAATTTTGGAATTGATCCAAGAAATCCGTTTTGACCATTTATATTCCGATATTCCAATTAGTTAAAAAGATATTAATTAAAAACCTTAAAACGCATTATTAGTACCATTTCTCACCGCTGAGAAAGATTCGGAACTTTTTTTCAGACGTTTTTATAACGCGATCTAACTTTTTCATGAAACTCACACAAAAATAATTACAGATTCGTAAAGATTATTTATTTCGCCACGATATGCTATAATTTATTTAACAAAATAATTATATTTTGTATTTTTTACGATTTTTTTAAAATGAGTCGAAATCTGTTCCTTTTTTGAATAAGATTTCTAAGCTGTTCCGCTTGAACTTCGCGTTAATGAAAAAAATATTTTACACTAAAAAAGTTCATGCTTTTCTCTTTTAGAATCAGTCATTTAAAAGACTTAATTTTTCAAAAAATACTAAAAAATTTGTTTAAATACTTAATAACTTTTTATTTATAAAAATAATATCGCGAGACTTTTTTTCCGTCTGTAGAACAATATTATACGTAATCTGTACAAAGATTGATAAAATATCTTAAAAAATACGTTTAAAAAATGTGTTTTTTTTTCCTTTTTGCCAGAAATATGAAAACATTACTTTTTTTAAACATTTACTTTTTTTTGTTTAAAAACTACCGTTGTTTTCAATCGATATATGAAGTTTGAAAGCATTAACTTAAAAATGAAGCCCGAAAACAAATAAAAACTTTAAAAAAAATCCATTTTACAATAGCTCTGAGTTTGGCGGCGAAAACCTGTTTGGCGCAAGAAAACTTTTTCTACTCAGCCCTCTACGTTTGATGAAAGGTTACACTAGAAAAGAAGGTGCGCCTATATAAATATTGAAAATCACCAGAGATTTGGTGAAATTAAAAAAAAAATATATCAAAAACTTTTGCTTTTTTACAATTTTTGAAAAAATACTTTCGTTTTTTCTACTTTTTGCGAGAAATATTTAAGCACTATTTTTTTGTTGCATTTTTTTAAGGTTAAAATTAAAATAAAATATCCAAATTTTTTTATCAGATCGGGTTTTTTTTATGTTTTTTCAGTACATGTATATAAATATATATATCTAGGCTTTCCTGCATACTGTTTTTTTTCTAACTTATATATATTTATATTTTTAATCGAACATTCAGAAAAAAGCAATCGTTTCAATAGCTATCTGTAAATTTTTCTTTAATTTAATTACTTATATATATTTATTAAAATCAAATTTCTATATGTTTTTTAAAAGGATTATTTCTATTACTAGCTGGTATACCCGTTCTTTGCACGGGTGAACTGAAAAATTAAACACAGATTGAAAGATAAAGAAGTTTTTAATGAGTTAATTTTACGTAAATTTCAAATTAAACAAAAAAAGCTTTTGTATATCTCAGCTAAACAAAACAAAGAAAAAAAACACCTTTGTTAAATTTTAATAGCTGATAAAAAGGATTTTTTTTTTATTTATAACTCCCCGTAACACTCTTGAGGGTCGATTTTTGAAAATACCTCCCTAAGCTGATCTCTGCTCAGCAAAAGTAACACATTGTTATAAGTTTTGTGTAATGAACGCTTAAAGTAGTGTAAATAATTTATATCTGAAAGTGTAATACATTAATATTACTTTCTGTTGTATTTATCTTATGTTAAAATTGTAATATTCGTAAGCAACGACGTTTCTTAAATTATAATGGCGATTCAATGAAAAACATAGCGAAACGTTAACGATAGAGTCAAGTTGGCAGATGCTCGAGCTATGAAAGTAGCTAGACTTTATTAGAGCTTTGTAAGACCCGCCGTGTAGGAATGCGATGCACGTTAGTACTTTATCCACCGCATTATGATTTACTGCAGTTTTTTTTCATCTAATATTTTTTTTGTATCACTACATTGAAAATTAAGGGATATAAATAAACAAAATACTCCACTTTGGGGAATTTAATCCGTTAGAGCAGTGCTTCTCAAACTTTCAATACTGGCGCCCCCCTTATCAATCACAATTTTTATCGCGCCCCCCTTATACATTAATAATGTACTGAATGCAATAATAATGCACTTTTTTTACGCTAAAGCAATAATCTTAATTATATACCGTACAAATTCATGACATAAGTATTAAATTTTGTATATGTTGCTTTTAAGCAAAAAAAAATATTAAGTAATAGGATAATTATTATGTTATTTTTCCTTTCTCTAATTTTTAAATTGGAACATATTGCAAAATGCGGTGGCTGCTTAGGAGACAAAATATAGATATCAGCTTTTTTTAGAAAGAACTCAGTGGGTCAATTTCTAATCATAAGCATTCCTTTGAAAAATTTGCTGTGTAAGACAAGCCCATGGAAGTCGCTAATACTTATTAAACTTGTTCTTAATTTAGCATTAATTAATTAGTTATAAAATACTCTGTGCAGCACTGATACATTAAAAGTATACCGGCTGAAGTACCCGCTCTTTGCACGAGTTCATTTATAAGAAAATAAAACATTATTGATCGCTGAATTTTAAGGAGAGTAAAGCCAAATGCGCAACAATGTTTACAAAAATGTAAAATGATTTTTTAAATCGTTGCTCAAATTATAATTAGTTTTAAGTGAACTGTAATTTTAAGCCTCACAGAATTAGCATTTAGAATTGATGTTGAATAATGAACAATAATATAAAATTCCGATGAAAATAATTGTATTATTTTTAATATTTAAAGTGAAAAGACTTCAACATGTTTTAAACCTGGAGCAGGCACGCACTCGATACTAATGGTCGAGTGGGGTTATTGAGCCACCCCAATCTTTTTTTTATAATTATTTTTATAGTACACAATAAAAATCGTAATTCCAGTGAATAATTTAATTAAGAGAAAATATACTCACCTACTTTCAAGAACAGAAAATATTTCGGAGAAAAAGTTATCACACCGGGAACTCAGTCAAAACAAGTACCTTAAGATTGTAAAAAACGTTTGTCACTCCCAAAAAAGAGGGAGATATGTGACAAATATATTTTAGTTCACACGTTAAGACTGTCAAACAGGAGGATAGTGTCAGAGCCATTGGTAACAATTAAACAGTTTTGCCAGAATTACCGATTTCGTGCACTCTGTGCTTGGCGTGACAGCTCCGGAATAAAGGGTATTCATTACAATATGGATGTTCAAAAAAAATTATGTAAAACGTTTTTTCATTATGTTTTTTTTATATGTTTGGGAATAACTCATAGAAATAAACCTTGGCCAAGTAATCCTTCAAAGAGCTCTCTGTGCTTTTCCAAAAATCATAAAAATATTTTACAAGGAAAAAATCGCAGCAGAAATAGTTTATTTGCAACTTCCCTAAATGAAAAAAACAAATACATAAGAGCAGGGATGTAACTAACCGTACAAGTAAGTTCGAAGGTCAAACCGCAGCAACTACATTCTGCTGCCTACAGCTGATGACTATAATATAACAGTGATGAATATTTTATCTTCCTAAAATTTTTTTTTTTCGATTATGGGTCTGGGTTTTGTTTTTCTCATTTTGGTATGAAAAGAAACCGTAATAAAAGTAGAAGTTTTAATTTTTTATGACGTAATATATCGCAGATATATAAATTATATATCAGTGTAAATGTGTATTTTTTTATTATGTCACAGAAAGTATTTTGTTTTACTTCCTTCCAGTAAATAAATTTTTTTAATCTTTTATTTTCGATATGCTCGCGCCCCTCTTGTACGTTTATCGCGCCCCCCCAGGGGGCGCGCCCCACAGTTTGAGAAACACTGCGTTAGAGCTAATAAATTAATTAAAGATATTCCACTGTAAAGTTAATTATATACACCTTTCACTTAAAGTAAGTAGTCAAATCGTTTTCTAAGGTCTTCATTAACATACAAAACATAAGACACTTAAATTTTGACAAACTATTTTTTCGGGACAAAAATAATAATCTTCGCAATCCGCTGAAAACGCAATATCTGCTACAAAACTATTCGTCTTCTACGCTAAAATACTCAATATAGAATCCGTGCTGCCATATATCTTGGAAGAGTGGATTTCAAAGAATATTCCTGCTAAGTATTGGTAGAATATTCCTTCTAATTTGGTGTGGTGTGGTAGTTAGGAGAAGGTGGTGCCAGCTCAAGTGTCGTTCCCGTCACTTGACCAAGGTTCAGAATTACGTGGTCTGTTGAAAAAAGCCCTCGTGTAGCTGAACAGTGCGACATTAATATTCACTCACTCTCACACTCCAAAAAATTCAGTACAGTAGTTATTGCGTTTTTAAGTATAAAAATAATTATATCTGCCTATTCAATTAAAATTATAGCGTTATAATTAACTACTAACCACAAACAAACTATGCGAATATGTCCAGATGATGTAATGTGAAAGAGAAAGTTTATCTACTGTAAGTACCAGAAGCAATAAAAGTATTTATTTTGAAAAAAGATCAATTTCTTACTACCAAATGTGCATAATAAAATTATTAAAAAACATTCAAATAAAGAGAGATGTATAACAACCTCTCCCTTCAAAACTTAGTTTTATTCTGAAATAAAAAAAATAGGCGTTATGCTGATCACAGGAATTAATTAGAAGCGAGCGCCTTGTGTAGCCAAAACAAAAAGTTTCTTCACAAATAAAAGGTAGATATATGCTGTCGTGTGCTTTTTTGCAGCGCACGCCAGGATTGCTTGCAGATGGCAGAATTTCTTCCTACTTACTTGACAAATTTCGTTATATTTAGGACACTTCCCACAATATCTTTATAAATTATAGTCTATGCTATAAATTATAGCCTATGCGTTATTCTGATGTATAAACTAAATTACTGCAAAGTTTCATTAAAATCCATTCAGTTGTTTTTGCGTGAAAGACTCCCAAACTTTTTCGCATTTATAATATATATCTAGATTTCCTTACTAAAGAAATTCTTTGTTAATTAAAAAGTACGTCGTCTATTAGTTTGGATCAAAATACATTTTAGAGACATTTTTATAGGTGTACAACTTTGCTTCCGCCGTTTTGAATAGATGGCTGTAGCGGTAAGTGGAAGTCGAAATAAATAGTACGTATATGTCATACAATAAGCTTAGGTATTTGTAAACATAACGCCATCGAAATATTGGTCGATTTGTGTCTGCATCTTTAAGTTATTCTCGATTAAACATGTCAGCTTACGAGCCAAATTCTCGTCATTTGCGGGAGGTTAATTTTCTGCTTTAATATGAAGAAATCTGCGGCTGAGGCTCATCGAATGCTCTCAAATACCTATGGTGAAGCCGATATTAGTGAGAGAACGTGCCGAGAGTGGTTTCAACGCTTCAAGAACAGTGATTTTGACGTCGAAGACCAGCATGGCGGTGGAAGAGAGGTTTTCGAAGATGCAGAATTGGAGGCATTGCTTGATCAAGACTCGTGTCAAACGCAACAAGAATTGGCAGGATCATTGGGAGTGACGCAACAAGCCATTTCAAAACGCCTGAAAGTCATGGGAATGATTCAGAAACAAGGAAATTGGGTACCGTACGAGTTGAAGCCGAGAGATGTTGAACGGCGTTTGTTTGCTTATGAACAGCTGCTTGCAAGGCAAAGACGGAAGGGATTTCTGCATCGAATTGTAAC
>BMAU01006903.1:0-18569 GCA_019973935.1 Trichonephila clavipes
TTTAAAAGTATCATCTAAATTTTAAATAAATTTATATTTTCTATACTGTCTGAATAAAATTTGATGAGAGAAATATTACATAAAAGTCTCTTAGTTAACAAAAAGTGAAGAGATAGTAAGTGATCCATGAACTTGATAAGACTATATCATCAAATAGAAGTCTTACTTAAAATGTATGCCACCAATGCGTCTAAATCATCTTAAAATGAAGTCTAAATATGGAAGCGCCCGTGTAAAACTGATTAAAATGACATTGTCAAGGGTGATTTCGCACGTTCCAGCAAGTCCTGGCATAGCCAATGACGCTGAGTGCAAATTCACCCGTTACCTTGAAAATTTTATCAATGAAGGGTTATTTGATGATGTCGCGTAGTGGAAAAAAACGCATTCGGAGATAAACTAGGAAAAAAATGCTGCGTAACGTAAAAATGATAAGCGGCTTTTTTCGTATCCCTTATTGAATGGATGACATAGCAAAAATGCAAAAGGAAGTGTCAACAAAAGCTATCTATGATTTGTTATGCAAACAAATAATAAGACAATTAGTTTTGCATTTAGGTATAAATTTTATTTTGATTACAGTATGTTACCGCAACACTTGGTTCATTGTTATCTGTTCAAAGCTTGATACTTTATAGCGCGAATTATAAACACATTTCGATCGTAATAATATTGACACAATAACAATACTTTGAATAGTTAATAGAAGTAAAAAGGATAAATTACTTTACAAAAACTTCTTTTTACCTTTTTCTGTGGTTTTAATAAAACAACAAAGATACGTACACATATGTATGCTTATACATTCGAAGCACTAACATTTCTAGAATCCTAAATTCATTGCTTTTTAATTTAAAACGCTTCAGTAGTTAAACGTTAATTAATTACTTTAATTAACGGTTTAGAAGGAACTTATTTATTGTTTGTTAACGTCTTATTTTTTTCAAAGCAACATGAGAGCTATTGGTGACGGGTCTAGCAAATTTAAACCACAATCAAGCGATAAGGTCTACAATTGAGCCGGAACTCCCCTCTTAACTTCCAAAGCTCGTGTGGAACATTTGAAGCCCTGGCAATACTTAAAGTGCATCAGCCGTTTTACAAGTCGGATGAAAAATATAAATAAAAATACATCTACACTATTAAAATACTAGGTAAACAAACGTATCTATCTATGTATGAATCTATGCTTCCCTATTTTCTCACGAACCACACGACGCAGAAACTCGCCAAAGGTACCAAAATTTCGGGAAAGATCCGAGGAATTCGTTTTCACCATTTATATTCCGATATTCCAATTAGTTAAAAGATATTAATTAAAAACCTTAAAACGCATAATTAGTACCATTTTTCACCACCAGGGGAAAATTCGAACTTCTTTTTTCAGACATTTTTAAAACGTTATCTAATTTTTTTCATGAGACTCAGACAAAAAATAATTACAGATTCGGAAAGATCATTTATTTCGCGACAATACGGTATAATTTATTTTACAAAATAATTATATTTTCTATTTTTTACAATTTTTTTTAAAATGAGTTGAAATCAATACGTTTTCATGAATAAGATTTCTAAATCGTTCCGTTTGCATTTTCTTTCGCGCTAATAAAAAAAATATTTTACACTAAAAAAGTTCATGCTTTTCTATTTTAGAATCAGTCATTTAAATAATTTAACGTCAATTTTTTGTTTTTACGATTTTTCAAAAAATACTCAAAACTTTATTTAAATACTTAATAACTTCCCTATTTATAAAAATAATCTCACGAAACTTTTTTTTCGTGTGTAGAACAATATTATACGTAATCTGTACAAAGATTGATAAAATATCATAAAAATTATGGTTTAAAAAAATGTGTTTTTCGTTTTTTCCCTTTTGCGATAAATATGTAAACATTACTTTTTTTTAAAGTTTTTTGTTTAAAAATTACCGTTGTTTGCAATATATATATGAAATTTGAAAGCATTAACTTTAAAATGAAGCCCGAAAAGAAATTTTTAACTTGATTTTAATAAACGCACACCCCGAAACGACTTTTACGCATTTAACCTCCAACTAACATCTGAGTCCTTTGCGTATGTGGGAGGACAAATCGATACTTATTGAATCGCATCGATGGTTTGACTTTTAATCTGAAGCTAATTCCTTTAAAAATTTTCAGGTAATTTTGTAATTTTGAAAATTTCTGTTTTTCTGTTTATTTCCATACATAAACTATTCTTTAAATAAAATGTGCTTTTGCGTTTCCGGTGGCTGCAAAAATTAAACGAAAAAAATTGCCTAAAATGTCAGTAATAATTAAAGAATTCTAAGTACATTCTTTATTTTTGTTTCATATTTTTTGATTACAATCTTTGTTTATTCACATTTATTATGTAATTATGTTTAGTGTCTGGATGATTAGCGATTAATTACTTGCAATTAAAATATTCAATTGTAGCTGTGGCAACACTTAACATTTTATTTTGGGTCTTTTTGAAATTTTGTCTTGCGATAAACGTGATTTTACCTCTCACAAATCATATAATTTATAAATTTCTTTATTGCGTATTAATATTAATGAAGAAATTGTTAAAATTATAAATAAAAGAATTTCTTTTTTATTTTGGATCTTTTTTTAAGTTTTGTCTTGCGATAAACGTGGTTACCTCTCACAAGTCGTATAATTTATAAAATTATTTATTGCTTATTAATATTAATATTTTATCATTTCTGTGCGGTACGAACAAAGTCCATTTTACTATTTTTTTTAGGTTCTAAATAAGAAATTGTTTTATAAGTAATAAAAATTTATTTTATTTTAGATCTTTTGGGTCGTATAATTTGTAAAATTCTTTATTGCTTATTAAAATTAATATTTTATCATTTCTGTGTTGTACGAACAAAGTATATTTTACTATTTTTAAGGTTCTAAAAAAGAAATTGTTAAAATTATAAATAATAAGAATTTCTATTTCAGCATCATCATATTCATACAATAAGAATTTCTATTTCAGCTTTTTTTAACTTGTTTTTGAATAGCTTAAAATAGTATTGCTTATTAATCAATATTATTATTAATTCGATTCCCCTTTTGCATTGATTATTTTGTAATATCCAAACAGTACTTATAAATTAATATTTTATCTTTTCTCTGTTGAATGAATTTAGTCCATTTTACTATTTTTGGTTCTAAATAAGAAATTGTTAAAATGATAATTCTTTATTACACTGCTGGCCAACGTAAATGCAACACCCGGAAGGAAGAATGCAAATAACATGAAATTTACAACATTCATTAGCGGAGGTGAGATATGCAAATGATTAGAATTTCAGGGCAGGCACACATCACGCGCGCCTGTGGCGCCACCTCAAAGCGCTATTTAAGGCTTGGAGATTTCGACGAATTCAAGTTCTGCAATTGTGTTTTTCTTGTGGTTTTTTTCAAAAAACGATCAGTTATGTCTCGTAAGAAGCAGCAATCAGCTTTTGATCAAGTATCCGAGTTTGACAGAGGAAAGATAGTGGCTTACCGAAATTGTGGATTATCTTTCAGGGAAATCGGTAGTCGTGTTGGACGAAACCAAACAACTGTAATGCAGATATGTGACCGTTGGATGCAGGAGGGTACAACGGACCGACGTGGTCGATCGCATCCACCTTAGTGCACCACTTCAAGTGAGGACAGGCAAATTGTGAGCAAGGCAGTGACGGATCGCTTAGTCACATCATGAACCGTATCACAGCACATTGAGTCTGTAACGCCTCATTCAGTGTCTGCGCGTACCATTCGACGCCGTTTACAGCAGAGTGGTCTGTCCGCAAGACGTCCATGGCTTGGTCTACCCTTGACGCAGAACCACAGACGTCTCCGCCGCCAATGGTGCGATGAAAGAAGGATGTGGGTGGCAGAATGGAATGAAGTTGTCTTTACTGACGAGTCACGCATCTGTCTGCAACACCACGATGGTCGAATTCGAGTCTGGAGACACCGAGGAGAGAGGATGATGAACTGCTGCGTTATGCACCGCCACATTGGTCCTGCACCGAGTATTATGGTACGGGGCGGTATTGGATATCATTTTCGCACTCCTCTAGTACGCATTGCCAGTACTTTAAACAGCCAGCGCTACATCTCCGAGGTGTTGGAGCCAGTTGTCCTTCGTTACCTTCAGGGCTTGGCCACAGTCATATTTCAACAGGATAATGCGCGACCACACATGGCTCGCATTGACCAAAGGTTCTTGGTCAATCACCAGATTGAATTGTTTCCCTGGCTTGCTCGCTCCGGATCTTTCGCCGATAGAAAACATGTGGTCCATGGTTGCTCAACGATTGACCCAGATTACACCCCCAGCTGCCACACCAGATCAATTTTGGCAACGTGTGGAAGCTGCTTGGTCTGCTGTACCCCAAGAACACATCCAAAGTCTCCTTGAATCAATGCCGAAGCGTGTGGCAGCGGTGATCTCCAACAATGGCGGCTACTCTGCCTACTGATTCTGGCAGGAACCACACTACACAGAAGTCAATAAATTTAATCATTTGATACTTGGTCAACATGTTATCTACAAAATAAATTGTGTTGTGCTATCTCTTGTCTTTCTTGGTGTTGCATTTTACGGGGGCCAGCAGTGTAATATAATAAGAATTTATATTTCAGCATTGTTAAAATTAGGATTGTGCTGCTTTGCATTTAAATAATTAAATCTTCATATTATTATACATTATTATATATCATCAAGTTTTTATTTGCTGTACATGATTTTAAAAACAGAAAGCAGGGTTTCACTGCATAGTTTTAATTACTACTTTTTACTTTAATTATTTGCATTTGTGATGCCCAAACGGAACAGGGGAATTACAGGTGATGCTGCCCGTAGGCGGAAGGCAATTAGAACGCGTGAGAGAAAAGCTGCTGAAACTAATCTTAGTTTGGCGGCGAAAACCTGTTTGGCGCAAGAAAACTCTTTTTCTACTCAGCACTCTACGTTTGATGAAAGGTTACACTAGAAAAGAAGTTGCGCCTATATATATATAAATATTGAAAATCGCCAGATTTCGCAAAATTGAATATCAAAACCTTTTTTTTTACAATTTTTCAAAAAATATTCAAAATTTTATTTAAATACTTAATAACTTCTTTATTTATAAAAATAGTCTCACGAAACTTTTTTTCCGTGTCTAGAACAATATTAAACGTAATCTGTACAAAGATTGAAAAAATTATTTAAAAATTACGGATTTTTTTAAAAAAAATGAGTTTTTCGTTTTTTTTCCTTTTTGCGCGAAATATTTAAACACTCTTTTTGTTAAATTTTTTGAAGGTTAAAATTAAAATAAATATCAAAATGTTGTTATCAGATAGGTTTTTATAAATGTTTTTTTCAGTACATGTATATAAATATACACTGGTGTGCAAAAATTAAGGACGAGACGGTTTTTTCAATATAACTTTGTACAAAAGCTTTCCAAATCAACACATTTAATACCGTAAGATCCCCAATTCGTAAGGACATGTGTAATATGTAAGCAACACTTACTAAAAGAGAAATCAGAGGGATAAAAAGAAGCTTGATTGAAAAAGTAGCATGGAGCGCAATGCGACTGAAGGCCGATACATCCCAGTGATGGGTGTCCAGCAAGAAACATCCGGTCTTTAGTAGGGGATATGATCTCCCCTGACTGCTAGACACGTTTCACAGCGTCTTCCCATGCTGAGAATGAGCGTGTCAATGAGTTGTTGAGGCATTGCTGCCCATTCGTCTTGCAGCGCCAATCGAAGCTCCCGAATCGTTACTGGTGGTAAGATACGAGCTTCCAAGCGTCTGCCTAGAAAATCCCATACATGCTCGATGGGATTGAGATCCGGAGATCGTGCCAGCCAATCCATACGTTCAATATCCTCACTCTCTAAGAGCTGTTCGGCAGCTACTGTGCGATGACATGGTGCATTGTCGTCCATGAAAAGGAACTGCAGACCCATAGCGCCTCTAAAAAGACGCACATATGGAAGAAGAATCTCGTTACAATAACGGGTCCCGTTGACTGAACCTGCGTCGAAGATGTGAAGGTCTGTACGACTACCAAGCATGATGCCTCCTCAAACGAGAACACCGCGACCTCCATACCCGTCCCTTTTAATAATGTTCGAGGGAGGATTGCGGCTTCCCCGCTCTCTCCAGATGAGTATGCGATGAGAATCGCTACTCAAACTGAATCTGCTCTCATCTATAAAGAGTACTCGTCCCCATTCATTGTCTCTCTAATTCCGGTGTTCCCGGCACCACAGAGAACGCCTTCTCCGATGGGCAGGCGTTAAAGGTACACACCGTACAGGGTGTCGTGCAAACAGACCACCACCATGCAGTCTTCTGGCCACGGTAAAACGCGATATCGGTCGTCCAGTCACCTGTGTCGTGTGTCTAGCGATTTCTCCCGCTGTCTGCCGCCTGTTTCTTCTGGCCTGTAAGACAATGTACCGGTTATCTGCGGGTGTGGTTCCTCGTGGACGACCACTACTGAACCCCCGGATAGCTGTTCCTGTAGTTTGAAATTGTCTCCAAAGTCGTGAAACGATGCTGTGAGCAATTCCAAACTCTGCAGCCACACTTGTCACACTGCGGCCTTCCTACAACTTCCCAATGATTCGACCTCGGGTAAAAGCATCCAGATGTCGTCTAACAGATTGATTATTCGCCATTTCTCGCTGAGGCGGCAACTCGGTGTGGTTTTAACTGCTATACGCCGTGCAATCTCTTTGCCAGAAATACTGATTTTACACCGACAACATGCTTTATACTACTCAGACACTCCCCATTACGTCTACCTGCATATCTGCGCATGTGCTACCGTACATCACCTTACTTAATCTCCTGATTGGTCTTTCTGTCCGCTCTGCCTCTTCGTTCAGCTAATATGCTAATTTTTGGACTTCGTCCTTAATTTTTGCACACCAGTGTATATAACTAGGCTTTCCTTCATACTGTTTTTTTTTTTCTGACTTATATATATTTATATGTTTAATCAAACATACAAACGTTCAGAAAAAAGCAATCGTTTCAATAGCTATCTGTAAATTTTTCTTTTATTTATTACTTATAGAAATTTGATTTTAAAAAATATGTATGTTTTTTTAAAGGATTATTTCTGTTATTTCATTACTAAATGAATTCTTTGTTAATTATAAAGAACAGAGTGTTTTTTCCAGGTATAGAAGTTTAAGTTGGCATTACTTTCCAAGATGGCGACCGATTTGACAGCTGTCAAGTGATTTATTCTCTGTTTGGTTTGGCAATTCATCATGAATAGACTCACGCCTGAACAACGCTTTCAAATTGTGCAATTTTATTTCGAAATTAATGGTCGATTTTCAAAAGCAAATTTTGTTTAGCGATGAAGCGCACTTCTGGTTGAATGGCTACGTCAACAAACAAAACTGCCGCATTTGGAGTGAAGCTAATCCCCAAGTGTATGTCGAAAAAACACCGTTACATCCAGAAAACTGACTCTTTGATGCGTTTTATGGGCTGATGGAATCCTTCTTCAAAAATGATGAAGGCCACAACGTTACAGTCAATGGTGATCGGTATAGAGCCATGATTACTAACTTTTCATTCCTGAATTGAACAATCATGATGTCCAGGAGCTGTGGTTCCAACAAGACTTCGCAGCATGTCACGCAGCTCGTGCCACATTCGATTTATTGAAAGACACGTTTGGTAACCGCCTAATTTCACGTTTTGGACCTGTGAATTGGACTCCAAGATCTTGTGATTTAACACCGCTAGACTATTTTCTGTGGGGCTATGTAAAGTCATTGGTCTATGCGGATAAGCCACAAACGCTTGACCATTTGGAAGACAACATTCGCCGTGTTTTTGCTGATATACGGCCACTAATGTTGGGAAAAGTCATCGAAAATTGGACGTCCAGATTGGGCTACATCCGAGCCAGCCGTGGCAGTCCTATGCCAGAAATCATATTTAAAATGTAATGCCACAAGATTATCTTTCGAATAAAAAAAATTATGTCAATCGAATAATAAATCGTTGTTTTATTGCAATTTAAAGTTCTGTACCTCTGAAAAAACACCCTTTACAATGAATTCTTCGACATTCTTTCTTCTTGTTTTCCTAGCAGTTTTTCTTTCTTTATTTCTTTTTTGTCGGGTAAGATATATAAAATAAACATGTATTATATTTAAAAAAAGGTGTGAATAATTACTTTTTTAATGTATAGTTTTTATGAATTTAAAATTTGTTTTATGGGATTTATAAAGTATATAAAAAGATGAACCTCTATATAACGAATTTTCCATCTAACGAACTTTTTTCTGGGATCTAGAGACTTCATTATATAGAAGTCCGACTGTATTTTACTATGCGAATAAAGGTATTTTTTTCAAAAGATAAATTTCTAATGAACGTTGCTTAAGAGAAACAGGAAGGTTATTGATGAGGAATCTTGGAATTGCGAGCCACTGTCGGAAGAGATAACACAGGCATTGAAATTTCATTCTCCTTTCACCCCACATCAAGGAAAACGTTAAGGATATGTCCTATTAAGCAAACAGTCTCCTTTTTTTTTTTCCACTTTATCAATTTTATTGTAATAAGGGTTCGATCTTGCGGGTCTCATTTGAAACATCACTGGCCACAAAGTTTGCGTCAACAGCCGCTCAGCCCCAATGGTCAGATGTTGACATTTTATCAAAAGAGATTTGTTGTTAAAAATTATTTTCAGTGCATGATAATATAATTTCTACGATGTTTTTTAATGAAAATTTCTATATTTTTCATACGTTTGTAAAATTAAGAACATCTTCATTGATTATTCGGAAACTTTTGAAAATGCAGCTAAATTTCTATATCCTTTGAATTAATGAACTTTTGAAGCATTTTATAAATTTATGTTACAACATAGGCATGTTATATCATTTGATTTTTAGTTTTAGTCTTCTTTATCCTAAAGCTGCTTACCTTATCGCTTCTCCTTGTTTCTACAGCTATGAAGGAAATTAATAAGTTATAGTAAAATACTAAATGCTTATTTACTCATTGTTTTTGAAGCATATTGGAGATCTAAACGTCAATGCAAATGAAAATTTTAGAAGAAAAGTTTCTTTGTTTCGAACTTCAAAACCTATTTTATTCATATTGAATTAATTATTCTACAATTGAAAAAAATGGTTTAATATTATGAGTCTGTATTATTTGTGGGCTTTATGCCACAAACGCTTTCACAAGTTTCAAAATTAGTTGCACAGCCTTCAAGAAAGTTTTTCGAGTAAAATTCCACTTTATTAGCTTCATTATGTTTACTTTTGAAGAATTTGTCAGCTTTCCCAAAGTAACAAATTATATCATGGCACGAATTTTCTCACAAGAGCTTAAAATACATATGCATACAACTATGATCGTAAAACGCGTCGTGAATAACTGCATTCCAACTACTTAGAGATGGTTGGGAATAAAATTAATTTTTTGTACTTCTTGTTCTTTGATGTAAAATGAAATTACTGATGATCAATTTTCAAAAATAAAACTTTATCAATTTTCAGAATGTCAATCAATAAAGCTTTTATATTGAGTGACACACAATATATCACAATGGAAATCATCAAAATAATGCATTAAATAATGTATTTTTGCCTATTTCTTGAAAGAATTAAAGGAAAGAAAAGAAACTTTGAAGTTTATTGCTCTTTTTGTTCTTTGATGTAAAATAAAGTTGCAAATGTTTCAAAAATAAACTTTTATCAATTTTCTGAATGTCTGTAAAGCTTTTATAGTGACTTAAGTTATAATATCATTATGAAGAAACTATCAAAATAATACATGAAATAATGTGTATCTTTGACTATCTTCTTAAAAGAATAATGAAATGTATGTGAATTTTAACTGAAAAACAAAGGTAATTCAAACAAAAAATATATAAATAATACTAAAAATCCAGACTTTATTATTATTTTTATTCATCAAAATAGATGTAAATTATTATATATTTTGAAACCTTAAAATATTGTAAGCATATATTTTCCTATTCCAATTTTTGATTATATATATATATATAGAGAGAGAGAGAGATATATATATATATAGATATAGATATATAAGATATATATAGATATAGATATATTACTGAAGTATTATTAAAAAAATACTTCAGTAACTGAAGCTCAAACACAGAACTTTAAGAGGATTTCTATTTGATACTTAATCTCATTTCTTAACAAATTCATTTTGTCCTTCAATTGATTAAACAAATGAGAAAAAAAGAACGTTGTGTGTTCTCATTTCATTAACTCGTTCTACTTTATGTTAACCGTACGCAAAGCTGCCTCAAGTTCACTTTCGCTGCTATCTGTAACGGAAGAACTTCGGGCGACAAAAAATAGAATCCGGAGAAACTCGGCCCATTTACCTATTGAGGTCAGAATGGAAGACTGCCAAAGGACGCCCGCGCTTTAGAAAAATAATCGAGCACAATACCTTAATTCTATCAACACTCACCCATTTTTAGAAGTTATGATAAATTTCCATGGGAGCAAGCAATTTTCATTTCGAGAATCCACCATTGTGGTTCCGATATGTGTAATCCGTTTCTTCGTAAAAGCTCAGCTCCGAGGCGCAAAGTAAAATTTTTAACGTGATAGTAGCAAATAGTGAGTGTAAAATTTCAAGATGACTTAGCAATTAGTATATATTAATAATCCTTGGTTATAGATTATTTGTTTAATAATGCTACTCGATAAATTATCAGATAATATTACTATGTTATAACTTTTTGTGAACATGAAAATTATAGAATCTCAAAATCGTAACAAAAAGAATAATGTTCTGAAAGTCGAATTCTTTAAAAAATGAGAAGCTACTGAAATTTTATTATTATGTAGCCATGATTTTTCAATAATTCTTGACCGAGTATTTCGCGGAATCTCCCCCACCGAAGTGAGAGGATTCACCAAAGGATGAGACATTTTCCTAAAACATTTCATTATGAATATCTAATCATTATATAAATTTAACAAAAGTTACAGGGGATCCCGTCAGGCTAAGTACTTATTAAAATATCTAGAATATAAATTTTGTACTTATCGTGAATAGCAAATCTTCTCAGCAATAGTATAATTCTTAGAATGGACCATCGGATACTTTCCACTTGAACCACGGCAATTTCCACTCTTAACTTTTCTAACTTCGTGGTTTCAGTATGACAACAATCACCATCCTTTTCGAACTTCCTCTTCACTTGACTTTAAATAGTAACCTTTATTAGCATAAATCATGGTTCTTTTGTAGAAAAGAGGTTTTATAATAATATATAGCATCATCGACAGAAGAGGATAACGCGATTCTTTCTAATCCCTAGAGCACTTGTAAGAATCGCGAAAAGCACCCGTTACAGGTATTTTGCAATACATTTTACTTTCATTTCATCTCGAGATGTACCTAAGAGCTTATGAACTCGCTTACAAAATATCCCTTCTGGGGCTTGTCTTCTTCAGGGAATACGATTCCAAAGCTACATCAATGTTTTTTTTTTCTCCTAAGAGTTTGTTGCTAATGCGAATTGCAAATAAAATTAACTCGTGGTTATTTTCTCAGTGTCTCAGAAACCATTTTCAAAACTCTAAATATAAATGAATGTTTGAAAAGTTAAGACATTAATTTATTAAAGGTAACAACATGAAAAAAGGTGAAAAAAGGTAGCATGAAATTCTTTAAACTAGACATTAGTTAAACATTAAATACACACACAAGAAAGCTGTGTAACCAAAATACATTCTAACATTATATAACACTTGAATAATACTTCCACCTGACAAGCAGATCATGGTCCTTTTATATAGTGTTGCCAATAACCGATACCATAGGAAAAAGATAAATTTTATGGGAAGCTGAATGCAAATTAGGAGTGGAATAGGCTAAAACTTGATGAGTTCAAGCCTAGTGCTGCTGAAGACATGCCGTTTGGAGGGGCCGATACACGTAAAATCGGTCGAGGCTCAAATGTCCTCCCAATAGTGTGGTGTGGAAATTAGGAAAGGGGGTGCCAGCTCAGGTGTCATCCTTTTCAACTGCGTCATGTAGAATATTCGAGGTGGAAAAAAAACATTGAAGATATATTACCAATGGTTGTCACATTGATAAACACGAATGACACGTTCAGACAGACATACACCAAAAATCTTTCCCTATTTGCTACCCGTAACTCAATCATATATTCCCCGTTTTTTTACTCCCTTTTCTATATTTATAGTATTTGTCTGCGGATTACCATTTTTCGCAAATTAACGATTACCAGATTTTATAAGAAATGTGACCACTAATTGACCCTTTTGAATAATCTTATAAAGCACTTATGAAGAAAGATATCGTCTCTTTGTTATCAAGATATTTTTTTAAAAAATTCTTTCAATGTTTTCACACGTGACGATTTAAGCCCATTCAGTTCCATTAGTACTCATCAAGGTCAATAAATAGTTCAACAGTGATGTCGATAAAAAGATATGGAAGGAGTTGTTAATAATTAGAATTCAATTTATCTTATCGGTTTTGTATTTTTACTTCTTGTATAAACAGTCAGTTTTCAATCGCATTTCCTCTATTTTTTGTGATTACACATGGGAGAATTTTATCTACACTCATTCAAATAAAAATAATAAATCCTTTTTTTATTCGGAAATGATATTGAAAAAGGATCAGGAACTATTTTTGGCTAGAACGCCCTTTTTTTATTTGCAAATGATATTGAAGAAGAATAAGGAATTTTTTAAACTAGAAAACCGCGATTTATAATTATAAGTTAGTACGAACTCGCGAATTTCTCTTTATACAAGTCCCAAGAAAATGATGAATTCAGTGATTTCATCAAATCCCTAACGGAGATGATCAATTCACGCAATATGTTAAAATAACGTTTCTTTGAGGTCATTTCATTGATGTAAGTGATTTGATCAAATCCCCGAACTGTTTTAGTGAAATGATGAAATGAACGTCACAGCATTTGTAGAGTTCTATTTTCGCTTGTTACCACTTCCGAGCTAAGTCGTACTGTCACCTGCATGGTGCTTAAAGCTAAAGCTAACAACAGGCATAAGATCTAGCCCTTAGCCGTGATAAATTTCGTGGACCTTGATCTGATGTTACTATCGATCAAGTGGCATAAGTAACAACAACATAATTCAGCAATATTTGGTTGCCACATTTGCAGTTTGAAAAAGTCTTATTGGTTCTAAAATTTACTAATAGATTCTAATACTAAATTCTGTAACATCGAAAAACGATGTATTTCTTTACAGTAATCTATGTAATAAACTCTCATCTCGAGAGACTTAACAAAATAAGCAAATAAAAGCTGAAAATTAAATGCGTTGTAACTAAATAGAATTGCTCACAAATTACTACATCCAAAACCAAACCCGATACACTTTAATCTGCGCCATTTATTTAAAAAGATGTGAACATATATTCCCTCTCACGGTTTATGTTAGTGTGTGTGTGCAATGGAGTAACATAAAACATTGGGGCCCCACTGCAAAGTCAGGCTTTGGGCCCCCAAGTTGGATTTTACAAAGGACAGGTATTTGTTGGCAGTCAGGCTTTGGGCACCATACAACCTTGGGTCCCCCCCGTGATGCGGGGGTGCACGTTACGCCACAGTGTATGAGTAAACACTCAACAGCCTATCCCAGGGGTGGGCAGACTTTTCCAGGGGGCGGTCTACTTTCAATTTTTTCAAGCTGTTGCGTTCCACCCAATGTCAGTGGCGCACACAAGGAGGGTCTGGATCGTCCCCCACAGCTCTTGATTTTTTTTTACCGATTGATTTTAATTTTATGTATATACAGTACGTAAAACTAAATTCAGTAATTGTCATTAATATTTTTTTATTATTTAATGCTGAGCATTTATTCAGTAATTTCATGAATAATGTCCTGGCCACCTAACTTGATGGATCTTAATATGATTGAGCACATTTGGGTTTTCATAGAAAGGCAGTTCGATTTTACATGATCACGGCGTAGATAATTGGTACAAACTGTCTCCAGTCCAGAACTTGTCTCTTCCAGGAACTTGTGGCATCCATGCCAAGGTGAGTTAGAGCTGTTTTAAAGGCAGTGGTGCAATGTGTTATTGCGAAGGTGTGTTCATAATGTTTTGGCTCTTCAGTGTATTGTTGTAATGTTTCTTTAAAAAAGAGTAAGTAAATATATTTAATCAAGCTTCTTAATCCTTTATCTTCTGCATTATAATTTACAACAATTTTTTTCGTGCAATTTTTTAGTTGTTAGATTCAAAATTAAGGAATATACATAAATAAAATAATCAACTTTGGGAAATTTAATCCGTTAGAACTAATTTATTAAATTAGGGCTTTGAAGTACCAT
Source organism: Trichonephila clavipes (assembly GCA_019973935.1). Classification (NCBI taxonomy): domain Eukaryota; kingdom Metazoa; phylum Arthropoda; class Arachnida; order Araneae; family Nephilidae; genus Trichonephila; species Trichonephila clavipes. The sequence goes on from BMAU01006903.1 coordinate 14,376, forward strand.
CAGTACACGGAGGGGTAAAATATTTTCATAATACACTCATGGACAAAAAAATTAGTGCACCAAGAAATAATTGCGAGATCGTAACGAAACTTGCATGAAGGTACATGTCGGGTAGATATGCAAAATGATTAGAAATGCAGCGTGATTGCGCAGTACGTATAGCCGGTAGAGGGCGTTGAACGTCATTTTCCGTGGAGTATAAAACAGGTAATCAAAGCTTGTTTGAGTGTGCTGGATCGTTTTACAAAAAAGAGCCGAGGTAGACATGCCATTACGCTATTTGCTGAAGACAATATGAGAAGCTATCGCAGTTTAAGGGGAGACAAACATCGGCATAATGGAAGCTGTGTGGTCAGTTAGGCGAGTAGCTCGTCAATTAGTCCATATGATTGTGTTGTGAGAAGATGTTGAGACTAGTGGATCTGAGAGATATCATTTATACAAAGATCAGGCTCAGGACGCCCTCGACAAACCAGTCATTGAGAAGACCGCCACATCGTAAGAAATGCACGCGTACAGCTAACAGCTTCATTGGCCGCCATCCAGGCACAGGTTCTCACCTTCACTAGGGGCCTCTGTGCCTTCTCGAACCATACGAAGGCGCCTGGCTGAAAGACATTTGGGATAGAGGCGCCCATTACGTGGGTTGCCTTTGACGCCGACCCATCAACGCCTCCGTTTGGAGTGGTGCCGCGTACAAGGAAACTAGACTGTAGCGGAATGGAACCGGGTCGTCTTTAGAGACGAATCCAGATTCAATCTCAGCAGTGATGACAATCGTGTTCGTGTGTGGAGACCCCGTGGTAAACGCCTCAATCCTGCCTTTGCTTTACAGCACCACACCGCTTCCACAGCTGGTGTGATGATATCAGGTGCCATTGCCTACAATACACGGTCACCCTTAGTTTTGATTTGTGGCACCATGACAGCCCAGCGGTATGTCCATGACATCCTGCAACCACATGTGTTGTCACTCATGCAACGGCTCCCAGGAGCCATTTTTCAACAAGACAATGCTCGACCTCACACGGCAAGGGTGTCACAAGACTGTCTTCGCACTGTTACTATCTTTCTTTGGCCTGCCCGATCCCCTCATTTGTCTCCAATCGAGCATGTATGGGATCATTTGGGCATCCCACGAGTTTTAACGAACTAGAGGCAAGGTTATAGAAAATATGGAACGAAATGTTTCAAGACATACAAAACTTGTATGCCTTACTGGCCGATCGTATCGCATCGTACGTTCGCGCTAGAGGGGGTTCAACAGGGTATTAAATCCTCCGTTCTTTTGACTTTTTCTCTGAAATAAATGATCTTTTGTCTTTGATTTTAATCATTTACTTACATCAAAGTAATCATTACTTATGTAAAATTACATTTCATTTTGACGACTTCTTCTTAGTGCGCTAATTTTTTGTCCATAAGTATACAAAAAACGGTATGACTTTTTTAACACAGTTTTAATTCTTAAAAATGCTTAATAAATCCAAAATCACAATTATTTTATAGCACAAAATTATTTTTAAAATTATAAATTTTTTTAATTTATTATTTTTACGTATATTCTTGATTTGATGATTTTCAAATAAATTCCATCAAATTATTTGCTGGGACTTCTTCAACTGAAGAATCCTCTGTTATCACATTACAGTTTTCAGATGGTAGGTTCTGTAAAAAACCAAAGCCTCGTGAAGAGACTGAGCGTCTTTTTCCAGACATTCTAAGAGGGGGAATATAGCATCTTGAAAACCTCCTATTGTTAAATTTCAGTTACACACAAAAGAAATTAAAATGTTAGTTTTTGAATAAAGAAATATATGTATATATTCCATTTATAATGTGTGGCAGAAAAAAAAAAAGCAAGCTTAGATTCAAATTTCAAAATTTTTGAAAAACGTTAAGATAGGTAAAAAGCGCAAAATAAATAGGTTAAGCCAAACAGAAATGCCAGAAAAGCCTAACTCCTACAACACTCTAGAAATGATGTTACAACTAAAAAAACAACAACAATAAGGTACACGAGGAAAAAAAAACCAAATTTCTTAGTCTAACTTCCAGTGCACTGTCAATACTTATTAAGTACCACAAAGTTATTCTCAAAAATGTAACATTAATTATACGCCCTATTCACTTACAATAAATAGTCAAATCATTCCCTAAGGTCTTAACTAATTTATCAAAATAATAAGAAGAAGACACTTAACTTTTGGCTTAAACTACTTTTTCGGAACAAAAATGACAATCTTCGCAATTCGATCAAAATGTCAGCTGAAAAAACGCAACTCCTGCTATAAAACTATTCGCCTTCCCCGCTAAAATACCCATCATATATCCCGTGCTGCCATTTATTCTGAAAAGGTGGAATTAAAAGTGTGTTCCTGATAAGTACCGTGAGAATATTCCGAAAAATAATTATTCTATGTAATTTTAAAGTGAGTGGCACTTATAAGTACCGTCAGAAATTAAAGAGTTAAAGTTGGCTTTACTGAAGATTCGACAAAGTAGTACGGCTTTATAGGATCCCAAACCTAATATAGTTTTCACTTTTAAAATTACCTAGGCTTTATCTGGACATTGCATTGAAGATACTTTAAAGAAATATACTTAAAAGCCAACTTTATTCAGCTCACATTTTTCGTGAATTATGTGACAATTTTAGAAAATTTTAAGAGGATTTATGTCAGTGAAACCATAAATTAACATCCATTCTGATTATCTAGTCCAAAATATTTTAGACATTTTAGCACAAAAAAAAAGTTCCAAAGTAAAACTCATTGTAAAAAACATCAGAATAAGTTTAATATAATCCGTATAAAATTCTAGAAGTAGGAAATTCGTTAAGGCTACTATATAACTCAATCGGAATAGTTTCACATGCAATGAACATATTCAGTAGGATTTTGTGTTTCTTATAGAATACTTTGCAAAATGTTAGCAAGGGAAAAAGAAGTTTCGCTTGAGTCCAAGTCGACAATGAATCACTAGAAGGAAGTAAACTTTATATCCTTGAGATTAGTTAAAATATTTTTATAGTATAAACTTTTCTAGATAATTCAGACAGAGCATTTTCATATCCTTTATTTATTGTGACTATATTTTTAAAAGATTACTTTTTTTCAGAGAAATTCTAACTCGATAAATCTATCCACGATTTATGCATTCAAGGAAAACTATTTCCTTATTTTTCTAAAACCTAACAGGAGCTCATAAAAGAAAAACGTAGAGTGAAAACTTAAATATTTAGTTATTTCTTTTTCATTTTTGCTTGTTAATTTCTTTAATAAATATATTTCCAGATTATCAGACTTTCTAGGTTGTTGTATTAGTATTTATTGTCCTTGAAATAAGTTTTAGTAAGATTTTCTTTTTTGAATATTTTAGATACTTTATAGTAATTTGCTTTTAGAGTAATGTATCGCAGATGCCTTGGATATATTTTTGATTCAGAAAGAGGAGCTGTGTGTGGGATAAAGAAAGAGCTTGTAAAAAAAAGCGTAATTTTATAAATTCGTATTTAACTAAATTACTAAATTTTCTTTATTTTTAAAATGAAAATACCAAATTAATTCAATAAAAGAATGCTTCCTCAAGAAAAACATTTTAACGATTTTTTTAATCCTTTTCTTCCAACGTATAGATGTACTATTATACTTTGATGAGTTAAAATTATACTACACTACTGGCCATTAAAATTGCTACACCGGGAAGAAATGAAGATAAAAACAAAATGATATTTATTGGACAAATGTATTATACTGGAAATAGCAAGTGATTAAATTTTCCAGAAATTTAGGTGCATAGATCCTGAGAAATCAGTACCCAGTACATCTGGCAGTATGGTGACGTAGGGTGACGAGACAGTCGCTCAGCAACCATGGACCAGACGTTTTCCATTGGAGACAGATCTGGTGAACGTGCAGGCCAGGGCAACAGTCGAACATTTTTCGTATCAAGAAAGGGCCATACAATACCGTCAACATGCGGTCGTGTATTAATCAGCTGAAATGTAGGGCTCGAATAAAGGGTAGAGGTACGGGACGTAACACACCAGAAATGTAAAGTGCACTGTTCAATGTGCTGTCAGGGCGAACAAGAGGTGACCGAGACGTGTATCCAATAGCATCCCAAACCATCACGCTAGGTGATGAGCCAGTATGGCAATAACGAATGCACGCTGCCAATGTACGTTCAACA